>VXBZ01009719.1:68571-159624 GCA_013399135.1 Heliornis fulica | reverse complement strand
CTTTCTTGGAATGATTTAGATGTGTCTGATTTGGAGAAGAGAGGTAATTAGCAAATTATGTTAGCCTTAGGAAAACTGCAGATGAACACCCAAAAATGATCAGAGTAACTATGCATCTGAAGCTTAATGAAGCAGGTATGATTCATTACAGATTGATTATGACATGGAACATGTTAAGAACTATGTACCATACTGCTCGAACAACCACGAGTAGAGTTTATTCTTAAGCTGCCTTTAGTTTTGAGGAGCTGAAAACCTGCTGTGCTCATCCAAGGGCAAGGGCTTGTTATTACCATCTCTTGTTCTGACAGGCATCATGGCTTAAACAAGTTTTTACATTTGCAACTAATGAAATAGTTGATAATCACTAAAAATTTAAGTGAGAAAATCAGCCTATTCAAAAATGTCACTAATTATTGGTAGGCAGCAGTGGAACATAGCAATCGATATTTGCTTTGATTTTACTGCATAAGGTTGTTGATTTGTTTACTTTAATGTCTAGCTTATTTGTGATGAAACAAATCCTTACCTGCTCTTTCTAAACCAAAATATGGTTCAGGCAATGCATAAAACATTTTAAATGCTCGGATTCTGTTGATAGCACCGTAATGAGGTTGGAAATGTACTTATCTGTAGGGATTGTATAAAGTCTAAGTATAACTGTCAGGGTATCAGCAATTGCTCTGGAAAACAGATTCCTGAAACATTTAAGGCTCTGCTGAATGCTGAATCCCTGCTTCTTTCTCCGTGAATGATTGCTAGAGACCACTAGAGCAGTCAAGTGGCCTTTTTTATAACAGGAGGGACCTGTGGCTCAGCAGGAGTATGAACTTTACCAAATTAATGACTTGTGCACAGCATGCTCATCTGGGAGAAGCTGTGTAATATGGACTAAGCAAATGCAGGGAACCAAAACATGTTCTAAATTAATAACCATGTCCTCAATTAATAACCATGCATCAGTTTCAGGCTTGGAATAAGAGAAAAAGGAGAAGCAGTGGCAGTGGATAGATCATTTAGAAACTCTTCTACACAACATTTGAAAATTGTTTCTAAGAGAAGACAAATTTAGATGCACCTCATGTAGTGTTCTCAGTGGAGGGTCACAAAATTTACCAGAGCCTTTGTCAGCAGCCAGAAAGAAAAAAGTCGCATGGTTTGAAAGACAGTCCACACTGCAATGACAGCTTCTTGCAGACATGACTGACATTATGTAAAATACAGAATCAGGAATAGATGTCACCAGGGCTAAAACCAGGGCCTCCTTGAACCAACCTGTTGTCTTTAAATATGTGACTGTTTGTGTGGGAGGAAATTTTGAAGCTCTGTGAGTGGTTTAGTAAGTGCCTGAGTTTTGGTAAATAATACTTCTGCTTTTTTTATAATTCATTAAAGACACTGCAGTTACCTACATGTATTTTGTTATAAGAGTTACCACGATTTTTTCTCTATTGTTAGGAGCAAAGATGCAATTGATCAAGACCTTGTCCTTGCATAACATTGACTATCACAATAAATAAATTACAAATTAAGTGTTAGAAAAAAATAAATAAATTAATTGAATATAAATTGACAATTGAGACATCATTTTGCTTTGGAGAGCAGTCTTTTTCTCCTGAGAATGGCTATACTGAAATTATTAGATAAATCCAGGAACTTAAGTACAGTAAAACATTTATTAAAAAAATTAGCTGAGTTGCCTCTTTACAAATAAAATCAACGTTTTCTTGCGAGGCTTATTATTCATCTGTGGAAGACTTTTGGAGAGGTGACTTATTCCCATGTTCTTCTGTGGATAAGATTAAAATTCCATTTTTCATATTTGCTTTTACAGTTGGTGTAGTTGAATGTCTAGGCTTTGGAAAAATTGGATTGGGCTGAGCACTACTTGCTTTGAAGTGCCAGCCCACCAGTGACATTTCAGTTAATACAGGATGTTTCTCTTAGCTTCTGTGTACAATGTCGGCTATGAATAGCATCCTTCTTCTCCCTTGGCCTAGGAGGCATCTCACAATTGCAGCCTCTGCTTTCAGATGTCTTAGATCATTCTCCCCACTCAGATTCCAGACATTTATAATCAGCTGAATTCATTAGTATATCACATCAGGCTGAATTCATTAGTGTATTGCATAAGGCATGCTGGCCAAACACAAGGACAGCATTTTAAATGGTGTAGAGCTGGACTGAATGATCTATTTTAAATGGAGGTTTGTTTTTTAATTTCCCCTTTCTGTCTAGTTTTAGAGTGTTTGGGGGTTTTTTGGGTGGGGTTTTTTTTTGTTTGTTTGTTTTTTTGGGAACACCAGTATAATGAATGCGTTTTTAGTTTGGCCTAAAACTTGTTCAGAGGAAAGGACTAAGGTGTAGTTGTGTAGTTGTTGTGTAGTGTGCTTTGAATTGCTCTTGAGTGGAGATGTCAGGTTTTGGTAAAATTCCACCATACAACATCAATACTGTTGCTTCCAAGACAGACTCTTACTAAAAGTTATGCAGTGCAGCAGTATGAATTATTGACAGAATAAACCCTTGTCTGTCACATGCTACCTGCTTGAGGTGCCTGTATCTGCAGATGTAGTAGACAGGATCGATTCCTCTTTTTGTTCCCTTTGTCTGTCTTCATCTCCAAATGCAATTGATCACTGCCCAGCCAATGTCTTCACAGTGTGTCCCTCCAGTAGCCACCGAGTGCTCTGTTTGTCACCTTTAGCTGACACTATTGATTCCTATTTTTCTCAGTCTCTCTTTTAAAAGCTTGAACAGTATACAAACCCATGGAGAACTTAAATAAGTCAAAAGGAAAGAACCCCTTTATTTCATTCTTTGCCCTCAAAAAGCACTTAAATGTGTGTGTGTTCTTGCCTCAGACAGATGTTATTTCCCCTTGACTTACCTCATTTCCTGGGAAAAAAAGCCAACAGAATCTCAAATATTAACACTGTCAGCTTGCAGTCTTGTGTTTCTTTTCTGAGCCTACAGGGCATACCTTAGGGAGTTTGTGTTCCCTTCCAAGAGAGGCTTTGTGTGGTGCTTATTCCCTAGAGCCCGAATCGCTATTTAGTGAACAACCTCACTGCAGCTGTAAAGAGGAAAAATGTCTTGTACTGAGGGAGGCTGGGGATTTTTTTGAGCTTGTAACTTTCTTGAATCTCACCCACTGTTCTGAAAGTAACAAAGATGATTAGGAAATCTGGAAGGAAAGGTGATGTCTTGGATTTTGTCATATCCACCCATCAATGCTCTGTTCTCTTTCATGCTGTCTAGAAGCTGACATCAAAATGGCAACTAATTAAAAGTAAAAATGTTAGCATCTTTTGAACTTGACTGATTCTTTAGAGATGAGAGAGGTAGCTATTTTCATAGCTGCTTACTTTTAACTCTTGAGCCTGCTTGAAGTATGTTTGTGTTATAAGTTAATATTGTCAGCAGATTTCTTCTGAAATAAAGTACGTCTACTAATTAACTCACTTGCACTGTTACTAAGGTGGGGTTTCTTTCAGAGTCTATTATTTTTCCTTCCTCCCTAGAAAACATGACAAAATTCACCTTGCAGTAAGAAAACAGTAAAAAACCAAAACAAAACAAACACCCAAACCAACCAAACAAAAACTACCCCAACCCACCATGAAATCCCCCAAACCCAATTTGGATGCTGACTCTCAGTTGGTATGGATTTATGGATTCAAGTGGCTTTACTGAGATTAATAGAGGGAGGTTGGTTTTTTTCTTTTATGAGCTGATTATTAATATCTCTGTAGTATTTTCATATAAGATACCTAATTGTGGTTATTCCTGCTCATAAGAGGAAAAATGTGTCAAATCTGAAATTACGATATAAGGTCCCCTTTAATATAGATTGAATCAATGGTGAATTGAATGGTTGCCTCCTATGGACTCACTCCAGGACCTTGATGTTCTTCTTGTAGTGAGGGGCCCAGAACTGAACGCAGTACAGGTGCAGCCTCACCAGTGCACAGTACAGGGGCATAACCACCTCCCTAGACCTGCTGGTCCCTGGACCATGCTATTTCTGATACAAGCCAGGATGCTGTACTACTTGTCAGGTGACTTCTACCCAATAGAAGTTCCAGTACTTATAGGAGCTAAAGATGAAGCAAGTCCTGTACAATCACTCTTGCTAGCACAGATTGTTTAGCAGTATGTATTTTCATTATATTTATCCAAGCTATTTTTGATTAAAAGTGATCAGCCAAATATATAGAGAAATATTTCAAAAGCTGATGAACACTCCTGTTCAAATGTGTTTCAAGATAGCCATCGCTGCTGTATTCTCATGTTCCTTATAAATCCTAAGTGGTTGTCTTCCCTGGTGCTTTAAAAGATTTGTAAACAATGTTCTTCCTCTCTCACTTGCCTTTTTTCTTTTTAAGTATGTTGCATTGCTCTGTGTGTGTGCTTATTTCTTGTTTTAATTATCCTTTATAATTAAGTCTAAGTTCCATATCTATAAAATTAAGTGTTCTCTGATTTACCAAATTCATTGCACTAATGAGATACACAGACTATAATTAAGTTCATTCGTGCTGGAAAAATGTGGAGAAAAATAGTACCTTTATGTTCCTTATTCTGTGCTCTACCTTTACAGTCTAAATATGCCTCTTATGTTTTTGGGGTGCTTTTTTTCCTGCATATTTTGCACATTTGTCCTTACCAAAGTGTCTCGTATTGCTGATCCAGATGTATTTTAAAATATATCTTCTGTTATTTCAGCATAGACCTTTCATCATTCTTGAACCTTAAACCTCCTGGGTGCACCGTGGCCAACCCAAGCACTCGAGCATCATGAAATAAAAGGAACCCAAACTGTTTTCCTTTAATCTGTTTTTATATTGGTTTGTCATCTGAGCTGCAGATCCAGGTTTTCCTCCCACAGCCATAACAGTAAGAAACTTTGCATTACTTTCAGATAAAAGCTGGCTTGGCCTAGAATCAAATTCCACAGCTAGTGGCTTATTTATTGAACCACCATGATGGACACACTGATGGATTTAATGTAACAGTGATACATTTCTAGGTTAGTCAAAAGTCTTTAGAGTATGTTCTTCTTGTAGTGGTTAACTGCAAATGGATTGAAATCCTAACACTGGAAAGTACAACACTATTTACCCTGCTTACAGTTTCAATAAAGAAAAGAAATGCCTTGTGAAAACTCTTGCAATTGTCTTGTATACTTTATTAAAAAAAAGGAAAAAAAAATCCTATTTAGTGTATGATGACTCTGAGCAGCAAGAAGTCGAGCCTGGGATAGTTAAAATTATAGAGTGGAATGTGTAAACCCCATTTCAGTTGCTATGGTTTAGAAACAGCTTATCTATACTGAAAAGAAAGAAGAGAAAATGAGAATGTTTTTATGAGAAAACAGTGTTTAAGAAATATATTGATCATAGTACTTTGCTAGACATCCTTTTTTTTTAAGTTTCTGGTAAACACAACTACTATTTAATGAAAAAGAAAGCATAGCTTTTTGGGTGTCCAATTAAGCATTACTTTACCATTGTAAGGAAAAATAATTATTCTATCTGTTATATAGCAGTTGGCTTTTAAATACAGACCTGGAATTACTGTGATTTAGAAATAAGAACATGGGAAATAAATTCTTCCTATGGGCAGGGGGGTTGGACTGGGTGGTCTTTCAAGGTCTCTTCCAACTCCTAACATCTGTGAATCTGTGACAGGGCAAATTCTTTCTTTCCTTTGCATATTTTGGAATTACTCTGTTTCAGACCCCTTGGTGTTAAAGATTGGTTTTGTTTGTTGGGTTATTTTTTCCCCTCTTCCTTTTTGATTTATTCCTATTTCCTTCTTAGCTCCTTAATACCTCATCCTCACACAAGTTTTGCTCCTTTTCTTCCAGGCTATATGTCTATAGTCTTAGTGGGGGTAATCCACATCAGTGCTGAGGAAAAAAGAAGAGAACTGGAATAGAATTTAAACCTTTTCTCTGCAGGATGGGGTACAGTATGATATCAGAAGTAAAATAGTTGTGCTTTAGATGGAGATACCACCTCTAGACAGAAGTAAAATGGTTGTGCTTTAGATGGAGATACCTCTAGAAAATATCCTTTGGGGCCAGATCCAGGGAAATAGATATGGCTCTCATGTTCAGATGTGAGATGAACATGAGTTGCAGATATCCCACTGGATTATCTTGAGGTCCTTTGCAGGTCTGTATTTCCACCATCAATGATCTTAAGGGTTTACGTTTGTTTTCTTGGGGGGAAAGGGTAGAAGCAAGAGCTGGAGCGTGTGGTTAGATAGTAGGGTAATCTGTAGAGGAAAACCCTGGGAAATACTGCTGCTGAAGAAACTCTCATTCTTTTATTGTATGTGAACCTTAACTAGTCAGTTGGCTGGAACACAGTAAATTGACAATTCAGCACTCAGTGCTTACCCAGAAATACCAAACGTTTGATAAGAAACTAGTGGATATGAGACTGTGGAGATGGAGCGATGTGTCTACATGCAAAGAGCAGAATGGCAAGACCAGATGAACAGGTTTTCCAGCAACAGAAGAGAAAGTAACTTGTGAACATCTTATTTTATGCAGAAATGCCAATCATTTTTATCTGCACTTGTAATCATGCACCAGAAAATCTCTTAAAAAGAGTGTGGCTTTTATGAAGTCCGTGGTTTTGGCTCTTGTCAGTATGCACAGACTAAAAGTGCTCAATAGTGCTTCATTTTTCACTGTGGAGTGAAATTCTGAATGAAAGACAGTTGTTATCTTCAGTAGAGCAATGAATGATTTCAATCTTATTTTATTTATGTATTCAGTACTTGTGGATTTGAGTAAAAGTATATGGATTCATGAGCCTGTATAAATATTAAGGTGTTGTATCCCCCCATTCTTTCTTCTCAGTTGTCTGGAATGAAACTGAATTTTGCCCCCTCACGCCAGCTGGCATTGTAGTTTCTCCTGTTTGTCCTTTTTTAGGATATTTTCTCATTTGTGTTTGATGCATTGAGACTCATATAAAGTAAGCAAACAAACTGTTCAAAGAAATGTCTATTACAGTGCTCCTACAATACTTCTGTTTTCCATTTGGCACTGCTACATGATGAATATATGGATGCTTTCAAAACAGTGTCTTGTGTGATTTTTAGATATATCAATCTTAGAGTCAAAAAGAAATTTACCTGATGTGAATTACATTATGCTTTTTTCTTCAGTCCAGTTTAACTTCATGTTGTCTGAAAATATTTTAAATTTTAGGCTAATGTTGATCAATCCAAGTTGGATTTTTTTTAAAATCAGAATATTTCTTTGACCATTAGTCAAAACTGGAATTTAGGTTTGTTTTTTTATAAGCAGTTGTGATAAAAAATGTTTCTTTAAAAGGTTAGACCTGAATGATTTTCCTGTTCTCTTAATGTTTCTGACTTTAACTTTTCCTTATCTATATGGAGGTGAACCTGGGTCTGTTTGAAGTTTTTCCACAAATCCTCTCCCTGAGATGGGAATGCTTGGGACCAGGAGGTGCTCATCATGTGAGGTAGGTAGTACTGATCCTGCCACAACCATTTCATAGCTGGCTAAACATTGTGCCACAGAGGATTTCTCTCTCGGGTCAGCTTCACTTTTCTGCTATAAGAAGCTGGAGCCCTAAAGTTAAAGAGGACTGAATATGGTCCTGACACTGGGCATTCTCCATCTGTGAAGATTCTTTTTTAAACTGATCTTCTTGATTTGCATTTGGTTTTCTCCTTGTTTGACCAAACATTCCATTCTGGAACCAAACAACAATTTTCACTAGGTTATCAAAACTTCTATTGAAAGAAATTCCTCTTTTAAAATTTACTTTACTGAGAAATAGCTGACCATCCCTCTTGTCCTTGGAGATTAATTTTGGCATATGGAAAACATTACTTAGTGTCAAGTGTATAATGTAAACTCTTCCCCTGCCTAATTATGTAAAAAATTGTGTTTTTTTTTTTCTTTTGTTTTTCCTTGCATTTCAAACTTATGTGATTTGGTGGTTGTTCTTCCACACTGCTGACCATATGAAATATTCAGGTGCAGTGAGTCTGTATCCACTGAAGTGCAGATCATCTCACCCTGGGGCTTAATCTGCAGTCTTGCAGTCTGCCTGGTGGGAAGGTGTGACAGCAGATAATTACAGTTACTCAGGTTCAAACCATAGAACAAGCTATGGCTCAGTCATGACTATTTTCTTGATCTTTTTCATGGTAGAAGCAGGGAAAAAAAATAAAAAAGGAGCAAGCTAATTCACATCAATCAGCTTGTCTCCTATCATCCCCCAGCTGTCTATGTCAGAATTTCTCCTACTTGTTTCCTCAGTTCAAACTTTTACCTCATGCTTGTTAATACTACTGAAAAATATTGTGTCTCCTTCCTCCAAAGACAAATTATTAATACTTAAAACCCATTACATCCCAACTATGACTTCCTGTTACTCAATGTATAGGAAAAAAAGAAAAAACAAGCAAGCCATCCCAATGTTTCTCTGTTAACAGCAATAATCACTAGGGTGAAGTGTTATATGAACTGAAGACAATGTAGGGGTATGACAATGAAAAATCTATCTAAATTGCAGAGTATAGAAGTTTAGGCTGAACTTGGTGTAATGCAAAAAGACTAATAAGGTCCAGAAAAATAGTGAATTTGCACAGTGTACATATTTAAATTTGGTGCTTCTAACTTTTTAAAACTAAGACTGGCATTATTAAAGTAATCATCTTGACTGACAGCTAGAGTATGTTTCTATTTTTATATTTTCCCTAGAAACAGCACAAACCTGCAGTTTAATAAGCACTTCTTGATTAAGCACTCACTGCTGTAATGTGGGGCTAGACTGAGCAGAAAGCAGGCACACTCCTGATAATGGCTTCTTATGCTGGAAACGATTTGATTTGATTCAAGCATGGGATTCAGTGAGGCTGAACCTGCCAGTATAAATGTATTTGTAAGGACATGTTTTAGAATAGTAAGAGGGCTTGGCTGACCGCCTTGTCAGAGTCTCCAGGAAGAAATCCACTCAGGAATATGCTCTTACAACACAAGGACAAAGTCACAAGTATGTCCTGCAGTGTACTGGTACATTATGCTACACTTGCACTTATTACAACTCTGTACATAGTATTTTAATTCATTGGTGCCAACCCCTCTCTAAAAGTGGAGTGGTTATAAGATTCTGAATGAAAATCTTCTGCAGTGTTATTTAAACAGCTCTTTCTGCAATTGAGATGTAACCATTGTCAGAGATGTTAAAATTAATGTGATTCTTGGTGCCAGGGAGATGGAATAGATAACTGTGCTACAGTTTGAGAATTGTGTGAGAGCTTAATGCATTCTCATATAGCTGTTCTGTACCCCTGGCAAAATCTTGCCTGGCCCTAGAGAGGTAAAAGTAGACATGGGAGTCCTGTGTTGTTCTGAAAGCAATCCCAGACGTGTATACTTAGAAAATATTTCCACAAAGGCAAAAATAAACATCACAAATGTGTAAATTTTGAAGGTAACTTTTTTTACAAATTTAGTCCAGATTCTGGATACCTTATTCAGACTGCTGAGTAATCATTTCAGTAATCCCGTTGTTTTAAATTTGTATACCATCATGAAATGAGGTGGCGAAGGTTATGTAAATTCTACCTGATAGAAAATAGTCACCTTCCCAAATGCTTGAAAGACTGGTGACTCAGGTATCTGTAGGCAGAGGGAAGGAAGTCTATATTCTTTGTCTGTGGAATAAAATGTTATGCTGGGTCTGAGCTTTTGGGGGGAAAGAAAGTTCATAACCGAAATTAATAGGAATAAGGTAAAGTCCTGATAGTTTGTACTTTTCACCTATCTGAGCTGCAAAGGTCATTTGACTCCAGTGAACTTTTGCCGAAAAAAACATTTGTCTGCCTGCCTTTATATTTTTCTACTAGCAAATGATCTTCAGTTACATTTGTAAAGCTTTGTGTCTCCTTGTTTAGAAACATTTTTTACTTGAGTAACTGGCAAATTACAATCCCCTTGCTGGTGATGATACTTACTTTTCATTATGTATTTGTGTGTTATACATGACTAGATAAACTTTTGCTGTAAATATTTTCCACTGTTTGAGTAGTCTTGTAATTGAGATGAGACCACTGAGTGACATCTCAGTGTAGAAGACATGCATGTGAACACTATCCTTTCTCAACCATTCTTGGGAGCAATGCTGCCTTTTTATTGTTCTGAGGATTGGTGAGGATCTGCTCCTGCCAGACAGAAAGTGAACATTTCCTCCTCTAGTGTCAGCTCTGAAAGTATTGGTTCCAAATGAAGCCATGGCAAAGGCAGCTAAAGACTGATGGTAAAATTGAGTTTTATTATTTTTTAACATTTTCCTTTTTCCTGTTGCACCTTAAAAATAATTTTGCTCTCAAGACATACCGTGTAGACTTCTGATTTTACCTTATAAATTAACGATGAGAAAAATCTATCCTCTTTACTATCTTATTGCATATAAGTATTTTTTGCTACCAGATATATCAGATTACTTAACCCTATACTTGCAACTCCAGTTTGTTGACAAGCATATGCCCATAATCCCAGAGCTCTAATTCTCTGGGGCTTCTTTGAATAGCACACAGTTAATTACAGCATTGCCCTGTAATAGTTTTAAAAAAGCAATGGCCCAGAAGCAATTACAACATTAAGTTCTAACAGGATAATAAACTTGCAGTAGCACAGTCAATAACTGCACTTTCACATAGTATGCAATGTATTATGTGAATTAAAACTGGGTTTCAGTTAATAAAAGTTAGGTAAAGCAAGCTTTTATCCATTAATCTAAAATGACCAGCTAAATCTTGGAGTGAAACCTACTGGATTTTACAAAACAAGTATTAAAAGGTTTGGTTTAACTTCAGTTTGGGAATATCTTTACGTAAAGCAATACTTAATTGCACTTGATATAATACTTTTCTGAAAAGATAATAAGCTCCTTTCATCGTGCCTTGATAGAAATATTTAAGACTCACTTTTTATTTATGTCTAGGTATGGAAAATTCACTAAACTGCTGAGTCCAAATATGTGATCTGATGATATTACAATAGCATTTGTGTTTTCATAAAACCACCTTGTCAAAGAACAAAACTATTTTATGAAATTAAATAAGTCTGTCTTTTTTTGGAACTCTATATTTAAAAAAGCTAAAACTTTTCTCAAAGATGTCTTAAAGGAAGCTCAAGCATCCTGTTTCTAATACTCAGAGTATGCTAAACCAGACATTTCTGTTATTTTCCAGAGCATTTTCCTGCAGTTAAAAAGCTGGAGAACTGCTTTTTGCAATTTTAACCAAATTAACTCAGGTTCTAGTATTCCTTACTCATTACATACAGTGCACACACATGTTAGTGTGCAGCTGTGTTTTCCTCTGCAATACATTTGTGGACCTTTCACCACAGAACCAGACCAGAAAGGGTGGTTGCAAAGCTGCTGGCAATTCTCTTTTGTCTATGAAGCCAGACAGCAACCAACTGTACACACCCTGCAGTTACTGCAGACCCGAGTACTTGCAGTGCTTAGAATATTCTGTGGCTAATGGAATTTGCAAAATTGTGGGTGCTGTCAAAATTCTCCCCTGAGACCAAGAAAAGAGAAGCAATTATTTCATAGGCCCTCCTGGAGTGTAGAAGGATCAAAGTTATGAGCAATTAAACATGTATGTTCTGTTGAATTCTGTAATAGAAAGTTAGATTTGGAGATTGGACATTTTAGTCTACATTTAGTCCAGAAGACTGCCAGATGGGAAGGCAACATGACAATGGAGGCAGTCACTGTACGTGAGCTGGCTGATCAAAGTCAGGTACAAGTCAAATTGAATTCCATAAAGCCTCACTTTGTAAAATGTTTTGCGGTTTCATGAAATTGCATTTTAAAAATTCAGGCTTACAAGCAGGATAACTGGTATTCAATTCCTGTTTGAATATAGTGTTTTTCCAATAACCATTTATTTGACAGAGGTATTTATAGTAGATTTGACTTTGCAACTGTAGTGAAATACCAGTGTTCTCATTCCCGCTTTTTAAAGAATTTTATGCTGGGTGCACACTGCATGATTGTTTCTTAATCACTAATGGACCCGAGGGCCTGACTGGTTGCAGTTGCATTAAAATAAATCTATGCTCACCTTATTGAAGGCAAAAGGGCAGATTGGGTTGTTGCTGGACAGCAATTCCCTGTGTCTCTGGACAAAGGTGTTGACCAGTTTGCTCTAAAGCACCTTGGCTTTTAATCCCCTGGGAAAGTAATTACTGGATGACCCTGAGGAGGAGACAGTGTAGACATCATTTTCCCCAATATCCTATTGAATTGCTACAATTGTAAGGGTACACACATAAAGGATCCCACACATAGTTACCTGGGGGAAAGGGTAACAAAAGAACTTGACTGTGAGGACAGCAGTTGAAAGGCAGTGTTCAAGCTGGGTTCACCCTTATGCCATGTGTGCTGCTTTATCACATTTCCCATCAACTGGGTATGTGAAAAGAGGTTGGAACCAGAAGCAGTCACTGAAAATGTAGAAAAGTTTGATAAATCGTTGCCAATAGTTTGTAAGGTCTGTTAATTTGTTTCTGTAAATTGAATAGTGTAAGCTTTTGTTAGATAATCATTTTTAAATGACTGATTTAGCTACTCTTTTCACATATCAGAAGGATATTAAGCTAAGAGTGCCTTAGTTATCTTGGCAGTGCACATTTATATGCACCTATTCCATTTAGTCTGGAGGCACACAAAAGATAATGGGGAAGTGCAGGATTCATAGGGTTCTGGCATTCTTAAACACTGTCCCAAATTATACTGGTGGTAAATGTACTCTTCATACTTTTCATGCAGATTCCTTGTAACTGAACCTCTACTAGAGGATTTTCTACAGAAGAGGTTAGCTTGTATCAGGTTAGATGCACAATTTAAAAAACAGTAATATATGGTATATTATCAAACAATGGAAGGAAGGAGAAAAGATAAGCTACATTGTGGGATTTTTTTTTCTTTTTTTTGTTGGTGTTTTATTTTTTCACAAAAGCTAAGCTAACCATGCTTTCCAATATTTGGTAGGTATAGACAGAAATTCTCTACTGCAGAGCTGAAAAATTTACCTGTATTGTATCACATGTACTTTTTTTTCATTTGTAAGACTGGACACATTCTCTTGCTCTCATCCTGCCTCAGATAGGTCAGACATGGCATTTTTCTTTTGGAAACAAGTTATTGTTTAGTTTCCTTAGTAATTACAGTTTTCAACAGCAAAAATATTTGTCACTACACCAATCTGTTATAGCATTAAACTCATTGGCCTTTTCCTCTTGACATTTAACCATCAAACAAGTCATTAACTACTATTGATTATTTAGTAATGGCTTAGAAATTGTGACCCAATTTACAATGTGTCAACAGCTTCCCATTTGATTTTCCCTAAGTAAACAATAAAACAAACAAATCACCAGTTTTAAAAATTTCACTAATGGATTTTGTGTATACAGCAGTTTCACTGAAACTGTTGTGTCAGGAAATCTAGCAAGAGAAATCAAGGTTGCTGCAGGGTCAACAGATGTAATTTAGCTACTCGGAACAGCCAAGTCCAGTTTGTTTTCTTTACAGAGCAGGACAGCACTAGAGAGTTAATGTAGAGGATGAGGCATGCTAGCTTTCAGTTGTGTCTGAAATGGAGGGTAATTATAGCTCAGATTCCCTTTTAGGGAAGGACTGCCAGAAACTTGTGGGATGATGAATAAATCAATCTCTTTTCTCTATCCCAATACTGTGCTGCTTTGTCATGTTGTATACCTATAGTTGTTTGCTAGTGCATGTTTACATCTGTGTTTAGCACAACATGGTTCCACTTCATGTGAGCAGGGTTTTGGAAAAAAAAAAAAAAAAGAAAAGGAAAAGAGTTATTTTTATTTAAATCTAATTATCTTTTAGGTGTTGTCAGGGTGTCTGATGGAAAAGAATAAAAGTTGTCGGTATTTTAACTTTGCCTAGCTAACATCAGGTAAGCATTCTCCAGTGGTCTTTCTGCTATTGATAATCAACTTCCTGATTATAATCACATGAAGGCTGAATGCATTTATCGGTCATGCTAAAATATGCTTTGATTGTCATTAACCCTCTACAGCGGGGTGATTGGATCAGTGTGGCAAGGGATGTGACCTGCTGGCTCTTCCTAGCATGGTGAAAAGATAGGCAGAAAATATCAGCTCCGAGGGGACTGATGAAAATGATGAAGAAATTGCAAATCCCTTTTTGCAGACATTTTGCTGAATTGTGCTGGTATTTTCTGGCATAAATATACATTATAAGAAAGTACTTAATAGTACAGCAGGTATCTAGCTTGACTACAACACCAAGAGTATTTGTAAATATAAGAAGTGTTATGATGAGAACACTGTTATACTGCCTTACATGTTCATTTATGTTCTTATCATGATGTGAATTAAGCCAGTTCCACAGGACATAAAGATCGACAAGAATGAAATCTGCATATGCAAATGAAGAGCTTAGAAAGTAGAATCCATGGGTGCCTCTTTCAGCAACATGTGGAGCATCATCCACTACGGTAATTTCCAGTGTAAAAATCCTGCCTCCCTCCCCAAAACTGGAGCTTCTAATTCTATTGGAAGAAGCACTCTTCCATGTTGGGACTTTTTTCTCAGTTACAGGGCCATTAATACATTATCTAAAGCTTGTACTTCACATGAAGATAAAGACGGTACCAAAGCAGGTCCAGGTGATAAGCTAGCCTACTGTCATTGATACCAGTGGACTCCTAAATCACTCTGTATAAAAGGCCATGTGTAATGCTTCTTGCTCTCAGTATCCTCTTTAGTTGGGAAACTTGTGTAGGACAACTCCTGTGTCTGTTTCACAAGAGGTGATTGGTGTCCTGGTGCCTAGATACAAACCAGACATGTCAGCAAATCTGAAGGAGGAATCACTAGCAGGGGAGCAGGAAAAAGTAGGAAGAATGTTTACAGGGTGGGAGAGAGAAGAAGGAGGTTGCTGGGCATGGGGAATGAGAAACTTGAATGAGTGTTAGGTATTAGAGCTTTTTGTCAGGAATAATTTGACAGGGAGACAAATGGCAGAAAGGGAGGTGAATGTATGTAAAAGGTGTACAGCATCATTCACATCTTGTGACTTAATCATTTGTTTCAGCCCTTGGTTCTTGTTTTACCTAAGAAATCTATTCATCACTGCCTTGTTTGTGTGTGCTTAAGAAAATGCTAGTATATCATCAGCCACAAAAAACCCAGGTGTCATAAGTATACCTTTGAATATCCTAAATATAAAATCATTAAACAAAACTCTGAGATTTAAAACAATCTTTGGAACATGTTAAAATCAGGTGAAGCTGGCAAAAACACACAAAAAAAGAAAAAAAAACCCAACAAATTTTTGTGATTCATATTGCTGTGAGAATATATCAAGTGTTTTGTTATTTATTCAGTAGCATTTTGCTGTATGATTTCCTGCTTTTCTCTGAGTCTTATCTTCAAAATTGCATTTATTCAAGGGCTCTGTTTGTTGTTATCAGGCTGTTCTGTGAGAGTTTATCCTATTGCTCCCTAAAGATCAAATTTAAGCATGAAAAGAATTGCTTGCTGTTTCTGGAGTGTTAAGGTTTTATACAAAATTCTTGTCATCTGTTTGCTTTCCTATGCTTAAGAACACCACAAGCTGCCTGGCAGATGTGCTGAGAATAAAGTTGATCTAAAAGTAGGAAAATATTTGCTAGGACCATGCAGGTTTGATAAAGTGAAACTTATTTGCCCACTTTTTATTACCACCACCAGTTCTTACTGATCACCCATAAGCCACCAGGCTCAGTGGTCTGAAATTGCATTCTCCTCACTTTAGTAAAGCAGGGTCTTTCCGTTGAACATGGATCTCTCTCACATATCAAGATAGGTGCAATTTACTATAGCATCTCAAAAGGCATTAAATTAATCAGTAAATTATACAAAGGTGAATATAACTTTGGAGTTTGTTTCAACCATCAGCCAGCAGCATGAATGTAATGTGCAGTAACTGCACTGTACACTGTATGTAGTCTTTCAGATTTTCAGAAAATAATCTGTAGCCTACCAGAAGAGCAAGGTATAGACTAAATCTGCATGGAAACAGCAAGTGCATGGCACTGTTAGCCACATCTCTATTGGAATCCCATGCAGGAGCTCTGGGATGCACCCTTCTTGCTGTTTAATCACACTCACCTTGCATCCAGTGTGACACAGTTCATAGACTTCTAGGTCATTGCCTGCCCTTGGCTTATCTACAACTACTCAGAATTCAACAGAGCAAGAAGTGTCTGATTCTACTGCCATCTTTGGATGCCTCCTAAGAAGTTGGCATATGGACCTCTGGAAGAGCAGGCTGGTCCTTGCACACATCTTTCCACCATATTATATATGCATTCATAGAAAAAAATGTTCAAATACTTATGTGTACTTTTAAATTTTTTTTAATTTTTTTTTAATCCCTGCCTTACTTGATCCCTTTCAGGGACTGTGGAGTGTTGTGTGTCTTCCGTATAGCCATGGGCCAGTTTGTACTTGTACACAGTATAGCAGCGTCACCTAGTTATAAGCTCAGGTTTAGTAAACAGAACCCCATTAGTATTGCTATTTAGTGTATGGCATCTCTTGATAAGGCTTTGTACCAGTGCCATGCTGATGTGTGTCTGTGTTTCTAGTTTCTATCTCACTTGGTTCTGGCTTAGGGCGGTCTGCACCATGTAGTGTTGCAGTGGTTTTTATCTGTACTTCACAGTAATTGTATTACTTCCTGATGAAGCCATCCATCAGTAAAAAGGCAAACTTCCCTGTTTCTATTTAGGGAATAGACTTCAGTTCATAAAATGTTATGTAGCTTAATTTTATAAAGTTTTCAATATGCTGTGTATAAGATGTGTTGTGTAAGAATTTCTACTCACAATGCCAGACATTCTCCTGCACAATTCCTAAATTACATTCCAAAAGGATCAGTAATTTCACATCCCTCCAGGAAAAATCCCACAAAGGTTAAGACTGAATGATAGCTCAATATCCATTTCATCAGCATATTTTCTGAATTTCATTTCAGCATGCTTTGGAGAGGAATTTACTAGTAGTTTTCAGTAAATATTAGCTAGAAAAACATTTGGCCCCATTTATGTCATAAAAATAAAACCAGCAAAGAGTGTCATTGTAGTATTATATTAGTATTATATTGCAAATAATGCTATTACTTTACAAGGCCTAGTAGTTTTCTTCTCAGTGCCCTTTCTTCTGTTTTATGCTATTTGCCTTTCAGTTCTGGTAATAAAAGGTGATGAATTAATTAGTGCAAATATATGATAATTATTGTCAGATGAAATAAACATAAAACACAAATGATTTATAACTAATCAATAATTATGTACTATGCTCAATCTTCAATATGCAGGGTATGCCTAAATAGTATCATTATAATGAAAATCAAATTATTGCACAGCTGTGTTGATTATGGAGCACCATTATAACTTTCATCCTCTTCATTTGGTTCCTGCTTAAGTCATGCTTTTGTTCCCACTTCTACTACTGGAAAATTTCTCTCTCTTCTATGCACTGATTTATAGTTAATATTGAGGCATAAAATTTCCTATTATTTTGGCTTTCTCAAGGTCTTTCACAGGTATTATACAGACAGGCTCCAAATTCATTCACTGCAATAATATGGAAGTGTGGAAGCAATATGAAAGATTAAAGACAAACTTAAATGATATATGTTCCTGTGTTTGGATTTAATCTGTGCCTGAAGATATTTTGACCTAAATTACCAAATATATTGCAGTTTCATATGAGGCAGCTGCAGCCAGCTCATTCTGAGCTACTCAGATTTAACTTCATGGAATATGGAACAGGTAAAATTATTTATGACCTGTTCAGTCTCCCGTTCATGCTTTGGATTGGGAAGAAGCCTGTACATTTGAATTCATATGTCATTTGTTTATTCTCTTGCTTTGCCGTAAAAAATGAGGGGGGGAGGGGATTGTGGGTGATTAACATTTGACAAATCTCCAAAACTAAAATACTGTAGGAGTGAAATATTTGTGATATGTTCTTTTTGGCATATGTTTAAGTTTGTATATAAAATTTAAGACATACTCTGATGAAAACACTAGCAAAATATGCTGTCACTTGAAATCCAAGCCTCATTCTGGACCTGAAGCTTGCTTGCAAATGGTCTCTTACTTTAGAATGAGGAGTCCACACCACAGCACTGCAATAAATATCTCTTAAGACCAGGATGAATTTCACTATTCATATGCCTTCATTGTTTGACATGCAAGCACAAAAAATAACATTATTCTTCTAGGCACCGGAGAACACCTTGAATGAAAACACTGAATTTCTTTCTAAGGTTTATAGAATAAGTACAGTATAGAATGCCAAAAGATCTCATGTTTTCCCGAGAGCTGAGCACTAAGAATTGAAAAAACGTGAATGCTTTATTGAGAATGAAGGGGTGACATAAATCACTTGGGCTGAAAGATCAGTCAAATCAACAGTTTGGCTCCTGTTCTACACAGCATATTATCCTTGAACATGGTAATCCTGACCGTCCCCCGCTTCCCACCCCCAATCTTAAAAATTGTGGCTAAGGTGGTGGTTATTTACCTAATGGGTGACTTTTCATAGAGCTTCATGAAAAAAGCTGTTACCAACAGTATCTTCTTGTAGGCTGAGCTGTCTCTGACTAGAAATGAAATTCATTAGTAGTGATCTACGTGGTAGAAGTATTAGGAAACAATGGGTTTCAAATTGCTATTGACAAGTATTGCTAACACATATCAGGCAAACGTGATTCTTCTACTGTATTCAGGTAGGAGAAAAAGAAAAATGAAAAGTCCAAATCCAGATTTTTTTTTTGCTGTTCCTTACGTTAAACATTTGCAGAGAAATTCAGAGTCTGCAACACAAATACTACCTCTTCACATTGTCTTTATCCTGTTTCTTTGTAGTGAATGAAACTGTTGAGATTGCTGTTGCTGATCTGAGTCCTCTACATTTAAAATGTCTCAGAAGTGTGATGGTGGAAAGGCCTCTGCTGTAAAAGTTCAAGACTGAATTTTTTTCCCAGGGTAAATCTTAGTTTTATTAAATTATTTAAGAGGTATCCGGTGGAGAAAATACAGAGACTATGGGCAGATTAGGCTTTAGAGGACTCCAACAACCAATGTTACAAATTTTCTTTGTGCTATATCCATTGACTGGTGAATATTTTTCACAGAATTCTTTTATCCCTTTCCAGTATTTTTATTTAAGTTTTGGTCGCTACTTTCTGACTGAAAACCTTTTCCTTGTGATCAACCCTGTGATTGTCTGGAGGCAAACTTTGGGACACATTGAAGCTCCAGCTTACAGGTGTGGATGCTTGCTTGGAGAGATGCCTTCACAGGCCCATGACAAGCCAGCGTGCTGCTTTGTATTCAAATGCATTCCAATACACATTTGTTGCTAGCAAAGTGGCACTTCACTAGCAGAGTCCAGTGCAGCAGGCAGCAGGCTTCCCCAGGATCTCCATCTCATTCTGGGTTTTCTTTGTGACTCCTTACACACTCCATGTTGTTTTTGCGGTCATTCTCTCCTGGGGCATCAAACAGGTGAGTAATTTGCTCAACAGCTAAAGCTTTAGAAAGGCATGTTTATGCCAGCGGTGTGTCTAGCTTAATTCAGTTTGTCTTCTCTGTCATTTGTAAAATTAGAAATGAAGACACCTCCTCTGGAAAGTATAAATCAGATATGCTTTATTTATGTCTAACTTTATTCAAATGAACTAAGTTAATTTAGGAAATAAAATGAACAAAGAAACTATGCTACCTGAGTAATTAATTGCATAAATAACTAATTTTAGCATGGAATTGCATATATTAATATGTTATCATGTATTCCATTACACACAAGTTTGAGATAAATGATTTTGTGGTATCTTTCAGAAAAAAATGATCTGTATGGATTTAAGCATGTCAGTTAAAAATTGGAGATGACTGAATGGCAGTGTCATAAAGAACTGTTTGGTCTTGAATAGACCAAATGCCAGAACTGTCTCTATGTGGACACACGTTTGCCATAAAATTTTAACCCCAGAAGTGAGGTTATGAGTATTTTCACTGATGTCACGTACCAAATCGCCCTTCAAATATTCCTGCAGAATTTGGACCTTAAACTGTGGTAAGATGCTGGAGATCATTTCAATCCCTACAACTTTGCAAAATCTTTTTATTTTGCCTGTGACATTAGATACATGTTATACTGGTCACTGATAAAAAGAAACTAAATGATGGTTGAGGATAAAAGCAAGTTATGATAGTTTTGGACAAAAACAATCAGGACAAGTTAAAGATTAACATTCATAAATCTTTTACTAGGCTCAACTCCTGTACTTTAATTGAAGCAGTAATTGTATTTGTAAGTAATTTCTTTGTAATTAGGGAGTTATGCATTATTCTGAATGTATTCTAAATATTTGACTAATTTATTGCCAGGCAAAACCAAATATACTTTCAGAGGAGTACCAGATTCCACATTAAATTCAAATCATTCTATAATCTTAATTAGTAATAGTTTTACTTAAGAGTGCAGGGTGCTAAATAAACTTGTAAGCTACAAGGCAGACTGTCTAACCAGGGATTCTGTGATTGTACAAGTTGTGGTTGAAGCATCAATGGTGTTAGAGATGAAGCTGCATGTGTTAGTCTATATTCCAGTCACACGTATGTAATCTCCTAGTCTTTTTGTGCTTAATGTTTTTTATTATTTACATTGGAATTCCCAAATATTCTTAAAGAAATGGAGTATTCAGCTGAAACAAGCTTATAATAGCAAATAATTCAAGAGCAAGCGGTGTTTCTTCAAAAAATGCTGAATATCTGAAATCGGAAAACTTTTACTTGTTTCTACAGTCCCAACTGAAGTGTATTTGTCAGACAAGTACCTGTTGGAAACCAGTCTGCTTTCTAACAAACTCAGCTGGCAAGCTGCAAGGTTTCCTGAAGCTGCAGTACTGAAGCAGCTCTACAATTTGGGCTGCAAGGACTGGGTATTTGAGGGTGCATTTGTGCAGCCTCATCATACAGAAATGTTGGAAGCCTGAAAGTCCTGGGAACTCTGACTTTATTTCCAGCTACATAAACTAGGGAAATGTTTGGAAGAATCATCAGCTTTCAGATAACATCAGCTCTTGAAACTACAGCAACAGGCTCTGGGCAGTCTGAATGCCCACTCAACCAAGGGCTGCATGCATGTTTCTTTTAGGAAACGAAGAATTGATACAGCTGTGTGTTTTGTGGAGATATGTAATTTTAAGTTCCTTCCCTTTCATTCCAGGGTGTGATGGGTTTGCACTGTGGCTTCTTTAAGAAGCGGATAGAAGTTTCTTAAAAAATTCTCACAAAGTAAATCCCAGCTGGGCTTCCAAGGGCAAACTCCCAAACCCTGTTACTGACAAGGCCGTCCGGGCCAATCAGTGCCGGTCACAGGCCTCCGGGAATCACATTTTACAGAGAGAAAAACCAAGGTCAGTGAAGGGGGGGAGGAAGCGCTGAGAGAAGATTCCCTACGGCCTGTGGAGAATACCATGGTGAAGCAGGTGTCTCCCTGCAGCCTATGGAGGACAAAGAGACCCCACTTGTAGCCCATGGAGAGGTACCTGGGCCAGGCAGGAGCCCACCGTGGAGAAGGTGGAGGAATGTGACCTACATTGGAGCAGGCCCCTGGCAGCACTTGCAGCCCATGGAGAGTGATAAGAAGCAGAGAGAGAGAGATGGAGGCCCAGGCCAGAGCAGGTTTTCTGGGGGGGCTTGTGACTGTGGCTGGGCCCAGCAGTCTGGGACTGAGAGACTGAGAGACATTCTATGAGTTTATAGCAGTGACCCACACTGGGGCAGTTGGTGAAGAGCCGAGGCCCTGTGGGAGAGGACTTGCATGGAGAAGGCTGTGGGGGGCTTTCTCCCATGGGTGGGATCCCACACTGCACAGTGATAGAGTGTGAGAAATGCCGCCCCCCACAAGGAGGAGAACAACTCCGGAGGAACTGATTGAAGACTGGGGGAGCGGGGGTGTGTTTTAAGAACTGTTTTGTACTTCTCATTATCTGATTCTGGATTCTGTGTGTTTCTGTAGTGTAGGATAATAAATTAGAAAGTTTTCTTGCCTTTCTTCTATATTGCGTCTGTTTTGCCTGTGACACTAATTGTGGAATGATCTCTCCCTGTCCTTATCTTGACTCCTGAGCCTCTCAATATATATTTTCTCCCCTGTCCAACTAAGATGAGAGTGACAGAGCAGTTTTGGTGGGAGTGTGGCCTCCAGCCAGGGTCCAGCCACCACACAGAGCACAACAAATCTAATTCCATCTTAAAGGCAGGGAAGATTTTCCTTCAGATACTACCAGCGGAAGACAGTTCCAGAATGTTTCTCATGGTTAAAAACCTGTCTTGAAGCCAGTGTACAGTCATTTTTTCATGGCCCAGCATTGCCTCTTACTTACCATCTATCCTCTCTAAAGGTATCATACTAAAGGTATGACACACCTTGATAATTTCTAGACCTCATCACATCTTAACCTCCTTTTAGCTAAATAGCTTATGTTCCACAGGACTGGTGCCAAACTGACTACGCATGGAGAACAGCTAAGAAGTTGTATACCACAAAGCGTGTAAAATAAGAAAATTGATTTTTTTCCTTCTATAAATATTTTCTTTAAATAGGTCTTGGATAATTTCAGACATTATTAAGAACAATACTAGATAGAAAAAAATGATTTTTTTTTTTTTACCACTATGCTTTAAAGTGCTGTTTAAGTAGTGCCAGCACATACTTTCCTAACATCTTACCTTTCCATGGGGCTGTATCTCTTACCCTTTTATGTTTACAGTAGTGTTTTGACAGTTAATCCATTTTCCTTTTTATGTCTGATACTTCTTGAGAAAAAAAAAGTCTCTCTGAAAATGCTCAATATTTTTGCCCTGTATTTCTCACAATGCTTCCTACCTCTTTGGTCTGTCCCTCTTGTGAAGGGAGCCACAGAGGAGCTGTTTCTGTGGCAGGATCCAAGTGGTATAATTTCTGATGGAGGGATCTGTTCTGAACTCAGTGCTTCAGTTCAGCAGTTCCACCACGAATTCATGCTTGTAAAAACATGTATTTCCTGCTGGCTCGCAGGTTGAAATTTCCATAGACTCTTCAGAGCAAACCTAAAGGATGACACTAATACTTTGTCTGAATGATAAGTTAGCTTGCTGGATAGGTAAAGGCTCGAAGGCCACATCCATTTCACATCAGCTGGAAATCTCTCCTGTGAGTTCTAAGGGCTTTTGTGTGAATCTTCCTACCTTGTTACTATGTCTCATGTAGTGTGAAGCAGGGCCATTTGAGATGGTAATTTTATGCACTGAATAAGATATTACCTAGTGTGAGTTTGGGGTATTTTCTTAGAGGGGAAGAAGATACATGCAGCCCAAAGTGCTTCTGTTCACCTTAGAAATTCATCTAGTATAAAGATATGTTCCAGCAAGGCTATATTGGTTAGTCATGTCATGAGACAAGCCTTATAATTAATAATTATTTTCCTAGGCACAGACTGAGATTGAAGTTAAAGATTTTCTTTCTAATCCTTTGCTTTAACAATGACTCTGCACATTTAGATTTTTTTTTTCTTACAATGCATTTAGTTTTTTATATCTGTGTCCATTTTAATTTGTGTCTAAGGGCAGTGGGTGTGGATGTTCTTGGGAATATTAGAACTTCATGTTCAGTTCATCTACTACCTTTACACAATGCTCTTCTCTCCATGCCCTGTATTAGACCCGGGAAGAAAAAAAAACTTGAAGGAAAGGTAGACAACATAAACTTTAAACTTTTCCTAGTCTTATCATTTGCTTCTATTAATGATAAAAAGACAATTTTACAAATATTTAGCTTAAGTTACTCTATCCTCAAATTTAAAGGCAGAGAATTATTTCTTCAAGCAATGAAATAAAGATTGTTCAGAGAACAGAAAACACTTAACCAGGAACACTGAATACAATGTACATTTCCATGGGTTGGCCTTTCTATAAGCAATATAGATTGTATTTCCTCTTTGTGTAATAAACAAGTTCTTGAACATTACAGGCATGTTCATTAGTTGTGTTGGATTTGGAAATATTTCTGGTTTGGATCTGCAAACTCCAGTGAGTAGAAATTCCTAAATAGGAGAGAGAGATATGAATGAGACTGTGCTGTTAAAGTAGGTTTTACTCTGTTGAAAGAAATGTATCTTTTCCTAAACATCATATATCTTGAAAGAAAGCTTCTCATATGTAACTATCTGGCCACCACTGCCTCAAAGACATAAATCTATGACCTAGTGAGGGGAGGAGACCACTGTTCTTCCATGTAATCAGAGTGAGATCTGACACATGATGATATCAATGCAAGTGTAATGCTACACAAAAGCAGATTTAATTAGCACAAAAGCATATGATTCAAATGTCAGATCATAATCAGGAAGAATTTCTGAGCTTCTTTCTGCGTGGAAGGAATATATTATGAGACAATGAAAACAGAGTAGGCGTTTTAGTCTGCTGTCTGAGTGGATTTTTTTTGCTTGTGGTATCGGCTGTGCAAAATTAGCAGATGTATTCTTATCTCTGCTATTACATCACAGTATAAAGATTCATTTTAAAATAGTATTTCTGATACTAGAACCATATAAAAACAAATCAGGATCTTGCATGTCGATCGAATCACTTAACAGAAAACACACGTAAAAGAAGATTGAAAATAAAGATTGTCTATGAGCAGAGCCTTGAAGAGGCCAATACCTTTATTTAGGAATAATACTCTGAATGAAATATTAATGCAAAGCTAGTTGTAACACTGATACAGTAAGTAGCATTCTGAGTAAAGCCCTCTGGCCTCAGTTTGCTTTGTTTCATGTACTCTTTACATTAGCTTGAAAAACCAGCCACTATACCATGTGTCTTTGTTACCTCCAAGTTATGCCTCTCGGTTTCATCCCATTTAGGGCACCTTTCCCACGCGCTATCCTTCATTCTCACATCTTTCCCTAGTATAGTTGGATGGTTTTTTGTTGCCTTTTCTCTGCTGCATAAGCTGGCACTATCTCAAACGCTCACATTGTCGTTCTCAGCCAGTTTCCTCTCTCTGTGAAATGTTGTTTGTTGCTATGTTTAAGGGCTTTGTTTCTCTGGCTGAAATGATTTGCTTAGATGGCTCAGAGCACTGCTGCAGGCCAGTACATTTCTGCCGGAGAGGTTTAGCTTTCTCTTGGTGACAGAACAAGAGAGATCTGGCTGCTTGAAGCTGCCATCTTGTGCTGTGCTGAGCGGGTAGGTAAGGTAAGAGTAAATTTGCAGCTGCAACAAAGCTCTTCTTCCTGTCGCAAAAGAGGCTTGCTCACAAAGGGCTGTGTAATTGAGCTTATGTGTACAGGGAGAGATTAAAAAAAACAAAAAAACCCAGAAAATATGTTCTTCCAAACCAAATCTGTCAAAAGCTTCTTATTCAGAAGGACTGTGTGTCCTAACCCCAAGAAATGGTCTGAGAACAGGTTCCTTTTAGCCCCTGCGAAGCTGAAGCTTTTGGAATTATTCAGCTCTTTCTGTCAAGATATGACCCCTAGGTTTTGAGCTTGTGTTCTGTATCTGCCTTGCTCAGTATGTATCTCCACACATAAATCTGATCACATTAAATATGTTTCTGCAGCAGAAGATCTTTTTTCATTGCTAACATGTTTTTGATTTAGCTGACACTTGAAGTGACAAAGCCGATGCCTGTCATTGATTAACTGGATGGTCGTGAGATTTAGTTGTTGTTGTCTGGTTGTTTTTTTTGGTATTGGCAATTATAAATTTGAACATCTTTAGTATAGATCTTAATATTGTTTGTGAATTATTGGTTTGACAGTAAACTTTCTACTAGTGTCTGTTGTGTGTGCATGTCTATCTACCCGTCTCAATGCCAAAGCCTGTGAATGGTGTTACCTCTCTACATCTGTGAAAACCAGCTGAATAGGAGAGCTCTTACAGAGCACCTTTTATTCTGTTTCAAACCTTCCTGCTATTTTCAGCGAGTGTCATTCACAAAGGTTTTAGTTGCTATTTATAGTAGAACTACAAAGATAAAAGTTCTCCTTGATTCATTTTATAGATGGAAGCAGATCCTTTACTAAGGTGGAGAGTTCTTTCAACAAACAATTTAAAGAAAATAGTCACCCATAATCTCTGAACAGATTTTTTATATTTGCGTGGAAAAATGTACAGTGTCAGGACTCAGCCTGAATCTAGCTTCTCGGTGAGTTTAAAATCAGATGATGGAACACTTGTTAACTGCATTAGTGCTGGTCCTGTGAGGTCACCCAGACACAGAAGAGAGATCAATCACAATTTAGAAGTTGTCCATTTGCACATATCAATGCAGCCATTTCAACTTTCACGATGGTAATCAGCTACATCTTTTGTCATTTCTGTGCCTTCTGCAAAGATAGTGAGAATGGGAGGTAGCGGCAGGGGGAAGCAGGAGGGGTTTGCATGGTTCTCTAGTGTACACGTACTTCAGCTGACTCTGGCTTGAATGGCCAGTGCCCAACACTTACGAAAATCAGGACTTCTGTGATTCTTCCTGAAGGATCTGAGGAGATTTTTTCCTACATTGCACTTCCGAATAGAAGTACATGTGTCTGATGCTGCCTTTTCTTCCACAAAGAACTAAAGATAGTGAAATGGGTTTCATCCATTAGTTATGTAGAATTAATTGTCATTGGAGAGGAGAATGAGGAATTGGCAATCACCAAAAGGGAAATTACTTACAATCTCCATGTGATTAGTGTTTGGTCTTGAGAGCAGATGATCTTATTTGGTGTGGGGTCTGGCAATGAACCTAGAGAGAGTTCTTTACCTATGGTAAACATAACTAAATTGAAACTAATGGTTAAAATTCTGGTTTTGGTTATGCCTGTCTAACAGGATTAGGTTGAAATTATGGAAAATGTTAATGGAAGCAGAATGTGGTTGTCTTTACAAAGGTTTATCAATATACTTTATGTAGTTAGAAAATAGTTGCTGTTACTTGTGGTCACAGTTACTATATTTAGCATAACATTTGTGGGCGTCAGATTTTCCCACGTCTTAATGACTGGCATTCAGCTAACGTCCTCTAGATACCACACACAATTTCCAGGAGGAAAAAAAGTCTGCTGAGTTTAGTAAAATGTTTCTGAAATTGATATTATTTTAAAACCAGTTTTATAAGCATGCATTCTTTTTAAATTGCCCCTTTTTCTGTGGTTTCTTGGGAAATATTTTTTAATTCAAAGGCTGAGTTCAAGTTTTGTATCTTGTATCAGGCAATTTCAGCACAAACTAGGAATCATCAGCCTTCATCTTATCTGCAAAATGCCTACTGAAAATGATCCCAGTATCAAGATGCTGAGAAAAGCACAGTCATCTTAAAGAAGGACTGTCGTTTTTTCTCAAATGGTCAAGACCTTAAGAAGAAGTTCAAGATACTGTGTGTTTGTCAGGCATTAAACTCTAATGTGTAGGTTTGGGTGTGGATTTTTATCAGGTGCTAACATTTAATTTTGATGATCTCCAAATACTTGAGGTCCAATTTTGCCTAACTGAAGTGATATATATTATGTGTTTGCACAAATGTCTACCCAGCCTCTGACAGTAACAATTCCATGGTTTATGGTTTTTTATTGTCTCTATTACAGTTTCCTTGCATAGAGTAAATTTGGCTACATCCATTAACAAAGGTTGGGTATTTCTCTTGGTATAAATAATTATAAAACAAGCTTTTTGCTGTTGAAGTTTTGTAAATTTTACTAAATTTTAGCACTCCTGAAATGTGAATGTGTAAATGTGTAAACTTTGCTTTGTTATTTCATCCCATTCAATGTAACAAGATGAAAGCTGAAGATGAAAGTATGTATGGATATAACTTCAAGGACAGCAATATAATACTGTCGTGAAGAGTTCTGCTTCATTAGTTGCATCATTACCACTGGTTAAGTTGTGTTCTTTTCAGTTAGAAAGTAATGTTTAATTAACAGTGTTACCAATAGCATGAAGGTGGCTTTGTGGATTATTTATTTACTTCCATGAGAAATTAGACTCAACAACCTTGTAACTTGACTATGTCTGAAAGAGATGCTTAGTGGATAACAAGAATTTTATTTGCAGGATGGATCTTATTCAGCACTGAGAAATTGAGATGCTTATCCTTTGCTCACTATATACAGTAGTGTTACCTGCAGTAACCCACTTTAAAGGGAAGCTATGGCATGAGGTTATACGCTTATTTGTGGCTTTGTTGTGCCTCACATTCCTCAGTCCAAGAAATGTTTACATGTTGGGGAAATGAAAGCACTGTTAGGGTAGGAGTTGCCTAAGGCCATACAATAGAGTACTGATGAAAGTGGGACTAGACACTAGATGTCTGAATAGTCTCTCTTGTATTTTTATCCATTGTCACATGCTGCACCAAAAATATAGCCTAAACCAAAGTTCATTGATGTTGGAAGAAATGGTCTCATTGGCTCTGACAGGTATTAATTTAGTTTCATGGTATGTGGCCTAGGATGCACAACACCCTAGAGATGTAAAATGTTCATATTAGGAACAGAATGCAGTTTCCAAACAGTGCTTTCTTTTCCTAATTCAGCCTCTCCCTCTTTGGATTTCTATAATATTAATTTCTTGAAAGACAATTAAGGCCTTTGAAACATTTGGGTGCGTGTGGGTAGAACTGGTAAGCATGGTCTCCACTTCTTTTTACTGCTGGATTGATCTATTCATCCGCCCTCCCACCCCAAAAGATTCTGTGCTACTAAATCCTTGCTTGTTTGTTTTCCTGTTTTTGATTAATACAAACCTATCTCAGACAGAAAGGCAACAACAATCATGTTTATAACACTGTATGATACATTGATTCAATCTTGAAGGTTGCCCTTTCAGTTCAGCAGCTTCATTGACTTCTAGATAGTATCCATTTGTATTTCCAGGCATGTGATAGACATTATTGCAGCCTAAACTTTTAGTCTGAAGGTGTACAAGATTATATGACAACTTTAGCATTGATTTAGCACTCATTTTAGATAAACCATTTGGAATACATTGTATTTCATTCTTTTATAGTCTCTGTACCTTGGGAAAGCAATGCATAAATGTCAAAGAAGATGAAAAAGCCTAAATAATTTTATTTTATTTTTAATAACTAGAAGTGAAGGACTCCTTCTAGGAGTCCTGGAGTTAGACATCTTGAATTTAGGTTCTTTCTCTGTCACAGATTGGCTTTATAAACAGTTAGCTTTCTGGTGTTCTGCTTGCAGTTAGAAAAGTTAAGGTAGTAGATCCAAATCAGATTATTTCATTCAGGCAGTTAAATTCCTGAGAAGCATTATTATTAGCTGTGAAAATTATTCTCTCCTTTAGTTCTGAAATGCCTTTTATCTATTTAAAAGAATGATTTCTTATGATAAATAAGTGTCAAAGAGTTTGACATTTGAATGCTTTTTTGTTTTTTTTTTTTTAATTTAATAATGATTGCTTGATACATTTGGCTATTTGGTGAATACCTCTGATATCTTTAGAAATTAGAAAAACATAATTTGCATGTTTAGATATTTGTGCTTTATAAATTAAAATGTACAAAATATCTCAAAGCTGTTAGCAAAACTACTCATGCAACAGTGTCCAAAAGAGGTTAACATGTCTCTCCTTATATGTGCTATTACATTAAATGGCAGAAGACACTGCTGTGCATACTATGATATTCATGTATATTATTGAACAAGTATTTATTGGTGCAATGTTTGGGAATAAAATAATCCTTGACAAAGCTAGGTCAAAGAGCAGATACTGCTATTCGAATGGAAAAACTTTCTCATTACAAAAACATTCTCAAGGACAGAAAACCTTCAGTCTTGAGTGGAAGTGTTTCATTAGGCTGCTAAACTTCTCAAGTTTTCTGCAGATTTTTCACTTTTAGACTTAAATTTCTATTTAAAATAATAAATTAATCTCTGATCTCTGCAGGATCCCTAAGTTAATTTTTAGCTTTCATTTTCTGTGATTCCCTTCACAATGGAATGGAAACCGAATAAGGTATAAAGTAATGAGGTTCTCATTCCTCTTTGAGAGCTGGAGACTTATACCTTGAGCTGCCCTGCAGGGCCTGACAAAATTGCTCAGAAAACAGTGTTTTCCATTAAAAATCCTTTTTACAAATGTATTTATTCTTATTCATTAGCACATGCTCTGGAAACTTAGTTATAAGTGCTTCCCCTTTTTATTTTTTTCCCAAACATTTCCATTTACCAGGACCTTTTTCAATTACCTTGGTTTGACCCACCTACTAGGAAATGTAAACAGGGAAATAGTTCTGCTCCCTGGACTGTAGGGACCTCTTGTTACTTCATGTGGATGTGCAATGTAAGTCAGCCTAATGCTGATGATAGTGGGTATCTCTGTTTGGTTCAGCAAATTCAATCGGTCTTGCAAAATTGGAAAAGGTGTTTGGCTACCCCTGGGTTCATTGTGATGTCAAGTTTAAATTGATTAGATCTGGAATTGTCATCAGGAAATGGTAATAGATACACGTTTTTGGTTCTTTACAGTCTATTACACACAAGAATGTCATTGCAGTAAGTGAAGCTGTGAACACGAGAGTTGCATAAGGAGAAAGGATCTAAATCTAAGCACTACTGTAAATGGCTGGAAAGCAACATACAGGTATAAAACAAAGGGCAGGTGTCATTCTTCATTCTGCTTAAATAACTTTATATTGTGCAACATCATGGCTAGCCAATTCAGCCAGAAAGGTCTTTACGATAGAAGAGATATTAAAGGTATAATTTGGAAGAATATACACTCCAAAACATTTATAAAAATGAAAAACATTTCACATCATGCTTTTCCAGTATACTTTTTTTTTTTTTGTATGTGAAACACTGGCAAGGATGCCCAATCCTATCTTAACTAACAATAAATTGTTGTGTTTCATTTATAGACATAATGTTTAGGAGTGTATGATCTCCATAAATTCTTCCTTATGCATTAACACAAACAGTAGATTTGCAATAAATAAGAGAATGATAAATACAATGAAATGTCACTATATTGATGCTTTTTTGTTAGGCAGAGCTCTTGCTGAAAGTCACTGGTATTTTTCCTTTCTAGCGATAATCTTCAAGCTCAATTGCCCGGAGAGAGTTTCCATCTCACTCTTTCTTCAGGTTATTCATGCTGCTCAGAATATATGCTTCTTTCCACTGCTTTTATTCTGTCCTACTCGATCTCTTCTGGAAGTGTACAATGTAGGACAGCTGCCATTTGCATACTGATGCCACCGGAAGTTGGGACAACTATGTAGATTTATGGGTAATAATAATTTTATAGACCATAGAGCTATGCATTCAGCAATATTTAAGTATTGCAGAATAAAAAAGTATTTCTCACCTTTAAGGTGAGCTAGAATAAACTTTGAAAAGCAAGACCCGAGCTGTTTAAGGTGATTTTTTTTTAGTAGGCATAAGAAGGAAGTTGAACGTACACTGTGATAGAAGCTGGAATTTGTGGTGATTATCTAAGTACTCTTTACTTGGAGTTTGAAATTCCAGGCTTAACAAAAAATATTTCTTTTCTCCAAAGCAATTGTGTGATAGACCATCAATACAACCAGGCAGGTACAGAAAAACCTTGGCTTTGAATTAGAAAAAAACCCCCATGTTAATATACATTTTAAAGTCTGAAATAATATTTTACATATACTATTTAAAATGTTTTCCCTTTTTGAATGTTTTATCATTGTCTTCCTACAATGTTTCCAGTACTCATAGGCATAAATTTATAGCCTGTAGTAAGCTTACCGAGTCATGCATGCAATTATGAACAGATGTGTTGTTTGAATTGGAGCATAAAATACCAGGGGATAAAGTTGTTTGTATGATGAATACACTTAAGGCCTGATTTTGCCGTCATGAACTTTTCAATTTCCTTTTGTTACAGTTTTAAAATTCAGTGAAGAATAAGAAATAATAACAGTAATAAATTAGAACTTTAGAAAGAATGTTTATTACGTCTCAGAAACATTGCTATTATGGAAATACATTAAACACACTAGGGATCTGCTTTAGCTTACACTTTCTCAGCAGCTCTTTCAGCCAGCAGGTAATTTTTTTTTTATTGCAGGCAGCTGCAAGTTCAGTGAAAAGTTACTGTCTGTATCTACATGTATGAACCATGGTGAGATCCCTCCTGTGCACTCTGTGTGAGATAAGACGTGGCTGCATTTCATAGGGGTGAAGTTTGGGACATGGACTTTGTGAGTTACATTGTGCAGTGAATGTCTTACAGAGATGCAATACTATAGATATAGTGCAAGTAATCACACTTATACTGACATCCTATTCTGCTTAGCAAAGTACTTTGGACATGTATTCAAGTTCTCATTTTCTTCAGTGAGACATCATGCTTTGCAAATCGAGTAAAGCAAGGCACACAGGAATTGACTGAGATGCAGAACTCTTTCGTTGGCGCTAGAAGAGGCAAGCCATTAAACACAGGCAGTTTGGCCTCTTCAGGGGAAAGGATGAAGGAAGAAGCAGAACAGGATCCAACCTCTCTAGTAACAACTGCAGATCTATATGTTAACAGCTTATAGTCCCTGTAAAGATGTGGGCCCTATGAAATTTATCTGCAATGAAGACTAGGACTTTGTCACTACTGTGATATTGAGGTAACTATCTTTTGGGTTACTACTCATAAGTTCCATGTGATTCTGCTACTTCCATGTTCTAATTCTTATTTGCCATTCAGTTATGGGTAGGGGTTAGCTAGGAATGTGTCCTTGTTTAAAAACCTCCATAACTTCATTTAATGGTGGTTCATGCTAATCTGAAGAAAGGGAGATGCATCTTTTTACTGAATAAGTTTGTAAGAATCATGTGGGAAGAGACAGAAAAAAAATATGAGTTGGCATTAACTCAAACTGCAACTCATAAGCACTTATGCAACGGTCCTTTTAAATATGAGTCATGCCCCATTTAAAATCTAACTGAAATTACAGTACATTTCATTAGGAAAGACAATTACCAATTCATTCCTTCTTAAAAAAAACCCCTAAGTATATATTACAACACATATAAAATCTACCTTGACATTTAGAAGATAAATATGGCTTGTGTGCTATTGATCAAAAAATCCAAACAAAACACTGGAAGCTATATTATCATTTTCCAATTTTCACTGTTGGAATGGAAGCCTGGTGTCAAAGAAGGGAAAATTAAACATTCATTAATTTATTTTCCTGCATCATGACAGAATTTCCTAAAAATNAAAAAAAAAAAAAAGTGAAGGTGCAGTCAGTAGTCTTACCTAACTGGTATCACTTCACTGTTTGCAGAAAGTCCACTTTGATTTACTACTGACTAGCTAATTGCTCGGTTTGTTTCACTTGTGTTGTTGAATTTGGCTGAAGAGCTTTTTAAGGCAAGAAATAGAGAAGAGTGGCACACTGTTCATGACAAAACTTCAGCTAGATATACAATTGAATTTAGCGACATTTCTACTTGTTCAAATGTGATAACTGGAAAATAACTAAACATTTGTTCTAGCTTTCACTCTGATATTTTCATCATACCAAGTAAGGAAACAAAATCTTTAATCATTAAACTGAATACTCAACACTACTAACTTCACCAGGCCAGCGCTGCTTCTCCTGTTTCAGGTGCAGATTCTTTCATCATGGATCATTATGTGCCCCCAAGTTATGGCAAGTCAGGAAATCCTGGCAGGTTTATCCATATACTTCAGACTTTTAAAATAATTTCAGTAATGTACAGAAAGACAGAGAGGGCAAATTTGCTAGTGAGTGAAATCTAAAGAAATCAAGGAATTCATGGGCAGAGGAATTTTGAAGTTTGCAGCCACAGGCTAAAGTGGTCTTAAAAACCTTAGCAGTAGTTAAAAGACTGAGAACTGATCTGCAAAGGTTTATGGGAACAAGCTTAAATAAAACAGTTCCTTTTCCCTCCCAACAATTCAGAAACAGATTTTCCTTCCTACTTATCACCTTTTAAAATTATTTGGTGGTGCTGCCTGTGATAACAGGGACAAAGGAGGGAGGAGAAAGTCAATACTGGAAGTTACAACAAATAGTTACACCTTTAAGTTGGTTACTCTGAGATAGCAAGGGATGAAAGTGATATGCTGGTGGAAGGACAGAAAAAGATTTTTTTGTTTCCCCTGGCATTTAAGAACTCAGCTGACAGAAGAGATTGGTAAGAGACTAGAGGCAAATGTAATCAAATACCACTATAAACATTTGCAGAAGTCCAGAGGAAAGGACCTGGGGTTTGGAAAAGTAAGTACTTTGGAGATATTCAGTGATATAACCTGGGAAAAAGAATTTAATGCCATTTCTTCTGCTTATCACTGACTTCCTACAGTGAAATATTTTTTTTCCACTTGAAAACAGGGTTGTCTTGTTGTAAACAAGTTGAGGTAAGAAAATGAAATAAGGTGGAAAATATAGTGCATTAGCAGTGAAATATGATTTGTAATTTGTAATTTGTAATTTTCTGCATCTTCATTAAAACTTCTGAAATCAGTCAAGACTGAAGAATTTGTGTGAAAATCTTTTGTGAGCTGGATGAATTCTTTAATTAAATACAAGACTTTCTCAGCCAGGCTGTGAAGGAGATGCAAGACTATACATGTGAAATACCTCCCAGCAACTGCTTTCTTTCTTATTTAGCTGGAAATAGATGTGCAAGGGAAAGTGTCAATATTTGGAGAAATCACTACAATGAATGCTTGAACTATACCCTAAAGTTACACTTGATAGATTAAACATAGAAAGTCATTTGCAATTTGGTACTTGTTAAACATAATAATTGAAACTGGCAAATAATGTTTCTGTGAAATGATTCAACACTCTTTCATCTCAGTGGCAAAGGTGTTTCTGCACCTATAGCCTTTCTCTGTCTCTGACCTTATCTGCATGTGAGAAAAGTAGGTATGATGTGGAAAGAGAGTTCAAGAGGAGGTTTAAATAAAACCTAATCCAGTCTAAAGGCTGAAAATTTCAAAGTAATAAAGATCTTTGTTATACTTGTTCACATGCATGTGAACACTTTGAGGGCTAGTGAAATCTCTTCTGAAAATATTTTGTCCTGATGTTTCCAAGAAAAGTAGTGAGAAATTAAAATAAGGAAAACTAGGAAAAAAATCTGGTGGCTTTTTTTTTAAATATAATTGACTGAAATGTTTTATTTACGCAGTTTTGGTGAAAAGTTAACACGTTTCTACAGACAGTTCTTTCTCAAATGCCCTGTGGCTAAAAGAAAATGAAAGAGAATGTGTCTTGCCTCCAGCTTTTATCCCGGTGTCTGGAAGTATGCTGTATTTGCTGGAAACCAGACATTAGCCCTTATTTAATAGTCAGAGCAGAACATGGGTTGGTGATTTGATTCCATGTAGCAATAAGATGGGTCCCTTTGCTTGATGAGAGTACCTCCACACAGCACCTCCCCAGCTCTGTGCCTTGTCACTGTGGACTCGTGTCCTGTTTTTGGCTAGGGTGGAGTTAGTTTTCTTTCCAGCAGCCGGTGGGATGCCGTGTTTGGGAGGCAGTGTGAGAGCAGCACTGGTGACACCCCGATGTTTCCAGTTGTTGCCCAGCAGTCAGTTCTTCATGACAAGAAGACGGGGGGCACCCAGGAAGCTGGGACTGGACACGGCTGGGACAGGTGATCCAAAGAGAGCGTTCCATGCTGATTACGTCATGCTCGGTGTGAAAGGTGGTTGGTGGGGAGGAGGACACGGCTTCAGGATGTGTGGTTTTGGGAACAATCCTGTTCCAGGACAGCTCTGAGCTGTATAGCCTGGGGTGTGCGATTCGGTAAGAAACTGTATCCTGTATCACCATTTTCATATATTTTATTATAAAGTCGGATCATTGTTATCTCTCTCTACTGTCCCAGTAAAATATCCTTATCCCAACCCATGAGATTTGTCTGTCTCTGTTGGTCTTTCCTAGCTCCCTTGCCCTGCTTCCCCACTTGAGAGAGAGCTGCTGCTGCGTGGTGTTCAGTTCTCAGCTGGGTCAAAACTACCACAACTTACCTGGCTGTCACTGGGGCATGGCTGAACCTGCTGCTGGCTCTGGGCCTGCTCTACCCTTCCAAGCTTCAGAGTAAAAGGTGAGAAAAAGAGTCAAGTGATTTTAATTTAATGTATAAGTGTCCTTGAAACTATCTTGAAAAAATGGTTGTTCTAGAAGCCTGTGCACTGATATAGGAGTGAAGAGACTTGAATTTTAATGCTGTTACCATCACCCTCATCTGCAGCAGCCCACTTTATATGTCTAGTCCTAGTCTAGTCTAGTACTTGTTGTAATACCCATGAGTGTACAGGCCCAGCTTTGTGAGACTGCTCTTACCTGCAGCTTGGAAATGCTCTGGCTCTCCTGCAAGGAACAGCAGAGACTTCTTTTGGCTGATGTTACTGTTTTCTAGGAAAAAAATACAGCTTGTTCAATTTACAGAAGGTTTTGTCATTGAGGTTTTTTTTTGAATTTGTGAGAGAAATACTAACACTAGGAAGGTCATTCATTTTAGATGAATCTCCTACTTTTAAACAGGCTTTAAATATTAAATGATTATTGGTATATTTAGTAGCTCTTCCTGATCAGCATCTAAAGTCATTGTGATGTGAATGAGAAAATGCATTTGCAGTTTTTAATGTATTCAGGAGAAAAATTAATACAACGGCAGTTGTCAGATAATTTGAACATTGAATTTATAGGAGTAATTTTAATTTACATGAAGCATTGTAGGCAATTTTTACACATCAATTTGCATTTCACTGATTATGCTCAGCTGAGGCAAAATGGTGTCTTTTTAAAAGTTGCTTGTATTTCAAGATGTTTAATGCAGCAGTGCAGGGACTGGGGAAAAAGATATTATTTCTGATGCATTTTAAATCCTAAAGTTTTCAAGAAAAAGAATAGTTTAACAGTGCTTCATTCGTTTCAGCTGGAGATAAAATTAATTCTGTTTGTATCCCACAATCTATGAACTATCATAATGTTTGTTTTGCATTTCTAAACTGCTGTTCACTTTCTTAATCACCTATTGGAATGAAAAGATTTATCTAAAATACTACAAAAAGTTTTCTGTGCAAACAGAAATGCAACATTTTAATACTGAATCCATTAATATTTGAAAAATATGGATGGAAACAAATCAAAATTATACACAGCTCATTTGAAAAAAAGCCCTCACATAAATTATTTCTTAAAAGCTCTGTTATTACACAACATGATAAAATAATTACATGTTGAGTTGGCATACAGTAGTGGTATACTTTCACTCAAGTTAGTGTTACTGGTGAGGATCCCAGTACCTTACTTGTGCCAAGATCCTAAAAATTAAATGTCTCCTTGTAGCATGAAGATGCCTATACAAATATAGGACATTTATATATACTGGAAAAATTGTGAAGATATAGTTGAAATTGTAAGAAGTTGTGATACTGGAAAAATACCAAATTATGTATTTCCAGTTAGCTTTCAGAAGATATAGAACTGTCCTTTTCATTAAAAATATGTTTCTGGACTATATTACTGCAGGTGTTAGTGCACATCTTACAAATAAGACCTATGTTGTGGTGTTCACATTTGCTTTTTTATTTTCAAGTTCAAACCACTGTAAGACTATGGGAAATTGCATTTGCAAGATTTAGCTCAGCCATTAGCCCCACCTAATTGACAGATTAATATCAGCCTTTAGTCCCTCCTAATCAATCCAGAGCTCCTGTCAGTCTACCCTGCAGAGATAAACCATTCTGAAGTCAGAATAGGTTGTCACACTTGGATATACATTCTTCCACAGTAGCCTTGTGATTTTGCCAGTATGGTGGGGGGGAGCACCACATGAAGAAAATCTCTTTGGTTCTTAGTAGAGTTTGTCACCAGATCAAAATGCATCATATGTTCGATAGGATCATGTATTTCTCTTTGTGCAGCTTGTAGCAAAGCAGAGCACTTGCTGTGATTAACGCTTCTCTCCCAGCATACCAACAATGAACATGAATTTAGGTACAGCACTTTTCAAATTTCATTTCAGTGGCCATAACTGTTTCATTTTACCTGAATTATGCTTACCCCAGCACCCCTAATTAAAATGCACTGCTGAGGGTTCCCTTGTTCATATTATTCACTCCCAGCTAGAGACAGTTAGACATAAAAGTCCTGGATACTCATTCATTTAAAAACATTCTATCTGTTTTCCCGTAGTGAAATGGAGCCGTAGTGAAAGTAAATGTCCAAGGACACACAATGGGTTGAAGACAGGCTAAGTAACACCATTACTCTCTCGTGCCCATGGAACAGCTTTTATGGTCTTCAAAGTTGTATGTGCTGAATTTGTCTATATGAAGCAACTATCGATTACATCTTCTCATTTGTCACTACTCCACAGATCCACTGTGAAAAAGTTGTGGTAACATCAGAATGGGTGTGTTTACGTCTTTGAGAATGCTAGTTTTTATTTTTTTTAACCCTATTCACAAATACTTTTAATTTCTTCGTTTGTAAAAGTGCTGTTTGCTGTGCTTTGTATTTCAGGCTTTCCAGGTAAGCAGAACACAAAACCTGACTCCTTTATAAAACATGTTCTTCATCCAATTTTCTGTCTTGACTAAAGGAGGTAAAAGAAGCCCAGCAATTAAACCGACCCAGCAATGTCTGGGTACCTAAATACTAATACTGTGTCATTTCTCATTCTCTCTTTGTTTATAGTCCCTTAGTTTTCTGTCTGTGGTCATGAACAGATCAATCCAGATGATTTCTCTTAAGGGAGATTATTTGGCACGTATTTTGATCTGCTGTACCGTATATCATTCTAAACTTCTCTATACCTTTATTTCAGGAGCATATATTTATTTGGTGAATGCATGATGTAGTTTTCATGGCAATGTTTGCTTTTTTAGAAATCCATGCTGTGTAGTATATACCTCTCATGCTAGTAGTACATACATACTGTTGGGACTGACTAGCTTTTCAGGCCCATTGTTCAGTTTGGAAGGAATTGCTCGGGCTATAAAATTTTGTTATTTTGAATTTTGTGTTTCTTTCATACTTAAATTTAAAAAAAAAGGTTATTATGATGCATTTTTTCTGATGAATAAAGGCCAAGTACAGAATTTTCAAGCAAAATTTGTTTCTGTCTTTCAGAAGCATTTGTTGCTGTGGGATTTGAGTGCAGCATATTTTAAAGAAATATACAGCTGGATTATCTATAGCTCAATCTACACTGAAGTGAAGAACCCCTGAGCTTGTACTACCTGAAATAACTCCTTGACAAGAAAGGTAAATAAAAAGAACTCAACATATATCTACATATTTTATAGTCTGTACAGTTTTAAGATTTTTATGTTCTCAAAGTTAGCAGTATTATATATGTGTATACATATATAAGCTCTTCCACTCCTACCCCAATACTTTCAGCTTTCACCTGATTCCACAAAACTTTTAATGGACTGAGGCCCGACTTCTCAGATAGATTCACTGCATATAGAGCCTTTTTCTTCACATAATCTTGATTAGGAGATCCATAGCTGCTCTTCAGTGTACATCTTTCTGCTAAGTATTCACACTGTGTCTGGGATTGTAATTAAAACCTTTGGAGGTTTAGTACTTCTTCCTGAAATAGCTGCTCAGTATTTCTCTTCCTTTCTTTGCTTTCTTGGTTATTCCTTGCTGTTTTGTTGTCAAATGCCATTCTGTGTACACAATATATAAACGTGATTAATTTATGGTTGCAGATAAGTGCTAGAGCATACTTAGCCATGAAAACATTTTAAAAACAGAATGTGGTCTTTTGGGATGAAAAGAGATTACTATCTTCACAGAAGAAGATTGCATTAGAGGAAGAGTCAGACTTTGCAACACATTGCTCTGACGTTACTTTAGTGTACTTCACTGCTTTAGTAAGCTGTTAAAATAGAAGAAACTTTATTACAGAAATATAACTAGCACACAAATATTCTCTAAAGAGTATATTCTGCAAGTTAATTCCAATAATGCCAATATTTTGCATAGAATAGTAGCTGATGATTGACTCATAGGAGAACATGATGAAAAAAACCCAGATATTGGTATTTTACATCTTAGTCCTTTGCTCATGTGCTTATTTCCTCTAGCAAGAAATCAGTTCACAAAAACAGGTGTGAAATTAATAAAAATTTTACTCAATTTTACAAGACTAATGTTCATTACAGTTTCATGGGTCAGGTGGCAAATGATGTTGCATGTTTTTATGTTTATTTGTATTCAGAATGTTTTTCTTAAGACAATAGGAACAGGAAATAAAATAACAGCAGTTATAAAAGACAGTTCGTGAAATATATACTATAGTGAAAACTGACACTGTGTAATACATGAATCTATTTACATTCACCAAAAGATATAAAATTTGTATGGGTTTGAGGCATTGAATTGATACAGGCATGCATTTATAGCTTTATTTCTTTAGCCGTGTGTCCATTTAGATTAACTTTCTAGCAATTTCAACATGATAAATAATAATATTTTGAGAGACACCTGAGGTAAGTCTCTAAGGGATTTTTTTCTATAGAACTGCATCAGTCTGCATATTTAGGATTAAATTTACCATTAAATTATTGCAGTTGGAGACATTATAATCTCTATCTGAGATGATGATTTGAAAAGCTTCACTATAAAAAAGAAACCCAGCAACCTAGTCTGGCTGTAATGGTAACATTTTAGCAGTGACTAAGCCAAATTACTCTCAGTAATTCAGGTGAAATCCCTGCTTTAGATATTTCTTCAAAATTGGGTTACATGCAGGAGCTGCAAAATCAGCAACTGTGCTCCACATATACTGATGCTATAAATTAATTAAACTTAAGCTATTTTTCACCAAAAAAAAACCCCCAACATTCTAGCACATATGATTGAAAAGTAGACCTCCTTACTTATACTTTGAGGCCTGTGCAGACTTTTCCTTTTGCAAATTAATGTTTTATGTTTCTCTACCACCAAATTACTTAAGAAAGTTACATACAGTGATTAAACCTAAACAAATACTTAGTTAAGTGAATTCTTCCTTCAGCTACTAGCATGCAGTGTTATTGGCCAAAGGCAGTAAATTTTAACTCCTACCCTTCCTAGGGATCAGCTCCAGTTATGGCAACAAGATGGGCAGCTGTTATGTCAGCAGTTTTTGCCCCCCAAGGCAATTACATGTGCTTTACTTGGTAAGGACTATGGTTCAGAAGGACACGTAGTCTTTGGGTGCTCAGCACCCATAACCTCATGGATCTTTATTGTGAAGATTATTTTTGCTCACTTGTGCAAGCTTCTTTAGCAATCAAACCTAAATAGTAAAGCATATTTATTACCTCTGTGATAGTTACTGGTGGGACACGTAATGATTTTTGTTATTTTTTAAAAAGCAAAGTAGTCTGGCTTCAGTCTTGATTTGACACTGGTTACTTCAAACTTGAATTTCACCTGCAAATATGAAGAGGTATTGGTGTGTTCAATATTGCTTATATACTGTGCAGAGACCTTTGGGCAGAACATGTCTGTCTGCAAAATGACATTATTCTGCACTTCATCTGTACTCTATGACTAATTTAGTTTTATGAAACAGAGTGTAGAACTGTAGATTAAGATTTCAATACACAAACATGCCACAATTGTTTTAATGATAGTATTACGGCTTTCCATTAGGTGTGTATAATTCTTGGGACCCTAACCCAGATTTAACACCAATAGTGTTCATACTGCCTTGTGAGTACACAGTGACTGTATGGACATAGGAAAAGCTTTTCTGTACTTTTAAGAATGGACATAAAGGAAAACGAACATAATAAACCATTCAAATGTCTCGATGTATTTGGAAGCTTTTCCTGAACATGAGATGTTGAAATTTAGCCACATGCTTCTCTTTTGCTTTGTGGTTTCTACTGAATTCTACAGTTCAGCTTTTCGAAGGAACTCTTCCTTAAATCTCAGTTTTAAAATCTGACAGTTAAAGCCAGTTGCAACCATAAAGAAGACATTTTGCAATTTGTTTTATCAGCAGTTTCCCATCTGTGTGATTGGCAAGGTGTGCTGGCATTTTTAAAGCTCTTTATCATGTGCTCCTTCTGTTGCTAAGGAAGGACTATGTCTTCGTCCATGTACTTGTAAGCTGAGTATTCTCCTGCCTGAATCATGCACAGTCTAGGAAAGGAGTAGCACCCGCATTCCACTTCAGCTCCTAAGGAGAGGTCATCATGCTGCTTCCAAAAATCAAATACTACCCCACATTTTCTCATTACCATTGACTAGCTTGTCTGGAAGACAGAGATTACCATTTACTCACATCCTGTCCTGTGCTTTTAATTTTTTTCTGTTTAAACACTAATAGGTTTTCAGAAATAGTTAAGTGTTCAGACCTTGTAATGCAGTTGAACCTAAAGCTCCAGTAGAGTGAATGGGAGAATGTAAGTGTGTGTATGGTTACTTAGTGCTGATTTACCTCTTTGCATGGCTACATTAGAGAAGCCTATGAACATCTTTAAGTTTTGTCATAATGCTGGTGCATAACAACATAATCTTTCACACTTAAAGATCCTATATCTGTACTTTCTGTTCACCACAGATGTATGTTTTGTGGTTGTATCTCTGAGTAGTGGAATTTCCATTTGCTATTCTTTAAAAATGTTATTTTGTATTGTCCAAATTCAGTAATCAGTTTGGGCACAAGCATACATAAGTGACTAATGTTAAATTCTAAATTTTCTGAACCTGAGTACAGAATTGTAAATTGGTTGCCTCATAATAACTTCTGAGAGACACCTTTCTGTCTTCTCGTGCCCTGTGCTGCATCTCTGTAGCCTAGTTGTGTTTCAATGGCATTCAAGAAATAAGGTAGTAAAGATTTCATACCATATCATATCATTAGCCTGGGATATGCTTATTTTTCTTGAAAGCTTTCATTGGAGGTCTTTCCAGGTACAAAATACGTGAAATGTTTTTCTGTGCTATTTTCAGATGACCTGTCTATTCTGTATGTTTCCAGAAGAAATCCCACTTTTACTTTTCAAAATCCCTCAATTTCCAGTCCTGTTTATTGGCCGGAAGCAGTGGATTTTTAATACATTTTTGTAAGTTACAAACTCTCTGGTAACAGACATCTATCTGCCGTCTGATTTAAAGGAATGACTCCTACTGCGTCATGCAGCGAGGACAGAGACTCCAGAAAATGATAATGACATGCCAGAGAATATAAGAAACAGCAAGGCAGCTCATTGCAACCACAGACATACAACTGGGAATGAATGCAAGGTCAAGCACAGAATTGCCACTTGGGACTTCAATTTCAGGAAACAAATCATATAGGAGCAAGATGTTGTCAAGAAAGGTTGTTTATTGCCCTTTCATCAAATATTTTATTGCATTTTTGATTGATTGCCTCAAATGCAAGTGACAACAATACCGCACCAGGCAAAATTACTGGACACATACTTAAATAGCATATAAATAGGTGTGCGAGTCGGGCTGCAGCTTCACCCATCAACTCAGAGCTTTAAAAACCAGTGGTTCTTTCTGCTTTCATTATTGCAACTTGAGGGTTGGTTTTTTTTCACAAAAGGACTATGAGATAGTAGTGGAGACACCTCCCAATGTGTCTGCTGTTTTGTTTTATCCAAACCTTTCTTCTCCCTTTAAATTGAATCATGCATTTATAGACTTAACCTGAAGCTTGAAAGCTCAGTGGGAGTAGAGCCTTCCTTTAGAGTAGTCCTGCTCCAAGCCAAGTCCTCTTGCTTTTTAATAGTTTGTTAGGTTTTTTTTAAATATTTTTCTTTGGAGCCTTTTTTACCCTTCTGTCAGAAGGTAGAATAACAAACTAGTTTTCAGACTTTCCTAAGTCCATTCCTATGAGTACTGCTGTTCCCATTTTGCCTATTTTATCCTAAGTTTCCAGGTTCTGCTTGCTTTGGCTTGTATTGTTACAGTTTAACCTGGCAGGCACCTAAAACAGCCACACGGCCAATAGCTCCCACCCCCAAGATGGGATGGGGCAGAGAGTTGAAAACAAGGATTCTTTATCTTATGGGTTGACTTGAAGACAGTTTATTAGGATACAAAAAGGAAGACAATAATTATAATGATAAAAGAATATACAAAACAAAGATGCACAGGACAATTGCTCACTGCCTGGACCTGATGCTCAGCTAGTTGCAGAGCCGCCTGTCTCCTAGCCAACTCCCCCAGTAATATCAAGCATGATGTCATATAACATGGAATATCCTCTTGGACAGTTAGGGTCAGTTGTTCTGGCTGTGTCCCCTCCTTTTTGTGCACCCCCCACCTTCTAAAAGGCAGGCCAGTATGAGAAGCCGAAAAGTCCTTGACTGCTTGACCACAACTAAAAACATCAATGTTATCAACATTGCTCTCATCCTAAATACCAAACACAGCACTGTAAGAGCTATTAGGAAGAACATCAACTCTATTTCAGCTGAAACCAGGAGAATTGTCTTCTTTTTTCTTTTTTTTTTCCCCCTTACACCAAAGGTTCAAATAATGATCAGTGATTATATTCCTTTTACACTGTGAATCATCTTAATTCTCACAGCAGGAAACCTGTTGCTGAGGGGTAAATGAAAAGGAGATTTCATTTAAGTGATGTTAGGTTTGCACCTTTCTCCATGATGTAAAGGAAATTACACCGTTGCTAGTGTATTAAGTCACTCTGCACATGTGTGAGGCTTCATGCTATTGCTTAGGAAATCTGCCTGGGCTACCCGAAGCATTAATGACTCAGTTGTGAATCCTTCATTCACACTAGTGAGAAATTAGTGATAAGAGCAGGGCAACTGGAGTGAAAGCAACTGTTCAAATATGTCAGTGAAATAAGCAGTAGATGCCCATAGCCATAAAGTGGTGTTATTGCAATAGTTTAATATTGGGTACTTCAGTGGGGAACTTTGCAACTATATATATATATATATATATATATTTAGAGGTTAATAATTTTATGCAACCTGAGCATAGGATTCAGCGAGACAAAAACGTTCACTCCAACAGGTCTCTTGAAAAATATTCATTGTTGCATGCATAACGTTTAGGTCAGTATTTCATCCTTATATATAACTCTGCTCACGAGAAATAGGGAGACTTAACATTGAGTTGAGAAGGTGGGAAAAAGGAAAAGAAGGAATGAGGAGAGGCAGCAAAGGAAGGGTGGTATGCCAAGTTGTTTTTAGTTTGCATTTAAGGTAATTTTTAGAGGTTTATCTAGTGGAAAATAAAATAAAATAAAATAAAGGCACTAAAACTTAGACTGTGTATAAATGTGTGTGTGTGTGTGTGTGTGTGTGTGTGTGTGAGAGAGAGGACAGTAGCAGGGAGGATGGACTCACGTATGCTTCAAGCTTCTGTTCTTTTTGGGTCTTTCCCCCAATACATATTTTGTGCAAAAGCAGTCAGCAGCATAGCTTTTGCTGAGCAGCTCATAATTTGGAAGACAAACTTGGAAAACCTCCAGTATATCTGCCACTCTAATTTATACCTATGAGGATTAAGATGTCCAGAAAAGCCATGAAAATAACTAACTATATTCCCACTTGATCAATTACATCGTCTCATAAGAAAACTCAGAGGTAATATCTACGCATATATATTTAATAGATGTCATGTACAACCTGGGAACTATGCATCAGCAGTGTGTATATTAAATTAGTAAGTCAGTTAATGTTTTCATTAAATGTAACTCTCAAATTTATTCTTTAAAATGTTACATCAGGCAAAGCAATAAACACAAGCTAATTCACTGGTGGTCCAGACCCTGACTTTTTGATATAGCTCAGGGTTTCTGGAGACCATGTCACTTGTCAATTCTTTGACCTAAGTTGAGCTGAAGGGAAAGAATACTGAAAAGAGATGGGTCCTCTGGTAAAGCCATTTGGACTCATTCCATTGACTTCACTACAGTGGCAATAATTTATATGGGTGAAGATGTGGCCCAGAATCTGCTGCAAAGCATTTTTGTTTTCATGCAACTTACACTTCTGATCTGCATTTTTTCCTCTCTCTCATCTTTTCATTATTATTTGTTTTACTTCCCCTCTTCTACCTGGGGAAAAGCAAGTTTTTGAGGGTTATGTTTTTTAGAGTTTTTTAAGTTTCTGGACTTTTAAAACCATATCTAAGAAAATTGATCATGCTTTAAACTGAGATGGTGGGCATTTTTTTTCTTTTTTTTTTTTTTCCTTCCTCTCATTAAGAAAGAGGAAAAAAAACTTAAAATTGTACTTTACCCATAGAACAAGAAGCATTAAAATCTTTGGTAGCTATTGCCTCCTTCCATATGCCAAAGAGAGCTGCATAATTCATGTGTAGCAAGTTATTCAGCCAAGAAAAAGTATACTGCAGAAGAAAAAAATGAAAACATTTTAAAAATGTTTTTCATAAGTGGATATTATTGCATTGGAGCTATACTGTCTCCAATTCCAATTTAGTGGACTGGAAAATGACAATAAAAGCAGTAAATTTCAGTAGCCAGATTTAACCTTTTCATTATGTTTTGAGTCAGTGGTAAATAGGAGATGTTAACACTGTAATATAATACATCATGTTTTCCTGTGCCTTTGAGATCCTAACTTGTGGTTACAGGAACATTAGGTATTCAAGATAACTTTTTCCAGTTTAAAGCTTATTGTCTTTCCCTAGACTGCCAAGACACTCAGTGGTGTAACTCTGTTAAGGATCCCTTAGTGTCAGGAAATGCTATTTGAGAAATGGAAAAGAGACATTATTATTCCAGCCTCCTGCATAGTGGGAAATACTATAGCAGAAAGCTACTGGGTAGAGTTAGTTAGTTAGAGAGAGTTTTTAGTTTCAAATGTGTCCCCATATCCATGCCAAGATACCAGAGTGAGATGAGGTTGCTAATCAATTCATTGAAATGTGACAGATCACAGATCCAGAACTAACAAATGAAAGGTATTCATTCTTTTTTAAATCAAAATATCTTTGTCTTTAGCACAAAACTGACATCAAATTTGAGTGAAATGTAGTAAATTGGAAAGCCAGACCTAGAACCACCACCTAAGAAGGTACCTCCATAGGTCACCTCATCCACCTCATCCATATTCCAATGTGTACAAACCTGTGTGCATTTTCTCTTGCCTTTCCATTTTGAGAAGCATCTCTGTGCACATCTGGGAAGAGTCTGGCTCTGGCTTCTCTGTGCCCTGCCATTAGGTAGCTGTAGCTGAAGAGCGCTGTAGGGTCCCATTGAAGTCTTCTCTCTTTAGGACTGAGCAAACCCAGTTCTCTCAACCTTTCATCCTGTGTTCCATATCCCAGACCCTGACCATCCTGGCAGTTGCTGTATCTCAAAACTAGGACCATATCAAATTTAAGGATCGTGTGTTACTTGTGTCTAATTCCCCTTCATCCTAAATTACCTGAAGCATGGAACTATTGCAATTTTTTTTAGCAGACAACAGTCCTAAAGATGTCTTTAAAAGCTCTAGCCAAACTTAGATTTATTTCTTCATTTATTTCTTCATTCTCTGAATCTAAATATAAGTGGAAGAAGCCCTCTCCCTGTTAAAAGTATTTAAGATGTCATGACTAGCTCCCCTTGTGTACATGCTTGAAGAGAGGCCTAATGATATGGCTACAGGATGTCCAGTCTCAACATTTAAAAAACATTAGTGACATTTAAAGTGAAGTGTGATATTGAATTAATTTGGTAGTTGTCAGGCAGAATGTTGCTGAAGTTTGGTTTTTTCCATCATTTTTAAAAAGCAAGAAAAAAAGGCCACAAGACCAGATGCTTTTCTAACACTGACTCATGTAGTAGCAATCTCTGATATGAAAGAGGTGTTTTTCCATGGTCTATTGGACAGAAGGAAGAACAATGCCCTCCCCAGTGTCATTGTTCATTGATGTATTCAGTGATTGCTACTTTTTGATCAGGAATATGTTCAATCATGTAGTAGGCAGAATTTCATCTCTCTAAATGAGCTGTTGAAGTGGAGGTTTTCCATTTAGCTAGATTCAAGAGCAAGTCTCAGAAGCTTTCAAAGAGTGATTAAAGTGGATACAAGAAATCTGTGTATTGGAGAGTGATCTTTCTGCCCTTTGATGTAGTATTGTAAGAATAGTCTACGAAGCAGACTAACTGATGTGAAAATTATATTGCAAGCCCTAGAGTACACATACTGAAAACCCTAAACTGTTAAAGGAAAAGACACAGTATAGACACAGTAGACAGCCAGAAATATGCACTGATTAGGTAAATCTTCAAAAGTTTAAAACGTATTTGTACACATGAATTACATGCAGGTCTAAGTCATCATTAAGACACAACTCAAACATATACCATTATTCTTACTTGTTTTCTGTGATTACTGCTGAAAGTATTAGCTTTTGCAAATGATGTCTGAAAGCAAAATGTAGAAGAATAGCACGGATATTAAAAAAAAAAGGAACTAGATTTTTAACCTTAAGAGATTTAGTGTGGATTCATTTACAAAAATTACTGCTGCAGCTTCTTTTATCTTTTGTGGTTTTCTCATCTCTAGTTAATTGGACACTGAGCAGAAATTTGGATGAAAAGGATCTTAGACATAATCATTAATTCAAACAAACTGAGTTTTTATTCTTTGGTTAGTTTTGTCCTACACTGAAATAAAATTGTATCTAAGTTATGGTAGTCCAGTGAAGTTCCCACTGACTGGAAAAGGGAAACATAACCCCCATTTTTAGAAAGGGTAGAAGGAAGACTTGGGGAGCTACAGTCTGGTCAGTGACACCTCTGTGCCCAGCAAAATTATGGAGCAGATCCTCCTGGAAATTCTGCTAACATGAAAAATATGGAGGTAATTGGTGACAGTCAACATGGCTTCGCTAAGGGAAAATCACACCCGACAAATTTGGTGGCATTGCATGATGACCCCAGATCCCTGGCAGTGGTAAAGGCCCAGCTGGATGGGGTTTGGGCAAACTAGGCTAGTGGAAGGTGAACCTGCTACAGCAGGGGGTGGGACTAGATGGTCTGTAAGGTCCCTTCCAACTCAAACCATTCTGTGCTCTGTGTTTGTCAAGATTATAGTGCTGTGTGCACTCAACTGTACTTAACTGACATGTAGGAAGTATTAGGAGAAGAAAAATAAGAATTTTATTCCTAAAATGAGCTCCGACATTTGAGAACTTTTCCTGGGGAAACAGGAGAAAGGGAGGGAGGTGTTTATGACTCATTCATCTTGACTCCTTCACTCAAGTTTCATGCTTCTGTTTCTAAATATGGTGAAAGAAAATTATTTCTTCACTTGCAACTTTATGAAGGTCTTTTTGAAGTAAACACTGGTATATGGGCTTTATATGAGGTTCGTGATATCTGAAAATTATGTGCACCATGTGCTACAGTATTCTTCACAGAGGTACAGTAACTGCAGACTATCTGTTGGGCTAATTATGCTGTTGATAATATTTCTGTGCCATCATCCATAATTTTGGACCTAATCTTACTTTTTTTTTGGAACTACAGGCCTCTTTTTCTATTTGAAATAATTAAAATCATCAGAAAATATAATAATAAAGTATTCCTCCTAACCTGTAAGCATCTATTCTGTGTTAGTTGTATTGAAAAAAAACATGTGAAAAGTAAAGGTGTAGAATTCATAAAATTAGAGATCACTATGCCTTGCAACTTGGATAGTGAACAGAGAGAGGTTCAGCCTTCGGGAATGCTTACATGTTTCCACATCTATCTTTCATTTATTTAAATTATTAGGCAAAAAACTTGGGTCAGTAGCAGGGCTTTAATCTACTCAAATTTCTTCCTTCTTTGTCCCCAGAAATGTCTCTGACAAACCAGAAACACAAAATGGTTCTCTCTCCCACAGATATCCTGAAGGCATATTTGGAGGTGGATACGCTGCCTGACTGGGAGACAGTGAAAGCTGGCTCAGAAATAAGAATTTAGAGCCCTCCAGCCAAGAAAAGTTGCCACAGCAATGCTGATGCCTTGAATAGAATTTATGGGCTATTGTGTATTTATCCACTGTCATTGCTAAGCAGTGCAAGCAAGCTAGCAAAACTCCCATCAGCCATAGCATCTGTTAAGCTTTAAAGTATAGCTTCAAAATTAGACCCTGTGTTTGCAAAAAGTGCCATCTGGCCTATATCTATTTGAGAGTAAATCAGTTTGTTTTGTGAAACTGAGGAGAGACAGACCCCCAAAAAATTCTTGATGCATTTGCATCAAGAATTTACAGTAGTTGACAAAGGTAAAAGAGTCAACCATTTCTGTGCATAGCATAGTGCAAAGCAGTGCACTTGGTCACACTATGACTACAGAGTAATCTCAGCAAGAGGGATGAAGAGGAATCCCTGTTGGCCTTTTCTAAATTTTTAATAATGCATCAGAATGTTTTAAAAGGAGATGGATTTCTATAGGTCACAATACCATGAGGCATAGGTCCTAAAGAATCCTAAAAATGCATGGTTAAACTATGTACCAGAACAAAGGCAGAATATTTCCGGAAATAAATGGGCTCATTTTACCTTCTGTAATACCTGTGAGCTGGATCAATTGCTTTGTGGTAGGAAAAGAACTTTCAGGCAGCATACATGTCATCTCTGTTCTAAAAGCACTTAGTGGTATCAGAAAGATACCACAGTTGGACAGTGGTTAGTCCATGGTAATAGGAACAGCTTCTGGAATATTTAACGGGTAGCCTTTATTTGACACTTTTTGAGGGACTTCAGATATATATCAAAAACCTGAAAAATAATAATTATTCTAAATTACAGTTATGAAAGTTCAGAAATTTTGAACTGTTGATCAACTATTTTTCTGGATTCTTCACACACAACTGAGAAACCCGGGAGATAGTAACCAAAGATTACAGACCCAAGGACTAACATTAAAGGACTGAAGAAATAATTTACAAGTTATCATAGAACTATAGAATATCCTGAGCTGGAAGGAACCCCTAAGGATCAAGTCCAGCTCCTGGCTCCACACAAGGCAGCCAACTCAGAACATGTTTCTGAGTGCATTGTGACCACCCTCTCAGTGAAGAACCTCTTCCAGCCTAAACCTCTCCTGTCACAGCTTCATGATGTTCCCTCGGGTTCTATCACCTTTCTGTGAAGAGAGGAGATTGGCACCTGCCCCTTTCCTCCCCCTTGTCAGGAAATATCAGTCCCAAAATATTTCAAACTCAGATTTTTTAACTGATAGTAGAACAATACCTTAGGAGGCAGCCTAGGAACAGCACTGATAGAAAATCAGCATTTTTCAGGTGGAGCTCTGAGAGATTCTGAATGCAGCTGTGCTGGAAGAAGTTGTGCCTGGCTGTGCTTTTTGGAATGGGACAAGTGGAGCCTTTCTGAGGGCATGGTGGCTGTGCAGCTTCACCCAAAGTTAACAGCATGCATCTTGAGGAAACGTCTGCTGAGTAAATCTAACTGTCCACGCTGGGGTTTGGGGCCTTTGCATTTTGATGAGAGGAAAATCACATGCTAATGGAAGGTATGTTCAAATTCCACCTTCCAGAGAGAAAGCAGAATCTGCCAATTAATTACTTGTGGATATCTGAGGAACTGTTCCAGGCATTCAGTTCTATGTTCCAGGCAACAGGCAAACCCCTGCTAACAGCATGGGGTGATGTGGGCACTAAATTACTTGAGCAAGTAGCGCAGTCTGAGATACGTGTGAAATGAGGATTTCTTTGGAGCAGCCTCAGCTGATACCATGAAGTAGATGCATACCCTGCAGCTGGGAGCAGAGCATCCAGGAATGAAACCAGGAGTGTATTTACAAGTCAGATACAAGTACCTGAGAACAGGCATTAATCAAAGGAATTTGTGTACAGCGGTTGTATGGAGAAAACCTGTTTCCTCAGCAGCTCTTCCTTTAATATCAGGATTTTTTTAGTCATGCTAAGTTGTATCTTACACATCAGAAGCATGATATGGAAGTGGGGGGCTCATTTTTCATTTTAGGTAGCCATGATCCTGAGTTTCCGTGTTGAAACGATGAGACACTGCACTACTGCATGGTTTCTCTATTATGCTGATAAAATAAATGAGAAGGTGGTCTTATCAGCATAGAGAATCTAGCAACTGATGAGAAAGGCAAAAAACCCCACTAAATGTTTATCCACTGTCAGACATACAGATTGACTAGTCAGTAAACCGAATGACAGATGAGTGGGCAAAGAAACTGTTGAGGAAGAACAAGGAGATGAAAATCAGGCTACTGAAAGCTTGGAGTTCTTTTCTGAGGTGGTTCTTTTGATTATTGATAGTTTTATCTCTCTGCATTCATGGAACACCACCTCAGTTTAGTCATGTTCAAATACAAGCTGTCACAAGACAGGCTTTCTCTGTTTTTATTAATGTCCTATGCTACAGAAGAAGCTGCTGAGCAGCAGCGTCAGAGCCAAAGGTTGGGCCACAGCACATTACGTGTCGATACTATATAGTGGGATTAGGAAGCCAGTGGATTCCTGGAGAACTCCCAGGCAAATTGTTCTCATATCCCGTGAGTCTGATGTTGATGACTGGTGAGCTCCTGCTACACAGAGTCCTGCTACTTACCTATATCCTAGCATACATATATTTAAACCTAACAAAGTTAATGATATTAAATATGTTAAATATCAAAGAAATTTCATTGACGTGGGAATTGAAGTGGGACCCATTTTAGACTTCAAAAAGTTACTAGTGAAAAGAAATTTGTTCCTGGTACTCTGCAAGATTAATGGATATTCTTATCTCCAGATGTGTGCATGCTTTTATTCTAGCTTAGGGTTGTGAAGGATTTGGATCTTACTTTTTAATGCTTACTTATGGCAATATAAAAATTTAAGTAAGATATCTTATCAATTGTGCTATGTTAAAATTATAATTTGGTGCTTTATAAATTAAAATTTAAAGGCATGGTAGCAATTCTTTAACATTATTTTTATAAAGCTCAGACCTAACAAAATTTTATTTTAAAATCACTGCTACGAAACACCCCCCTACTGTTTTGGATCTTTTAGAAGAGACAGAATTAGAGAGTAGGTCTTTTTACAAGAGAAATGTTTGAAAATGTTTATATGTGACTGCTTGGTGAGGAGCTCATGATTTATAGCATTAAAGAAAGAAGACAAAAAATCTTGCAGTAGTATTGTGGCAAAGCTTTTAAAGACAGAACAGTCAGGGCATGTAAAACTGCAGTTACTATAGTAACCGTATCTTAGTCCTTTATAAATGAATGTGGAGAATGTGGGGATATACAGTCTGACATAGCAGCACTGTGAAACTAGTCACATTCATCACTCATAACATAAATTTGTGTTGCAGTAAAATGAAAAAAGCCCCATCTGCAGTGGAGAATGTAGAGAGGGTAAAAATGATATGCAGATGTGTGAGGTGGACATTGTTTTAGAGACTGGACAGCACAGCAGTCAGTGCCTTGGTGTGATTTCCTCAAACAGGACTCCTAGATTGACTGATGTGATCAACAGACTCTTAGATAGGTTTCTTAGGAAATAATTTATAGAAAGGATGAAGGCTCAGAGACTCAAGTAGTACCTAGAGAGAAAATTAAAGACGTATGAAAAACACTCCTGTTCTGAAGCTTGCACTTAGATGTGTTTTGGATCCATGCTTATCACTAGGTCTGTTTCAAAACAAAGGATGTGGCCTTCTCTTCTGAATTTTTTGTAGCCTCAGTTAGGTTAATAGTGGTTTGGTTTGGTTTGGTTTGGTTTGGTTTGGTTTTTTAAAGAGTGGCATTTGTTATATTACTCCTATTTTCTCCTGGGGGCATAAGAAGAATAAAATTGGTGGCTTTTTTATACGTTTTCAGGTGTTCTGTTTGGAAGATGTGTTTAATAAGTGCCAGATAATAACTGTCAATAATATGTATACTACATAATGAATTTAGAAGCCTGAAGCTATGGTTTTATAATTAAAACCTCATGATAAATGGTTTTCAGTTACTAAGTCTGCTCTAACTGGAGTCTGTGATAACATTCTAAAGCAGATTTGAGAACAGAAATCTGTTCTGCCCCAGATTCCCTTATGCTGCATGAACTGCAATTTACAATGGTTCCTCTGTGTAAAAGGAAGAAAATAGTAACCCCAAAACACAGGGTGCTAAGAAAATAAATGTATTATAGAATTTGAAGTACTTCAATAAGACGCTCACATAACATGCTCAGAGTAGGTTAGATGAGCTTAAGGATACCCTTAAAATAAATGTAGCTCAAGTTTTTTATACCTTGGAAATGTTTCCTGGTAATTGAAACATAGCTGCACATACCATAATGGTACAGCAGAGTGTAAGGGTATGGAAGGAGGGAGAGAAAATTAAATTCTCTTTCCTATTCAGTGAATTCTGTCAAAGCAGGAAGAGAGGAGAAAGAGAAAAATAACACTTTTTGTTTTCTTCATCTGCTCTCCATTCTTTCGAGGTACTGAGATACCGGGTTTAACAGGAATCTGCTGTAAAGGATGATGAAAGAAGGTCACATCAGGAAAGGCATGAAGTATTAGATTTAAAGGGCATTATCAATTTCATATTTCATATAGTCAGTTGGAATTAATAAAAAAAGATTTTTTAAAAGAGTTTTACCCAATTAACAAGCAGCAAGATTTTAGAGAGTTGTATGTTTTCCTTCTCATTTTCCTCCTATCAGAGTTTCACGGTATGAATCAAGTGTGTAAACTTTTCACAATAAAATAATACTCAAAAGCTCAGGAGGAGATTGGCTGCTGGGAATCTTCGTAAAGAGCCATTCAGGAGATGAATATTAATTACAAGCTTGAAACCAACATCAGTATTGCAGTGATTTGCCTCAGAGGCAGACATGAGCAGACCTATTGTGATGACTTGCCATAGGTGAATAATTTAAGGCACACATTAAATGGATAAGCTAAATAAACTGTAATGCACATTATTTTTTATGTTTGAGCAGTGAAATGAGTTGTTACAGAGCCCACTGGTCTTCCTTTCTCAACTTCTGCTCCTGATCTTTCTCTGGATAGACCTTGCAGCCTGTCATTACTGTTTGAGGGCTTGCTTTGGGCTGTGGAACTGAGCTAAGTTATAAATTTGCTCTATTAGATGAAGCTTTTCAGTTATGCAATTACTAGGGAAGTTTGACAATTCAAAAATCTTTGCCATATAGTTAATATTAAAAAAGAAGGGGAAAAGCAAGAATGAATAAAAAATTCCCTTGATGCAGGTTTAGATAAGATTGAGGAAAGTTTAAAGTAGCGATAAAAACACATTATGAGCTGTTATATTCTGAAAACATAGTCAGAACTTAAACTTCAGTATGACTGGAAAGAAAACTTTGAGACAGTGAGGATGCTATCTGTCATCAGAGAGCAGGAAACTTGAGAGTATTCGGGTTGGCCCTCTATCAGCTAATGAATGCAATGGCTATTTTAAACAAGCATTGAATGTAGTCATTTGAAGCTACTGTTACTTGCTCATTAAAAGTAATGTACAGACTGTGACCTCTGGGATGGATATTTCCAATTCTTCCTGTTCAAACTGTTTCGTTTTGTATAAAGAGAGCACATAGAGAATAATTAAGACTTCTCCTGGGTGCCTCCATTTTCAGTTATCTGGAAATCTCAGTTTACTATCAAAAGTAGAATAAAGGTGATAGAGGTTTGAGGTGTGGAAGATCCAAATAAGTCTTTTTAAACTGAAATAAAATGTAATTAAAATTCAGAATTAAAACAAATGCTATTTTTGAAAGTATGGAAGAGGTTTCAGGCAGTGTAGTATCTAATACAAGATCTAGTATCTTTTGGTTTATCTTTTGGAATGCCCTAGAAATTAATTTATCTTATCGATTTATTAAGATTTCAAATAATAATGAACACTGGAAATCTAAGGACTGTAACATTTAGTCATTCTGACAAAAATATGATAAAATCTCATAATAAATATTAGAAAGACAGATGATATTCTAACACATACATAAAATCACTACTAGATGAAGTACTGATAAAGATTACAGCATCTATAGACCAGTTAATAATGAATATATGAGCACACCAGGGCTGGCAAAAATCTTTCCAGGAATCATTTATTCATTAAAAAAATAAGTTTTAGTGCAGTACAAACATTTTGCCATCTTGACCCATCTTCACAGGAAAAATTTGGGCAAAGAAGGTAACATATCTAGGAAACACAGAAATAGTGTTAATCAAACACTACACAAAAGAAAGATTTAGATTTTTTTTTTTTTCTGAGAGCTGGATCTCCAAGAGGCTTAGGTAAATTCCTAGAACTACAGTAGAGGTAGTGCTGTTCCTTCTAGTCATACACCTTCTCAGCATGGGAGAAATATGGATGCATCTCTGCTGTCTGCCACATTCAGAAGAGGGACAGGAACTTAGGTATATTGCTTTTTCAGTTCAAGTGATATGGAATATTTGAAGATGGCTTTCTCTTAATCTTTCCCATTTAAAGTGTTCCACATGGCAAAAATAATGAATTATTCATTGGACAAGAAAAATAGAGAAAGTAAGAACTCTGAACTGAAGCATCAATTATTCATACAACTTTAGATCCCATGACTTTTTGAGCAGAGAGGTGAATAGCCGTCAAAAGTTTTCGACAAAAATCTTCTCAAGGATTATCTTTTTCATATCTTTGTCCTAATTGCATATATTATATTTGAAAATTATCTCATTATTTGTATGATAAAGGTAAGACCATGTAGTAAAATTATGTTTCAGTGTTGCCACTTTCTCCACTTCTTCTATACATGTGCTTTTCATTCTATTTGTCCATAATAATATTGAATCTTTCTATGCTGTCTGCTCGTTTCCCCACTTTCTGTAGGTCATTCAGTAATTTCTTTTATTCCCTAGTTATGGGCATTCCAAATATAGCAGTGTGGTTGTTTTAAAACAAAGTTTGAATCTGAACTAAGAGAAACGTTATAAAATATTTTTTTTTAATGTGAGAAGGGTGTAAGTCATACACAGCCGATCATTTGATTTAGGTGTTCTTTCTCACAGGCTTACTGCAGTTTCACAGTCTGCCAGAGCCCCACACAGCATATTAGCTAGATTATTATAAAATATAGTCATTCTTTCCAGTAAGGCTCATTGTATAAATTTACCATTCCCCTTATGCTGTGACTTGGTTGTCAACCAAATGTGGCATGCATGGGAGTTTCAAATGCCTAATGCCTTTGTGATGCAATCATTTGAACATGCACCAACTTTATGAATATATTTTTTTATACTGGTACAATGTTGTATAGCTTAGAAAATATTAATATACATTAATATATGTTAGTAGCACAACATCTGTAAAATGTTAATACATATTTTATGGTGCATTTGCAGTACATTATGAATGATAAATAGGTGACAATAGATGCCTTTATAAAATATTTATCATGCACTTTGGTATTAGTTATTCTATAAGCAGCTCAAGAGCCATCAACAGAAAGTGAATAAAGTTATCAAGGTTACAGTAAGCTATTTATAATGAAATGTGTAAGCTTAAAATTAAGTACTGCAAATGATGACAAAAAGTTGACAAGCTACAACTATAGAATAAGCTGTAGTCTGATACAGACTATCCTCCTGAGGTGTTTCATTTTTCTTTGAAATATGATATGTGGAGGCCTTGTATCAAATTTTCAGCCTTTGGAATATAGCAAAATGTAGTTGTATCCTTAACAAATCCTCTAATGAATCTTTGAAGAAATTTATTTAGTAAATTTGTAAACATAATTTTGGAAAATCTGTAAGTACTTCTGTTTTTAAGTGGCTGATTGATGTCCTACATGTCACTGTGATACTGACAAACAATTCAAAATACAGAATATTTCAAATATGGATTAATTTTTTAGGTTTATCCAAGGTTGAAGAAGGTGTTTTAGGTGTCAGTTTTCTAACTCTATATAACCTAATTCTTTCTGCTCCTTCAAACATGCAGTACAAAATGCAGTGTATTTTACTACTCTTAAACCACTATTCACTTTTCCTTACTCCAAAATGATAGACTTAGAAATATTTAAATAAATATAAAATTTAAATATAATAAATTTAAAATTTAAATAAATATAAATTAAATACCTACATCATAGATAAAGAACAATACTTATAAAATAATTTTACCTTGCAAAAATATTTCCTACTGTATTTCTCTGGTTTTGTAGATTTTGTGGTCTAAAAGTTATTTCTAAAGAAAGACAAAAATGCATATGACCTGTGATGGCTTGATAGCATCAGAAACTGGCTTTTTGCTAATTTACCTACACTTTCTCACTAATGAATTCCAAACCAAACTAAGAAGGACTACTACAAAAAAAAAAAAAAGAGGTCATCCATTTCATGTCCACTGACCATCTAACATGTCTACAGAAACTTTCATTACACCTTCAAAATATTTCCAGAATCATCATCAGAGTCTGATGTGTATATTCTTGTCCTGAAGAAGTACCAGAAGTGCCCGTAATACCATTCAAAAAAGACTTGAGAGAGGTAAGTGTCCTAAATTTCTATGAAATCTGGCATGATCTAGGCATCTGATTTTCTTGGACTCTTGTAAGACTTCATTGTCACTTCAGATGCAATATCTTAGATAAGTTTTTCTTATTTCCTGCTGTTACAGAGATAAAGTCAGTATTCCAGCAATGTTAGCACTCCCCTTTTTAAAAAATGTGTACTGTTCTGTAAGACTGGATGGTTATAGATACCTAAAATATTTACTGTATTTTTTTATTATTATGGATACAGTGGGAAACTGGTAGCTTGTAGAAGAACTGGTCAGACTAGCTCTTCTACAATAGTCAAATCAGGCAGTTTTTGAGCTGAAAATTGCTGGAAGTTGGAGAGTACTTAAGTACCAAATATGCTTCTCCCATTTGTTTATTTTCTATACAATTTTTAAAATAACAATAAGTAGATGGCGTGGGAGTGAATGTTTGATGTTAACTGGATATTTGTTTTTGTCCAGCAGGGTTGTTTTTGTTTTATTCTTTTATGTTCTGCTTGTATTTATAAATGCAAATAATTTTTAATAACAACATTTCTTCCTGTCTGTTTAATCCATCATTATAACTGGTTACCTAAGCACTAAAAGAAGGAATTTCCTGTGACTTTCAAATTTTCTCTCTCCTGTCATAATCTAATATTTCTGATTCAGTAGCAATGCTTTTTTCCACCTAAAATTATGCAGCTGGCAAAAAGTAAAATTACAATAAACCATTAAGGATCTGGATCAGGATCTGTATTTACATCAGCTGATGTAAATTGTTACAGCTCCATGGTCTTCAGCTGATATGAACCAACTGTCCCGACAAGGAGATTCTATTTATGTTTGCTTAAAGAGATGCACAACTTCACAGGAGGAGTGTCTGCTCTTAATACCATTCATGGGTTTTTTTCCACCTTGTTGAAATGATCATGAATGATGCTCAATTAGAATCACTTAGTTGTAAAATGTGTAGCTGTTGGTAATTGCCTGACATAAAAAGGCATCATGGAACTCCTTGCAGACACTGTATTCTCCAGGAGTATTTTAATATTCATATTCATTAGTAGAGAAAGACTTACTTTATAATATTGTATATATTTTAAAGTGTCTTCAATTGTAGTAAATATAGGTGAGTAGTCAGACATGAAAGGTAATAAAGTAAGCTCAATTCATATCCTATTAAGCTCATACGGACAGGTCCTTAGCTGGTGCAACTGTATAATATCAAATTTCTGATTGCTTTTATTGCTTATTTGTACAAAAATGACCTTTAACAAGCACTGATTTCCTTCCCATCTCCTCAACCAGAGAGAAGTCAGTAAAAACATGGCTGTCAAATATCTCTCAGAACAGATTTATTGTACTGCTTAAACTCTTTGAAGTAATGTGAGGTTTTTTTTCTCCTCTGCTATAATCTGACCCAGAGGTTAAACTCTGAAGTATATTATTTTATTTATTTTTCTCTTTCTTCTTGACAACCTACATGAAACAAAACAGGTGTGAGTCAAATCTCTGGGGCATGGAGTGTTTGAGTGAGTATGAAGCTTCTTACTGCTGGCAAAACTGGCTTTAAAATATTGCCTGGCCTCAGGTATTTTCATCAGTTGACTAAAATATATAAATCCCATTTTATCTTGTAATTCAGTTCTGGTATAATACTGATGCTTTACCCAGGATCCACTAAAATCCCAACACCTTGAGCTGAATTTGACTTCAAGCCCGGGTGGGGTTAACTTTGGGAGACATTCCTTCCCTTCCATCCCTTTCCCCAAGAGGCACAGAATCAAGTCTGCCAGGCTGGAAAATCTACACTTGTGTATAATTGTTTTCCTCTATACAACTAGGATAACACATGAAAGGTAAACAAAATCCTATTACAACCATATGGTTTACCAGTAACTGGGATCTGCCATTATTACTTTTTAATCTATTACAAAAATCAGCAAGCACTTAGAAGATACAACTCTTTTGTAGATGTAAATTTAAATTCCACCATCATTTGTTTCAAGCATACCTTGCATTTTGTAGCTTCTATAGACTCAATTTGCAGCAAGTCTTGTAAAATAGTTCCTTAATTTCAGGAGGGAATGGTAACATATGGTAAACTCAGAAGAGGTCATTAGCACAGCTACATGGATATTACCTCAGCTGCCACAGAGCTGGCAATATGTAGAAGTTGTTTTACAATGTGCTAAGCCCAGACAAAGTGTTAAATAATGTGATGCTGAGAATAGTCATAATGGCAGGCAGCAGAAGAAGGAAGTCTGTATTTATATTTGCACCTTTAATATTCTTTAGAATGATTCTGAAATGCAAGGGCTAGATGGTAAGATGCCATCAATGAGAACAGCTTGATTTCCTTCACTGGTGTATTGCTCTTTATTACCAGCTAGTAACAATCTGGCTCATTCTGTTTTCTTTGAGAACAAAAATGTTATTTTTGCTAATGGAAGTGTTCCCAGTAAATATGAAAAGGATAATAATGTCAGATGGTCAGATACTGGCTACCATGTGATTGAATTTCTGTGAATATCGTTGCATTTTACAAGAAATTTTGAAAGAAGGGAAATCTGCCCATTTGTCCAGGTTGTCAAGTGCCTGAAGATACCTGGAAATTTAACAAACAGCTGATTCCAGTGCCCATGCAACACATCCAGTGTGATGTAGTGTGCATTTTGAAAGGTCATTCATAAAACATAGTTGTAGAACTTAAAAGAAAAGGGGGAAACAGCAACAAAGATAGGAAAGCAAATAATGACCTCAGTTAACAAGTAGATAGGTTGCTTCATCCAGCCCCCGAATGGGCAGAGACTGGAGCAGACTGGGAAGCTTCAGCACTGTGTTTAGGTGGGCTGGTGAGCATGTACAAGAATAATAAACTATACCTGTTTCAGTGCTTTAAACTAGACTTTGTGTTTACAAGAAATTAATATTTTTGTGTTTCAGAGGAGCTGTGTTACGTCACATGAAATCACAATGAATCTGTTACGGGGCCTCCCCTCACTTGGGCCTGCCTATCCAGGCTTCACACACACTAGCTATCCTGGTATGGGGTGCAGTCTAGCTGCAGGAGCTCTGGAAAGGCTAATTTACCCTACCGAGAAGCAACAGGGTTAATTAGCTCATGCATTTCTCGCTGTTGAAGCAGTTACACTATTTCTGTTATCCAAACTACTTCTGTTGCTGTCCTCCTGGGTCTGTTTATGCTTCCCTGTGGTATACAGTTTAGGCATGTTACAGGGCAGCAGTTTGTAGAATGAATTCACAAGGGCGCAAATTACTCAATTCTCACACTGGAAGGAGGAGGTCTTGGGCCCCGATGTGGTGATGCACTGCAGGACCTTGTGAAAAGACAGTGGTGCAACCTGCCTGGGAACAGCCCCAGCACTAGAGAGCTCACTTACCTGGCACTGCATTTGCTTCAGCTTTACACACAGGCTGTGCAGTTTGCTGTCCCACCTCAGGGTCTCCCACCCTCCTTGCTCCTCGCCCCTGCTCTAGCCATGTTGTGTCCTTGCTGCCCGTTAGAACTGTTAATCCTGCTTCTCATCTAATATCTTCTGAAACCCTGAACCTGACGGTATCCACTGAAGTTGTAAGCATCAATTGGACTTTAAATCAGTTAATCCCATTAGGACTGTAAATCAAATACTTTTTAGCCACAGTTTATACATGCCTAGTATAAAGTAAGTTCTTAAAACTACGAACTCTGCTTATAAAAGGTGCTATTAGGACAAGGATTTTACAGTAATTCGGTTTATTGTTTTACTCACCTTACAAAATTTAATGTAGCAGGTGAAAAACTTCAGTATGCCTGCAGTCGTGTTCTGCACATTAGGAAAGATGCAGAGGAAATATTTCGAATCAGCCAAACTTTCCAGTTGTGGCTTCCCCCAAAATAAAATGTGATAAGTACCTGTAGAAAACACATAGATTTACATAAAGAAAATTGCAAGCTCAAGAAAGCTTAAGATGTAAATTGACAGTGTCTGCAGACTGCTTTGCTGTGCTCTGAACTCCTTGTTTGCAAAGCTGTTAATGCAATGTTCACTTGTTCATTATTGTCAGGACTTCTTCCATACAGCACCAACACTGAGAACACCTTGGGTTTTCTTTCTTCTTCTTGGTCTAAGATTTTAATTAAAATCTGTTTGTGTGTTCACATATTGAAGCACAAAATCAGTTTCACATAAGCTACACAGTATATTTGGTGTAGTCAGCACAGTGTTTTATGGAGTCTCCATAAAGTAACTTGGCATACTGTGCAGCACATGAAAATTCAGTGGATATTTTTATAGGACATGGAACTGAATTAAGAAAGGAGGCAGACATTCTAAGACAGGTGGACTTGCAGAAGAAAAAGTATTACTATGAACTCTGAAAAAAAAAAAGAGTCAAGGGACAAACAAGGTCAGGTTAGAGCAGAATTAAAATATAAAATTGTAAATGGATCTAGAGATCTGACTTGCAGGGAAAAGTATAACCAGCTGGAAAATTTTGCAGTGCTCCATGTTGTGTCAGCAACATCCTTTGGAAAACCATTCTGAGGCTTAAGAAACTCCAATCCCCTGCAAGGCTAACCAGTGCAGTTCCACTGATCACAACAGGACTGTTCCATTTTACACAGTTGATGATCTGACTTGCAGTTTTTCTGGCAAATGGGATCACAGACCATTTTATTCTAATGAAACCACCAGCAAGTAGTCTCCCTTTCCTTTCTCTCTCTCTCTCTCTCTCTCTATTTCTCCCTCTTCCTCACACACACATAAATGATGATAGATAGTTCTACCGATAATATTTTGTCATCTGATTTATTCTTAAAAAACAATTAATTGTCAGAAGGACATTTCACTTATCATAAAGACAATTAAATTATCAAAAAAGATAATTTTCAGAAACCTGAATTGTGAGAAAAAAAGAACTAGATATCTTCTAGCATGTGGGTCTTGGAAGAATTGTAATGGAACCCATGGAATTTCTTTAGTGATTTTGTCCAGTGTTTGTTTCAACATATGTAGTCTTTTAGCAACTGTTGAGTTCTTTGGAAAGTAATTCATAACTTAACAACTACAAAAATTAAATACATGTTATATGAAGAAACATCTCACCAGTCTACTTTGTGCAAAGAAGCTTCCTCTGATCGTAGCCCTGAAATCTCATTTTTCTTCCCCTCTCTCACTCCCTTCCCTCTTTATGGAAGAAGCAGTAAACAATCTCTATTCACTGTCTGCTCTCCACTCACAATATTATAGACCTCTCTGTGTTCAGCCTTCAGTTGTCTCTTCTTCAAACAGAAAAACACTAATCTGCTCTTTACAAAAGCTGTTCCATATATGCTTTTTGATAGGAGGCAGACTCCAATTTATGCAGTGGTATAATAACATTGCCTGTCTTAGTCTTTATTACTTTTCAATCTTTTCTGACAATAAGTTTTCTTTCTAACCACTACTCAGCTGATGTCTTCACAGAGATATTTATTTATAATATGAAAATCTCATTCCTACGTGACTGACTGTCAGTTGAAAGACCATCATTGCATAATAATGTTGAGATTGTTTTTCTCCTGGCTGCATCTTCTTCACTTACATGCACTGAATTTTGTCTGTAACTTCCTCTCTAAACAACTTACTGCCCAGGGTCTTCTGCAGTGCTTCAGGAGCAGTGGCTTGACGTCTGTCTCTAATGCAGTCTAGCAAAATCACTGTGATAGTCTAATAGCACCATCCTTATGGGATAAAAATGGTTTAATGGCTGCTCCTTTTATAGAAACAAGTGCTACCTGCTGACTGCTTATTCTGTGGGGATTCTTTGTATCTGAAAGAAAAGCATTAATTTAAAATGAAATGGAATGAATTCTTACATGGACATTATTGATGCAGAAGTATGACATTCATTCTATAGATGGTAAAGGCAAAGTACAATTTCAAGGATAATTTCCAATGTACAATTACAAGGAAATTTCTCTGTGGACCATGATGTCATCTCTGGTGATTCTCTAGTCTAATAGCTAAAGTAAGAGATGAGGAATTAAAAACCTGAATTTGATTTCTGTTGTTCTTTGTTGTCCAAAGTTTGGATAAATACTTCTCTCATCCTCTGCTTTCTTCAGATTTGTGGACATATGGTCATTCATTCATTAGCTGAGTTCGTTAGAAAAGCAAGCATGCATGTGTTTATTTTTGTTATTTATTTTGCTATCTAAATAATGCATTTTTCTTATTCCATAAATCAGAGAGATGCTGTAGAGGAGAAACACAGATTGAATCATTCTTTCCCTAGTTACACTCTCCCATGAAGCACAAATGCTCTGAAAAGTCTTTGCCCGTTAGTTCCAGTGCTCATGAAACTGCTTGTTACATTGCATTTCACAATACAAAATATATAAAAGATGGAATGATTAAGTAAAAAATGCAACATCTCTTCAAAGTGTACTTGTAGTTAGTCATGGACATTACACATAAAATTCTCCTTTGTTGAATGATGCTGCAATAAAAAGTCTCTTCACCAGAAAGTTTTCCAAAAAGCTTCTGCAGTAACTTTGGCAATACTGGCCCTCTCCACCCAAACAGTGCAATTCTGAGGAAGTGCAAATACTTCCCTTGGGTGTCATGAGCGTCTGGGTTACATATGGAAGATAGAGATAGGGCACATAAATTTGGTTTTGGCCCAGGAAGAAGGAAGAGTGCACAAAACTGGATTCATGGATGATATTGTTATTAAATACCCCTGAAACCAATTTCCCTTGGAAGTAAAAAAGGTTTCTGTTTGATACATGCTCCAGTGCAATGGATCAGATACTATGCTGAGACAAGAGGAGGAGTAAGCATGAAATCTTACAGACAATACAGAAGAAACCAATCAAGTTTTCTAGATCTTTAGGTATCTGGAGTATTAAGTACTTGTTTCATATATCCAATGGTTTAACTTTTTACTGTATTTTCATATACTGTGTTGACCATGTGCATTGATTTTTCTGTTTTCACTCTTTTATTAGGTAAAAATGAGACAAGCTCACTCTGAACAATTTGAATGAGGTCATGTGATAAATTTGGCCCCCAGCTTTGGGACACACGATCAATATCCAACATCATTGATAGGAAAATACCTTACAGATTTAAAAATTGAAGCCAAACAAAACAAGCTTTACCAAAAGTGATGTGATTTCTGTCCTTTTCCAGCTTGTTGCTATGTTTACCACCCAGCCCCTAAAAGCTCATAGTCCTGTTCATTGCGAAAAGGTCACACTAATCCTCCCTAGTCACCTCTCACCACGCACAAGTGCTGTGCAGCAGCGTGAGTGGTAGAAATATGCAGCTTGGCTCAGCAGGCTTTTATTTGCCTTTCAAACTCCTAATCAAAACTGGCATTTTATTGCCCCTGATGATTATGTCTCTGTTAAAACCAATGCACTCACATCTTATGTCTTTCAAATGTTTACACCTACCCCAACACCTGCCCTGGCAGTCAGGCAGGGGGTGACTGTACCAGTTACTAGAAGGATCAAAAGGCAGTAGTGAAATGCATAGTTAAATGAATTAATTATTTCAGATCCACATATACCTGTAAATGAGTTGTGGTTGTGAAACACATGAAATTATAGAGCCTGATAGAGATAAATCCCATTAAAAACAGCTTAGAGCATTTTAAAAATAGGAACTGTTTACAGAAAAATATGTTTCTAATCTCCAGCCCCCTGGGGATCTCATCATCCACTCCACTTTCATTCTATATCCAGTGGAAGTTTTTCTATCAACTTCAGTGAAGCTTAGAATGTTCCTTTACTTCTTATTGCTAGATTTTGTTTGCTTTTAAACACACATAGACAATAGTTAAGTTCCAGTAAGATTAATTTATAGATGCTGCCCTTAAAAGGACTCTGACAGCTGAAGTGCATTACTGTCAAAATGAAAGATAGCCAAGAAAAGATCCGAGCATTTAGATGGTGTTATTGAAGATTTTAACAAAACAGCATAGGCTGTCTAATTTGGATGAATATACATTTTTTTCTATATTGCAACAGATGCCTTTCAAGGCTTTGGCAACAAAATATAACAACCATAAACAGCTCTTCCATATTCTCATTTCCCTTAGTTAAGTTTAATATAAGAACTCTTTTCAGCAGCTCTACAGCTGGCACAAACATGATTGAAAAAATATAACCTGAGACTCAGAATTATGGTCGAGCTGAGAAGGATTTATATTTTCTGAAATCATGGATATTCACAGGGAGGACTGCTAGAGGGCCTGAAACACACATATTTTGCAGCTACCTACATTCCTTTTCGTTGACTAGAGACCCAACAATGTGCCCCATGAGTATTGATTATATAATTTCCTTTAAACACTGACCCTGATTAAATATGATGCATTAACACACTCTTTCTATGTCTCCAAGAACTACAGATAATTTCATGTAGGATAGGACTGCTTTGCAGTTGGAAGCCTGCAGGTTCTGTGTAGATTCACATCGGAATGATTACCTGGATGCACTTGGGTGTGCTTCTTACATGTTCTGAGCCTGGGGAGATGAGCCTGAGAGAGAGAAAATGATCCTTGTCAGCATATATTTTGAAAGAAGGAGTTGTGGATTATTATATTATTTCTCTGTATAAAATTGTGTATGGTTTAAGAAAACATAAAGTGATGTAAACAGGTATGTTAAATACACTCCTAATGTATTGTCACAGAACAGGTTAGGAACCCTGACAGACCATGTAATTCTGTCGTTTCTAATTTTTAGGAGTGTTTTTGTATATGCTGTGTGTTTGATTACTTGTCTGTGACTTTCAGTAATACATGCTAAAGCAAATTAGAGAAAGAGATGATGGTGGTTTAAAGTCGTAGCCTGCTTCAGAGAAAAGGAAGAAAGATATAACTCATATGAGAGTTTTCTTTGCACTGATTCATTCCTCATGTCTTCTGAATCCAGGAGGCAGAACTATTCTTCCAGTTGTCTCATTGCTCGAAGATGTATGTGTATCTAGCATTTCATTCATTAATGGTATAGTTAGAATGTCTTAGGACATCACACAGGCTACTTCTAAAACAATTAGAATTGAAAGTTCTGTCCAACAACTTCTCAGAGTTGAATTATTGTTTGGTTAATTTTGAAAGAGAAGACGTCCATCAGTTCTAACAGAAATTACACTCCATTTCCTGATACTGTTATTACAGAGTTGAAGACCTGACTTTCTGACTATTGATGGATTAAGGAATTGGCAGACTGTTTAGCTGTCGGATGAGAACAAGAACTAGCACCATGCTCACAAGGTGTCTCACCCCTGACCTGGAAGAACACCACTGGGGTGAAATAATCCATTTACTCATTCAGTTTTTGGAATGTCTTGTGAAACAGCAGAAAAAGCTGCTAATTAACATTAACAGCGACGGTGCCTTTTCTGTCCTGGAGTCCTCTCCTAATGAGATTTCCTTTCAACTTGCTACAGTGCAGTGCTTGCATTAAAGCGTTCAGCATATGCAGAAGCTCTGAACCTTTATTTGAAAGAAACCCCCATTTTAATTAAAGTGACAGGCCCCCCTCCCAACCACAGAAATTGAAATTTTGAATCCTAAGTAAAATATTTATGTGATTTAATGCAAATTAACTGATACAGGCAGACTAAGAGCTTAAAACTCACTTATTTTGGTGACTGCTTTACTGGTTTATTGAAGAGAGGAGGGGTTGCCCTGTGCCTTTCAAAAGAAAATCTCTGAGCCTTCTCTTTCATGTTTCACGCATGCTGCTTCCTGTAATAGCAATTAATTATGTAGTGTGTGAGTTTGAAGAGCATTCACTATCACTTGTCTGCAAAGCAAAATATCCCATGCAGTAACTTGCTGAATTTTAATGTGATAACCAATATGCTGCAGTGTAAACTTGAGGGTTAAATCTGGGGTAGAAGCAAGAGGTAGAAAAGGGCAAAGTGTGTCAGGTTTGCATAAAGCCTTCCAGGATTGCCAGAGTGACTTGCTGCATGGAAAGGACTGGGGTCATCTCATGCTGCTCTCTTAATGCAGTCAGTGATGGTGTGAATGAGGAAATCAGAGAGGTTTTGTTTTGCAGTTCAGGTTCTGTGAGGTTTGCATATTTAGAGCCTTTGACTGTCTACTGGAGTTGGAAATGAAAGAAGGGCTGGAGTTTGTTAAAAGCTCTATGAACATGGGAAGACTGATGTGGTACATTCCTTCGAACTCTTCCTAGTTTTTGAGGCTTAGGAGCAGAATGTGTCATGTGTCAGCTTTCTTCAGCATTAAACAAAGATTTTTTTTTCATAATGCTGACATAGGAAAGCAAACTTTAGCCATGTAGTTCTTTTAATGGGAAAAATCCTTTATACTGATACATGTTCAAGATCTAAAGGCTGAATGCACTTATACAAGAATTGTAACTATTAATTGTGTAGAACAGATTCTGAACTAGTGATCAGAAGAAGAACTTCTAAAAAAGTGAAATTGAAAATATGCATGTGTTTTAATAAACATATTAACTTAGGTTCAAGGATAGACAGAAAGAAGAAATGCCTCCTTTTTCCACAAGTATCCAAAACATTGTGCAAATTGATGATTGTCATTATCCAAATGTCACTGTGTTAGAAATATCAACAAATTAAGAAAACTCTTAATTCTTACTTTAAGGAGTACTTTCATGGTTTTGGTGAAATCTTTATGTTTGGCCCTTTAAATCTCCTTTTCAATTGTTTAAAATACAGTTCAACCATGAAAAGAGGCAGAAAAGGGCATGACATATTGACATAGAAAGGCATGGATCACTGAGTCTCATGAATTTCCATACCTTCTATCAGTAAGTTACTCTTGAAAGCTGTTTTTTTTTTACCCCAACTGCCAACACTTCAAACTCATCTTAGACCCCACCAGTCATACTGGCTTCTTTCCATCTTGTCCATACCCTCCACAAACAAATACTCTGTGGGTGAAATTATGCACTCAGCTACACTTGCACAACTTCACGGCTCTCAGATTATGTCTGTAGTGACACCTCTGCAATTCCATTAGCCTTTCACTGCTACAGGTCGTTGTCACCAGGAGCATCATCTGAAGCTAATGGGATTTGTCTGCTGCACTGCAGAATGAAAGTTGTACGGCAACATTTTCATAGCTGGTAATTATGCATCAGATGATAACAACTCATTTCAGTTGTCAGAGTCAGTTATTTTTGTGGTACTGATATTTGAAGGGAAATATTATTTATATATGGCCAATTTCTGAAACACTCATTGAAGCCAAGCAGCACCTTGCTTTCCTTAGTGAGACAAGGTACTGCTTAATGTCAGTAAGGTTTTAGAATGTGGCCCAAAGTGGATGAAAGTGAAACAGAAATTGGAGGCACACAGTAAACTTGCAATCTCACATGTATCAATATTCAACACAATTTTTTCCAGTAGTCTACAATTAATAGAATGTAAGTACAAACTTAATTTGGGCACATAAAGTTCCAATAATGTATCTCCATTGCTGTAGCATAATCCTTCTGAGCTGTTCCAACCCTGGAAAGTAAGAGGTCATTCATAGGACGGTTTCTATTGTGGCAGGTATGCCACATGTAAACAAGTGTGTAGCTTGTTTTCATAATAAAGGAAACAAATTATCACTAGGAACTGCACACCTTCAGGTTTAATACCTGCAGACTTTCTGCTTCTGCTGCTTTCATCAGCCTAAGCTGGAATGAAAAGTAGTCTCTACTGCACTGGCAAGGTACCCTAACAGATGCTCGTGTCAATGAGCTTGGAGTCTGGTTTCCATACAGTCCTTTCCTTCACTTCACCCTAGTAACATGCTGCTTCCACAGTCAGTGCTGGGGAAGCACTGTCTTGCCTTCAGGCTGTCCTGTAACTGGCCTCTCTTGTTATGGGAGGAGAAGTAGGAGCTATTAGAAGCTGTTTTCTCAAACAACAGTTTCTCTGAAAGTCAGAGTGAGGAGAAGATGCTGACTGCTGAGAAAATCAGGCCTTAACTGTAAAATGTGGAAAGCTATGAGTGATGAAAAGAAGGTCTGAAGCTTATTCAAGCACCGCTTCCATTGTGCCATGGCTGTATTTTCTGGATGAGCTCATGGTAGTGATGAGTGATGAGTAGGCAATTTAGCATTCACTGGCAGAGCCCTGAAGGCTGTCATTGCTTTGACCTTCTTCATTGCCCTGAATCTGACATGTATGCACCAGGCAATCATATAAAAAGCCAGGAGAAAGGTAAATCAAGCATGATTTTGAGTTGTTGAAAAAAGGATAATAATATATACTAAAATAGAAATATATACTAAGATAGAAAAGAATAATGGAATTTCTAAAATAAAGCAAACCTCTTAAAGAAGAGAAACTGGAGCCATCTCAGTTAGATACATATTGAACTGAAATGATACTCTGTGATATCAAACAAATTTTTTTTGGAAGTGAGTGACAGTGATGGAATTCCCTAGTTGCTGGAATGAGCAAGCTTAACTACACTACTCAGATAAATTGGTTTATGAATCGATAATTGTATGGAGAGTCACTGTTTCATTAAATTATAGAACTTGAGAAATGTAGACACCATGAGATGTGTCAGTATACCTGTACTCTATAAAACAACCTGAGTTATACATTAGGTGTCAGTAATCTGCCTAGAAATTATGTTGCAGAAACAGTTGTGTGTATCCTACATGCAGTAGTAAAATCAGCAACTACTCCTTTATAAACTCTTTTAGTGATCAGAAGTGCACTTTGAGAAGCAAGTGGAAATAACTGTGAATAGAAAGATTCATTTCTACTCTAACAGTTTTGGATCGAATAATCCTAGCCTGGGCTCCGGAACAGCTTTGTCTTCTCAGCTTCCTCATGTGATAACATTTGAGATGCTTTGCAGAAAATTGATCTTCTGGCAGGATTTGTCAGGAAAAATTGTATCAGGGAAAAAGACACCTGCATTCTGATCATTTATACCACAATAGTTTCAGTAATAATATAAAACATGAACGAAATCTACGTGGTGGAAAACACAGTATGTAAAACTTTAAGGAAAAGACGGATGATTGACAATTTGTCTCAAACTGAGGAAATAATCCTTCCATCCCTGGATTTAGGCTCTGGAATTATTTGCCTTTGCTGTCAGCCTTTTTGGATAAAACACATCCCTTCATTGTCACTCTCCTTTTGCCCTGAAAAATAAATAAATAAAAAATAATTACACTGATTTATCAATGAGATATGCTACAAAACTATAGTTATTTTAGCCAAGAGTGTTTTCATTCATTCATTGTAGTGGGATTTGGTTCGCATTTCTTGCCAGAAGGAACAAAATATTAGGATCAGAGTTAAACCAGAGTCAAAAAGAAACCAATTCAACAAATAGAGGCAGAATATTGCTGCAGGATAAGCTTCTGGTACTTCCTATGTTATGTGATATATCTTATTTTCCAGCTGAGAGCGTCTTATCCAAAACCATGGAAGTATAGATAATTCTTTTTTTGTTTCCACTGAGCACTGGATCCAAAGTCACAGTAAATAAGATGAATAGAAGGTTTCTGCTAGCGATGACTACCGGGGACTGATAATGGGAAAAACAGACAACTGTATGGTCTTTCTGTGACAAGGAAAGACAGAGGCCAACAATTTATTTATGGACACTGTTTCTTTGCCTACAGTATGCTTTATAATGTGCAGTCCTGAGGCTGTCTGTTACACACGGATGATATCTTTTGCATTATGCTTTCATTTCATAAACTTTATATGTACAGACTGGCAATGGAGGGAAATTCCTTTAGGGATTCTAACCTACTCTTCACTGCTGACAGAGTTTTTTCCTAGGCTCGGGTCACCCCTCAAATCTGGTTCACAGCACAGTTATAGTTATTGGAGAGAGTAAACTGCCAAGCAGAAGTAGAAACAGAGAAGAGTTCAGAACTCTAAAAGGGCTGAGAGATGAGCATAGATGTATATGGTTGGAGGAAACACAAGGACACTGCAGGACTGACTTTGCACCTATATGCAGATTACATGGGAAATTTGTGCAAAAGCATAAAGAGAAAGTAAAATCCAAAAATACTAATAAAACATCCAGAAAAAATGGAATGAAATCATTTCACTAAATGAATCAATTGGATGTTATTACAAAATTAAACAAATTGATAGTCAAGGCAATTTCATCATATTCTTTATCAAGTTCCAGGCCTATTATAAACTGAGTTAAGAAGAAAATTGAACCCATTCAGCCTTCAGTATTATTAAAATCGTGGAAGAAAACTGCCCTGCTGTACCCTCATTATTGAGCTGTAGCATTGTGGGGGATACAGCTCAAAACTTAAACCTCAAACTTCCAAGGAAAATTGTCTGGAACATAAATCAACGGTTTTCTTTGAGACTTTGTGGCCTTGTCCAAATCAGTAAAAATAAGTACCTTAGTAATGCTTTCATATGAATTATTTCTGGTTACATACGTTCAAGGTATATACATAGAAAAAGCACCTTACTTCATTCCCCTGGTTGGCATCCTTTGCACCCTACTCACTGCTGCCACCTGGCGGTAACAGTAAAGATGTGTCTTTTTTTTTTTTCCCCCATCTTTGTTTTGGGTTTGTTTTTTTTTTTAATATATGTAGAATACAATATAATTTCTGTATGGCTGGCAGGAATGTGATTCTATAATCCTGCTTCTTTAAACAGGTAACTTTCTGATGAAAATTGTGAAGAAATAAAACAGGGTTTAGTCTTTGGACAATACCCCTCTAAAGTGCTTTGGTTTGCTCGCTTCTGCCAGCTTCAGATGTTGTTCTGTTGTTTTTGGAATGTGCCCAGCTTCCAGTCTGGTACAAGAAAAGCTTTCTCCATTTCTGCAGGTTGGCTTCAGCAGCTGATACTACCCCAACTTTGCCCCTGTGTTCTGAAGGAACGGCTAATATAAAGGAGAGATGTACATGTCATCACAATGAACTTTCTCAAAAGTCCCATGATTTATGGGAAAATAATATGGTGGCACTGCTTTCCAGTGTCCAATAAAAAAGAAGGGGAATAAACACAGTGTTCTGCTTGTGTGAGCAACAGTGCAAGAAACTAAGCTCATTACTTATGCTCACACGGATCATTTTCATTACATATGAACTAACTCTACCTGAGTAAACACATGTGCACACATCTCACACATCTTTATTCATATTTTTTTCTTTTTCAAAAAAAAAATCAAATACTCTGGCCCACAGAAGGTATTAATAAGGGCATTATCAACTTTCTGTAAAAAATTAAATCTTTTTGATTGTTCTATTGCTTTGATAGTGCATCTAAGGAAAAAAAATATTTTCACTGTTTTTTAATTCAAGTAGAAAGGAGGAAGTGCAAACGTCTTGGTTTACTCCTGGATTTTTCAGTACTTTGAAGATACTGGATTCTCCTTTACAATATCAAGGTTAAAAAAAAGTTTGTAAAACATGCTGATTCTCATGGGTATGTACCATGTAGGTACTTTGCTGTACTGCTGCAGGAATTTCTGAAGTGGAATTAGAGGACAGTCTTTAAGTTCTGCTTTTAAACAGAAAGAGGTAAGCTATTTAAAAAGAACTGAACAAGTTTTGAACTGAGTGATCAAAAGAGGAAAATGCACATGGCACTAACACTGGGTCTGACACCGTCAGTTTGCTCACGCAGTGTTCATATTCATTCATCACTTCTTTTCAATTGCTCTCAAAAACCCAACGAAAGAAAAAGAAGCTCTCTGAATAATTTAAAGCAGTTCTATCTTTTCAGTCATCAGTCCTTTTGTTCTTGTGTGTATCTATAACCTCACACCAGTCATTTTAATTTGTCTGTGGTTGCGATATAGCCACCTCAGTGTCTAAAGCAGTGGGAGAGCAAAATGGAAAAGAAAGATTTACAACATTTTAAGGAAAAAGGAAAAAAAAATCTGACTAAAGATTTAAAAAGAATTAAGCAATGCCAATTCTTCCTTTTTCAGAGATCCATTAGTATCCTATGATTTCCAGCTGAAGTGGGTACCTAAAAAGAATAAAAATTGAACAATTTTTAATGTAACATTACCATGTTAATAAAGTTGTTTTTCCCCCTCCTTTGATTTACATCAGGCTTCTAAAATGCCCCATTTCTGGGCACTCACCAACACGGTCAATATCACCGGTTGTATTACAGTAGTTCCTCCAAAGCCAGAAGTGAAATCCTCAGCCTTTTGTACAGTGTGTAAACAGTCCTTTGCCTTAAAGGGCTTACCAATTGAAAAAGAAAACCCTAAAGACAGTGGACAGGAAGTATTAAGTCTCTGTGATCAGAACAGTGACAGAAAGACTAATTTAAAATACCCTGGAAAAAACCCCAAATCTAAATGTATGGAGAAATCGGACCACTAACGTTTTGTTTTCACCAAAAGAGTCTTGTTTCTCTAGGTACTTTATCACCCAATTTACAACTTACAGTAAATTCAAAAGAAACATTCTTAATTTTAGAACCAGACTCGCCTCCATTCCAAACTAATCACTTTTGTAAATACACAGCAAAAATTGTGGTGTCAGGAAAGAGAGATTATGGACAGTAGCAGAAGAAATCATATTTTGAGACAGGTAGTCTAATAACTAAAAAAGGCTGTGTGCATGTCTCCTGGATTCTCATTCTGACATACAAATATAGTAAGTGCAAGTATGTATTTTGCAGAAAAGACTCTGTCTACATGGCTCTTAATTTAATGAGAATTAGATAAAGCAGTGCTTCTCAGGTTCACAAAGTGACAAAGTGCAACTGAGGCACAAAGCACCCTGCCTTTCATTTCAGCATCTACTCCAGGAGCCAGGTACCATGAGGAGATACGGAGAAATCTTCATACATTGAAGTCGAACGTATGTTGAATTATGCCAGAAAATGAAAGTCAGTAGCAAAAATAGTGTAAAAGAAAACAATTGTGAATTCAATCAAGCTTCAGAAAAGACATGAAGAATGAAGATCAAGTAAAGTGAAAATAAGAAGTTTTAATAAACACAGAGGGTTTTATCTAGGAGGCTGCTTAGGCTTCTGCCATAGGAAGGTATCTGCAATACCTGTATCTGCATTTCTTGGAAAGGATCTTGAATTTTATATGAATGGTGTCATGAAGGTATTTTTAACACTATTGACATAGTTTTTTTTTTTACAAAGATTCAAACCTGGGCAGGGCCAGCAGAAATACTCTGCTTTTTTTGCAGGGCAATTATTCATACTATTACTCTTGGATAAGTTGAGTTCTTATATCTGATGAAAGAGGAGCAGAAAAGGAACAAGGGGGGGCAGTTCTGTGCACATAAATGTATCTGTATATCTATATGCATATATCTTGATACAGGAACTTAGGCAAGTGAAAGAGGATCTATTTTACTTTTTTTGGAAGCTTACTAATGAACCAAAGAACAGATGTATCTGCGAGACTGTCATCAACCCCCTGAGTAGCAATGATTTGAAACAGTTTGTCATATGTACTTGATCCTGATTAAAATAAGACAAATTAACAAGTTTCCACCTCTTGATGGAGAACAGATAACTGTCATTCAGTGGTTCTTCCATCATGGACTAATTCTTTCCTTTTTCAAACTCCCAAACAGCAAATTTCAAAATGCATTAACATTCAGCAGTAGGGGAAATGCAAGCCCATGCTCTGGCACTTCAGTGCTCCCTCCTGGGGGCCCTCAGCACTCAGGGCAGTAATGGGCCTTGATTGCCCACCTGCTGCTCCAGGACCAGCTCCCACCTGTCCTCCTCAGGTGTGAGGTCAAGTCTGCCTGTTCTTAGGCTAGTTGCCTGCTGTTTACTGCTTGGGTCAGTTTTTGCCTGAGAACCTCAGGGTCAAGGCTGGAGTGTGCTGCTGCTGAGGAACCTGCCGAGTCAGCCTGGCTGGGGTTCCTGGGCTGCACCCACTGGTAAGTTCCCCCCTGGCTTGGGGCACCCTCAGGCCATTTCCCTCATAGATCTGGCCCTGTGGCCCAGGTTGTGTGCAAGGGTGTAGTTCACTGAGTAGTACTGAACTTTTATTTATTTTCTAAGAAAACCCATCTTGTTTGCTTCAGATAAAATAGAAATTAAAACCTTCAGGGATATATATTTCTGAAGTGTGTGTGTAGGAAGAAGGGGGGATTCTTACATGGTTTGTTTACCAGGAAACAATACAAAACGTATTTCTAGTCAATAGCTGGAATCCATGTTGGGTTGTTAGTTTTTTTTGAGTGGATTGTTTTGGTAAGAATGGGATAAGGAGGTGGTGTAGTGAGAAGGGGAAGGGATAAACCAGCTTAGCAGCAAGGGAGGTATGTCTGGAGGGCAATGTGGGGCTAACCTAAACCCTTAGCAGCTGTGTATTGTTCACAAAGTCAGGCTCTGCTCCTCTATCAGATTCACATAGTTGTGGCAGTATTTGTTTGGCAGTTCAGTATTAAATGACTGGCTGCTATGAAATAGGAAGCACTTTTAAAATGTTTGTATTATTAATTGCAGCAGGGAGGCGCAAAGGTCTTTCTTACTAAGCCACAAGATGGCTGTTCATCCATGCTGGGCATGAAGGGGAGTGAAAAGGAACAGCCTTTTTAAATTTTTTTGTTTTAATGAAGAATATAAAATAGCATGTTTGCTGAAAATAAAAGATTATTCTTAACAGATTCTTCCTAGTAGTAGGAGATTCTAAGTAGAATAAATGTGACTTCCTAATGTTTAGTAGGATAACTCTAGTTCTTGAGGTATGCCAAACTAACCTATTTTTGACTTAAAGAAATTATTTTATATTAGAAAATATAAATAACCAACTAAAATACTTAGGCTAAAATAAGTGAGACTTTCAGTTGTGTTATTACGAATGAGATATGTGAAAATGATGAAAGTAAAGTTGCTGTTATTTTCTTGTCCAAGTGGTCTTATCTAAGGTGTCTTATTTTTAGATGGTGTCACAAATGTCTTTTAGCAGATGAGAAAAATAAATTTATGGAGTTCAAAACATGGGAAATCAGCCTGTAAAATAATTAATATTCTAAAGTGTTTAATTTAGTCAGTCTGATGGCTGCCTAGCTCTGCAAAAGGTTAACTATTTCAGGTGCTAATTTTGGATGACTTTTAAAAGACTCTTCTAAAGGAAAACTTAGTGTGCAGCTGTAGATGTGAGAATAAAAATGTCTCAGTACTTTACAAAGAATTTCTTTACCTTCACATGGTTCTGTAAACAGAAAAATTTAGGACTTGATAGCTTAATTTTTGATTAGTTTTTATGATTGATTGCTGTTTCTAGGTTTCCAACCATTATCTAAATGTGGTGTCAGTATGCATATGCTGTGTTTGCATCCTGTGGCAAGTATTTCTAATATAACTTAGTTTTCCTCTGAGGTCATTAAAAATGCCTACTGGTCCTTACAATTCTATGCCTATAGAAGACAGCTTCTTTCTTAGCAATGGACCCTCAGGGAATTCTGTGGCATTCTCTCAACTTCTTAAGCAAAAACAATTCAGTGTTTTGATGCTTTGAATGAAAATTTTTGTAGATGTATTTTCTTTTTCATGGAGGATAGTTTGCTGCCACAAAAACTAATTTTCAGTATCTGCCTCTTAAGGTTGTATGTGTGCTGAAAAAATATTTGAAATAATTGATAAAGATGTGCTTATTATCTTAACCTGAAACATAACATTAATGACATTTGATAACTGAGATGGAAAAAGTTATTTCCTTGTTGAAGTATGATAATTTTGAATTAGCTTTTCACCATGAACTTGATGTTGTTAAATGCTAATTCCCATACTTTCACAAAAGTGTAAGCTTTTGCATCTTTACCGCAGCTTAAAAGTGTCCCTAGGGGTAGAATAGCTTAAAGACAGTGAATCCACAAGGGAGATAACCTCCTCCTAACTTTTTCTGGGGTATTATTACAAGAAATTATACAAACAACCCCATATTTGGGACAATATTTACCAACTTTCCAAAATGAGTCACACTTAAGCAACAACAAATCTAATGCAAAGATAAGTTTGTGCCTGCCACTTAAAGCAGCCTCAGGGATCACCAGCTTTCTGTGGACCACAACGTGGTAGCCAACAGTTTAAGCATTGTTTCAGGAAGACATTTCACCATGTATTTTGTTGAGTCCTATTCAGGAAATCATGTATGCAATTCATGTGTGACTTCTCCCCACAGTAGTCTCATTTAATTTTCCTTTTGTGTGCATGTGTACTTCTGTATTTAATGATACAGTATCCCTGGTGTGAATGTTTGTGTTGTGCAGTTTTTCATAAACTCAAAATCTGGATTTCTAGTTACATCACTCAGTGTCTTGGCAGCAGTGCAGTGTAGCAGCATAGCCGCCTCTGCTGCCTCCGTTCAAAGCTCCTAGAAGACAACTATCAGGGCTCACATCTGAGATAGAAGAGCTGTTATTCCTGTCTTGTAATGTAATTGACTTTTTTTTTTGTTACAAATTACTCTGGTGGTTTAATGGCAACTGCCATCTTATTTCTGAGGAACTGTATGAACAGCTTTTGTTTGCCTTGTAGCCTTCTCTAATCCCAGGATGTTCTGGTTTTTGTTTTTTGTTTTTTGTTTTTTTTTTTTCTTTTTTCTTTTAGCTTAGACAGAAATCAAATTTTAAAATGTAGCTCCTCTTGGGTGGCATTTGTAATGCAGTCTGATCTCCCTTCTATCCTTTATGTGCATGTCAATGCATATTTTATGGAGTCTTGTCTTAAAACTAGAGCCACTGTTACTGTGAAGTGGATATCACACTCTTTTTAGCTATGGATAATTAAATACATTCAAAAGATTCCTTTTTTTTTTCTTCCCTGCAGTAGTAATTGAGGTTTTAAAATTATTCATATGATAGTTATAATATAAAGCCTTGATTTTATTACACCTACACACTAAGATGTTAAACAAAAAGTAGCAACTTCATAAGAAACTTGATCTTCAAATGGGAATCTCATTAATAGTATGAAGCAGAATTGCTGTTTACTCACTGATAGACACATCTCTTAAATTTTCCAATAAGAGTGTGAAACTCCTCTGTAGCATCCAGGACCTGAATTGATTTTGAAGGCTTTTTTTTTCTTTTCTTTTTTTTTTTTTTTTTCCCTGAAGCATTTCCATTGCTTTGTAAGGTTTTCTAGTGCTGGGAATAAATATGAGATGTAAAACCCATAAATCATGCTTTTAGCTTGAATTATGTCTAAAATTCCTAGACTGGAAAAAGCAATATGTTTTTTTTTTCTTCCATACTTCCTTATTTCTGTATCTAACAACTCATATTAGCCATGTCTCTGTACTACAAATGTGCATTTAAGAAACTTGTCTGTGACAGGTTTGCTAGTCTAGTGATGGGGATGCAAGGCAAATAGCTGAATTGTAATGCTGGACTACAGGAGAGCACACTTGTCTCACATTTGGGGGTCTTCTTATCAGGATCTCATGATGAACTGGACTAGAAGTCTTAAAAGATCCAGGAAAGGCAGGTAGTCTTTAAGGACAGCCTCCTCAGAGCATGTGAGCGCTCCATTGCGATGTGCAGAATGTGGATCATGTGCGGCCGAAAGGCAGCACGGATGAACAGGGCACTCCGGACTCAGCTCAGCTGCAAAGAGGAAGTGCACGGGAGGGGGAAGCAGTGATGGGCTACTTAGGAGGAAAATGGAGAGGGTATCTAAGTGTAGAGATCTAGTTGCAGCAGTCAAAGCTCATTTTGAGCTGAAGCTAGCAAGTAATGTGAAGATCCACCAGAAAAGCTTCTTTTGTGTTTGTTGGCAGCCAAGAAAAATTTGGGACTCCACTTAAAGGTACCAGAGACCTAGAAACAAATATATGTGTAGAGTGGCATTTGAATAATAATAAAAAAAACCAAACAAAACCAACAAAACCTTTGGTAAAAAAATAAAGTTTCAGTTTTGTTGTTTTCAAAATCTAATTTTGTTTGTTGTTAAACTGTACTTACTTTCAAGGTGTCTCAGCACCATCAGGATTTTTTTAACCAATGCAAAACGTTCATCCAACTCTATTTGAGATTACCCTGTTCTCTTGGCTGGTTTGCTGCACTTTTTGCCCACTTACCTGAACTCTTCACTGCTGCTTATAAATCAGTGACTGTTTTAGTGGAATGGCTTCAGCCTTGTGTCAGCTCCTCACAAGGAATGGTGTCTAGCACGTCATAATATAATTTTGAAGATACTGTTTCTTTTTTCCTCAAGGCATGTTAAAGCTTGCATGCATTGAAACTGTGAATATACCTGCACAGACACAAGTATCTTTTGCCTTTTTGGTATTCCACTGATGACCTACTAAGTGGAATTCCATTCAGTGTCCTACTGAAAATTATTTTTTCCTTTTTTAAAAAAATTTGGTTTTAAATATTACTCCATTGAACCACAAAAAGTCCTGGAAAAGTGCTTTTCTTCAAGAAGTCATTGCACTGGCTAGTTTATGATGCTACCACCCACGAGTGTAACTTTTTTGTTCACTTTGAACTGAAAACTGACAACTTATCAGCATCTTACCAGAAAGTATAAATTTTGAGTTGTGATGTCCTATTGATTAACAAATACCTAATGTACAAAGAGGGCTCCTTCAGATTTCTCTTTAGGGAACCTCACAGAAGAATAAGGGCTTTTTGCCTTCTCCTATTTTCAGTGAAATAGGGTTTTATTACATTCCTTTGGGTCATGCAAGGAACTGCTGTGTCAAATACTTTAAGGCAACTCTATGGCAATTAATTCAGTAGGATGACCTGAGTTAAAGTTAGTGTTTCAGTAACTGCTTTCAACATTGAATAAAGTAGTAAATTAATCCTCTCTGCTCTCGTCTGGTACCATAAAGTAAGGTTCATGGATTAAATTAGACTTGAGTGAACTGCTTTGTTTTGTTTCTGCCCTACAAAGAGGAAGCTTTGTTGTTTTGACAAGTCGAGCTCTAAGGGGCTGCAAACAGCAGTGGAGTTTCACCTCAGCAGCGCAGCCCTGTTCCAGCCAGGGTTTATGGACTTAGGAGGCATTCTTCCTGCTGATCTCTGCCTGACAGAAGTGATGCAAGCAGGCTGCATCGGTCGTGCTTTGCTTAGTGCCATTTTCAATGTTCAAATGCTTCCTATGTGCAGGGTGAGGTCGAAGGTTTGGGATGCTGAGCATCCCACAAGCATAGATACTAAAAAGCTGGGCTATAACTTGGTGGTCAGAACCCGTGTACCCGGTTCAACACCTTTCTCTACTTGTGTAACACTGCAGAGTTAGATAAAGGAAACTGGAGGTGAGCCAGTGGCAGCCTTTACCTGATACAGCACTTTCTCTGCCTTCCTACTGTAATTTAGAGCAGGCTTCAGGGAGTTCTTTAATTATGCAAAGTATCTTTATGGTGTTTGGCTATATAGGCTGGAGGGGATTGAGTTATAGCATAGGCTCCTTTTCCTGCTTGGTCAACAGGTGTAGTATAGATGCAGACTCATTACGGCTGAGATTCTGATCCTGAAATAAATTTTTTTATCTAGTTAGTGTGAAATCCAAAGTTAGTCTCAAACATGTATTTATCGGGCAGAGGGTTAGGGAACAGAGTGACAGCTCTGTGTAGCGACTTCTTCAGTATGTTCCCTGAAGTAGTTAGAGTGGAGTTAAGGGTAAGATCTGATTTTGACCACATTTAAAAAAAATTTAAGATTTTAAAAATAGATTATAATTAGTAAATATGTTAGCATAAAAGCCTGTAAGTTGTTTTACTGTTAAAAAGATGAAACTGTATGTTTTTTTTATAAAAAGCTTCAAATTCCTAATTGTCATCTTTGAATAGAAGCACTGTGTGTGGAAGGTAGGAGCTTAGTATATGGCAAGGATATAGTAAGGAAAAAATGTTGTCCTGAATTATATCCACTTATCACTCCTCACAGCTGCTGCTGTAATTTGCTGTAGTCAAGTGACATTTAAAACTATTATTTGTTTTCATGATTTTTAACAAACTGCAAAATTAATTAAGTACTGTAGAAAAGCAAGAGGTATTTTCAGAATGCTGTATCAGCAGCTCTGTGTCCCAGTGAGATAGTGCCAGTTTGGAATATTTAAAGGCTGCTTAGAGAGGTATATTGAGGTACTTATCTTTCTGGGAGGCTTCTTATATGTTCCAATACATCTCACTCCCCCTTTGTGGGTCCACACATGTTCATATATGAACTTCTTGCACATCTTCAGATCTTTGCTTATGAGTTCTCAGGTGGCTATATGGGAACCAGCAGTTTGACTGTAGGTTAAGTGTACAGTCTTCTAATGGGTAGTATTGATTGAGAGGTGAGAGCAGGAAGTAATATATATTCAGCCTTTCTGAACATGGCTGAAGTTTTACAGTTTTTTCTCATTTTCTATGATACAGATGGTATGTCATGGTCACGTCACATGGTATGGTACAGTCAGATGATAGCAGATTTATTGCTAGAACTGAAGAAAATATGAATATTTAATAAATCTTTTTTTGAGCACTAAACAGAAATCCTGCAGTGATACTGGAGCAGCCTAAATAGAGAATTTTATCCCTGTTATCAATGTTTGCAAATATTAGCTCTGAAACTGAAACAGAACTTTCTTTTGAAGCCTGAAATGAAAAACTTTAAAGTTCAATATTATATATTTAGTTTTTTTTTTAAAGAATACTTTTTTTTTCTTTTCCCAGGGAGTTGGATGGATATCTGATAACTGCCGAAACGGAAGGTACAAAATTTTCGAGGTCTCTTCCAGCTCCTAAGATTCTGTGATTCTGTGAAAATGCAGAGCTCTGTCTGGAAGACTTCAAAAGGTATGTAATTTTGTGTGAACTTTTAAATTGTTCTAACCCACTATTGCTCTGAAGAGTGTCATTGTGAAAACTGCTAGAGCTGTGATGTAAGAACACTTTAATTGTGTTGTTGTGAAATATGTTTGAAGAATGCAGTTTGTGAAGTAGTACTGTGTAGCTGGTAAGAGATGTGCTGGAAAGCTGTCACATTGAAATTTTGTAAGAAGATGAGGAAGAGCATGTTTTTTTAAGGTATGATAACTTAGATTGGAATCAACTGACATTTGATGAAGGATAAAAATTAAACTTTTTGTTATGAGAAAAAATAGCTGTTGTAAACTTAAATTTGGTTGTTCAGGATTAAAATGCTGACAGGAACGAGTAGGAAGACACATGTAGTAGATGTATATTTTTTCAATTTTTTATCATCTCCTCATAATTGCTGTTCAGGCCCAGATGTGTTGTCATCTTTTTTTCAGAACAATCCGCACACTGATTTCAGCCTGTTTGATTGTGAATATATATACTTAAGTGTTCTAACCCTAGCTGATTCTTTAGGCCTTTATCCATAAAATGGAAAAATTACAGTTCTCCTTTCAAATACATGAAGCTTTCTTCAGAGTCCTCAACTCCACAAAGCAAACTAGTTTCCTTCTTCAGTCCTCTCACTTGATCTCCCTGGATTCCACACACTTCTCCCCCCCACCATGCCTCTATGATTATGTCTGTTCTTACTTGTTTCCAAATTGTCCCAGCTGTGTTCTACATGGAAATAAACACTTTATATTGTCCCTAGGAAATTAATTTAAAGCACTCAAAGGATTTTCCATGGCTGATTTTTATTGTTCTAGCTGTATTGATTTTAATTATACCATTAAGATTGATATGTATGAGTTTTGTACTGCCTCGTATAACCCAGGAATTAAAAAACAAGAACACATTTTGTACTCCAGTTGGTAGATGTGTTAGCCATGCTTTTAGCTGCTATCATTCAGTGTTCTAGTGTGAAATTCTCTGTAAATCACTTGAAGTTTAGCATTCTGTTCCAAAATCTCTGTATTGACATCAGAGGAACTTTTGAAAAGTAAGAGTAGGGGAAGCACTAGCAACAGTAATTTTGGTGAAGCAACTGTTTCTCAGTGTAATAATAAACTTGTAAGTTCATTGCAGAAATAGAATAATGCTCAAAAGCCTAATGGGTAAGCTATTCAGAAATAATGATTTAATAACAATAAAATAAAAATGTATTCCCAGTTATTTTGAGCTTTCTGACAGAATATTAAAAATTACACTAATTGATACAGGATGGAAAGCAGAAATACAAAAATATATATGTTTTTTAGAAAAATACTTTTAATATATAACCCCCCCACCCCGTATCTTTGTCATGGAACACACTGTATTATGTGCCACCCAATGATTTCTTTCAGAGTTTGTTCTTTGGATAAAGTAGATATGAAGTAATAAAGGACAGATATTTTCAAGGAGCATAGCTTACATTATGAACCACTAAATGATACGTTGGCTTTGTATTTCTTTAGTTCTAGTGTTTCATACCACTGCTGTTATATGTTAACGGAAGGAACATTCCCAGTATATTGACTTAAAATATATTTTTCTTATGCTCGGTTCAGAGATATTGTGATAATTTTTTCACTCTTGCTTAGCACACTTTGTTAAGCAATAGAAAAACAAATTAAGGCTTTTGTTGTTTGTGCTTTCTGTATTAACAACCAAGCCACAGAACCATATGTGCTTGCTGGAGAGTATTCAGTTCTCTTAGGTTCTGTCTACTGTTTGCCTAGCTTTCTTAGTGACACCAAATATCCATTTGAATATGTCACTCTAGCATTTTCCTGAGGTTAGTTTCTTTTTTTGGTCTAGTAGGTTCTAGATCGATTGTCAGTCTCTTCAGATGAGATTGTGCTAATAAAATTGCTTTTTACTTTCTTGAGTTGTATAGATTGCATGTATCTAGATGCATCTTAAATTTTAACTATGTAGTCTTATGCACTGTAAAAAGTTAAGGCTCTGTAAAACATTGCATTCATTGTTACTAGGCAAACATGCACAAAACCACTCTGTGCTTCAATTTCTCTGCTTGTTTTTGCTAAAAGAAGCTAGGAAGATACAGAGCTTTGGGAATTCACTTTTTTCTTTCATTTTATTTTACTGTAGCTTCTTTGATCTGTGTTCTTCAGTTTATTCAGAGTGCATTTGTCATGACATTTCTTAGAGATTCACTGGTTACTATGGTGCTCTGAGGTTAATTGAGTAACCATTAGTTGCTTGCATTGTCTGCTGAAAATGAATTAAAACTGATTGGAATGCTAATGAAACACACGTTTCATTTCTATCATATGAAAGGGCATGGTGCAGTTCCTCTAATACATATACCTATCAAGTGGCTATCTGGTTAGCTCATAACATTTAGCATGCAGCAATATTTCTTTTCATTTTGAAAAATAAGCTGCATGTTGGAACTAACTAGAACTTATTTGAACCTTTGTTCTATAGAGCTAACTTAGATTTATGGCCATTTCATTGCCATTGGAAGTCAGCTGTAATTTTCCTAACAATCAATTTTTGCATAGTCTCTGGTGATTTTAGATCTCACTAGAAATAATGCAAAAGCTTAATCACTATAAAGCAGGTAGTAATATTTTTATGTCACTTTGCCAAACTTGACTTTAGTAACACCATTTGCTTTTCCTTTACTGACTGTTTTGTGTATGTTAGTTGCACTGAAAACCACAGTGAGACTTCATCAGAATAAGAAAATATTTATCATATGGGAGGCTTTATAGTAGCATTCTATGAGAACGTAATTAAAGTTTATGAAATTATGGAGGTCTGGGCTGCTAAATGTTATCACTTCTGGACACAATTAAAAAAAATTTAATTGGATTGGAACAAATAAGTAGGCCATTGATCTAGCTTTGAAAGAGAATTAATGTAACTTAGCCTGAATACTTGCATAATACAGTTCTTAAGGTAATTGTAAGAAATGTGGAATGGAGTTGGAAGTGTACTGTTTGTCAAGCATAACTAGGTAAGTAGATACAGGAATCATACTGTTAGGACACGTAATTGTCTACACAGAAGCTTGTTGTTAGCTGTTATCTTACACTTTATTTTCCTTCCTGGTTTTAATAGCCGAAACTTTAAGGCAGCCAGTCATATTCATATATTCTCAGAGCCCCTAATGTGTCCATTGTTGCTGATTAACTACTCAACAGTCTTCTATTCATCATAGTTGCTAGCTGGAGAAAAACAGCTTTTACAAGATTATATATGGCAAGAATGGAGAGAACTTTCTTTTTTTCCCCACAAAAAACAATCCCTATCGCAAGATGATGTTATTTGAGCTAGAGGTTACTTCTATTTTCCAGCATGCTATGTTTATTGCAATACATACTTGTTATTGTGTTGTTTTTTTTCCGGTCTTTTCTATAAACACGACTAAGTAATTTATGTGTCTACACGTATGCAAATATATTATTCCATGTATATACTTATACTGTCAGCTATTACTCTGCTTTAGTTTTGGGGTTGTTTTCTTTCACTTTTAATAATGAAGAATAATTATTTTGCTTTTAAACCACTGGGTTAGAGAGAAGTATGATGGCTATTCAGGCTAACCTGAATTTAAGGCTATTCCATGAAATAAGTGGGTTTTGCTGTTTAAAAACGCTACGTATAGGAAAAATGGAAGCTAGAAATAGTTCTTGATTAACCAGGTGAGAGAAAGCATAAAAAAGCATGGAGTGACTGCTTTGACATGGACTCATGGAAATGATGCAGATCTTACTATAGGGTGCAACTTGCTGATTTAAAGCTGGAAGACAGCTTGATTTACTCTTGCCTGTGGGCTAGGAATAGCAGTAAGTTTTAGTATAAATGGAAAAAGTAAGACATAAGTCACACAGTAAAACATTTTGCTCGTATCCATTGGAACTTGTTTAGCTGCATAACTCTGGCAGTATCTTTGAATATATCTTTCCATGTGCATGCCATCTCTGCCTGTGTTCTGTGTGGCTACATTTCATCTGCACAGTTCCCTCATTTATCTCTTTCTTGTTCTGTTTCCTAAACCAGAGCTCTCTATCTATCCTGACAGACTGTGGATGTAAGAATTACAAGAAATGACCCACACTAGAGAAGTTTATCACGGCTCTTTATGACTGAGTCATGAGGAAGGTTCTTGTTTTGATTCACCTGCTAGACCTTCTGTCTATGAATTGATTTATTTGTAGCAGGGAAAGTTGTTATCCAAAATGAAGTATTTGATCCTTAGATTTAAGGAAGGGAAAGAAGGGTTGCATTCTCCTATTCGCTAGCTATAAAGTGGTGTACTACTTCATTCTAGAGCTTTCAAATGCTTTTTAAAATTTTATGCTTTAGTAAACCTTGACTAATTTTATTATGTAAAAGAATTTCTTAAATCCTGTGTGAGAGGAAGATCTCAGTCAGAAACAAAACAGTGAAAGTTGGGATAAGTGTTTAAATGACCTGCTTGGAATTGTACTTCACTATTGACAAAAGACGGGGACTTAAGGCACGCTTTCTAAGATGTGGCCAGGTTAGCTAATGACAGTGTAACTCCTCATCTCTCTTGTTACTATAATTAGAAAAGAATAATTGTTGATACATTGCCAAAGACTTCAATAAAAATAGTCAATGACCTGATGTTTCTCTTGCTTCCCATAGCCACTAGTCACCCATGAGTGAGCCACTAGCTTGCTAAAGAGTTACCTAAACAAACTGAACAGCTAAAATATTTTGAAGCTGGAAATTTCAGTGCTTCTAGATACAATGTTTTTGTAAGTACATTTCAGGTAGCATCTACCTCTTATGTGATGAACCCATTAGGGTACAGTTTCCTTCCGGTTTATTCAGATTTCTACAGCTAATATTAGAGCTTCAGAATACAAAGTATGTCCCCAAAACACACAGAGTGGAGATTTCCACGGTAGCCTGAACTGCAGGTATGCTGTTCCTGAGACCTAACCTGTACAGTTACAACATAGCACTACACTGTACCATGCTGAGGTAGCTGAAATAGCTCCGCATTATCTGGTGTTAATGTGGAGCTATTTCAGGTATCTTAAACAGAGCATCAAATTAAGCCACACAGGTGTACTCCTATTCTCCAAGACATGAATTAGTGTGTACACTTTGTCCTGCCTTTCTCCTGGACAGTGGTGGTTTTCACAAAGAGCAATGAAAAACTCAGTGAAGGATTTGCAGACCTAGTGAGGGTCTTTCCAGCCAGAGCTTTCCTATGCCCTCATGATCCCAGGATGTGCATACGTTCAAAGCAAGTGTGTGAGTGCAGCTCTAGCTGTCATACCCATGGTAAATTTAAGGCAGGTATTGTAGCGCTGGGCTCTAACTGCATCAGGTGACAAGGTGGTCTTGAAAGTATGTGACGCTGTTAAACTTCTTACTGCTAAAATTATGTTCCTTCTCTGCACTAAAGTTTCATTTCCATGCTCATAAGGCAAACACTTCTCAGGTTCTTAAAACCCTGACTTGGCAGTATTTGCATTAAAAACCAAAGTGATGTAACTTCTTCCAGGCTACAATCAGCATAGACAAATTAATTTTAAACAACTACTCATTTACCTAACATAGTCTAGTACCCAGGGATAGCACTGGTCAAGGTGGCTCAAATGAAGTAATTTCTGTGATTATGTATGGGTTTGAAGTTGACATCACATTGAGATTAATAGTTTTCCAGCAGAATGGCATTCCATTTAGGTGGGTGGTACAGCATGAGTGTGAGTCTATATACTTCTTTTTTTTCCTAGAGATGTACCTTTCAAGGCTGAAGATACTATAGGCAAGAACAATGCACAAAAATAATACAGAAACATAGTCTTAAGGACTGAGCCTGTGAGTGCTTGCAGCTAAGAGCAGCACTTACTGGCAGGAGTAGTCCAGTGATTTCTGTGAAATAATAGAAATCAATGTGACTACTCCCAGCAGTAAGCACTACAGGCCAGATCCTCACCTATCTGAAACTAGGGAAACCAGCTAAGAATTTTATCCAGAGCTCAGTAGTGTTAGTTTGCCCCATCTGGTTTTTAATCTACATTTTTTTGAAACACTGTTTGTTGTTGAGTGAGTTCTTTAATTTATTTTGGTAAGGCTTTTTTCTCTTTTTTCTTTTTTTTTTTTTTTTTCTCCAGTTTTGCACCTGCATTTTGTCCCATGAGTTTGTCAAGACAGGCTGGAACACGTCATTGCAATGTCCTAAACAGTGTGAGACTCATTAAAGACTGCTAAAATCTTAGCAGATCCTTCTGAGCATGCAGAGATGATGTTCAAATTGCTTGTAAACTTTTATCTTTATTCTTTCTTTCCTAAAGCCTATCAAAAGTCTTGCTTCTGAGAAATAAGTAATCAGTGTTTCACAGCAGCTTTCCAAGCACATTAACCTTGGGGTTGAGACCAGACTTGGAAATACTCACCCCAGAGGAGAATTTTTTGAAAGTGATGAACTCATGTAAACATTGGGTGTGTTGCAGTGCTGAATAGTAATTTTAATCGATGTGTAACAGCAGATACAATGGCACTGTAAATATTTTCATTTATACCTGTCTACAAAGAGCAGAGTAGTTGCTGTCCATGTGAGACAAATGATACCTAGACATACTGGAGACCATGTTATTACCTCTACGTGTTGAGACACTTTGGCAGAAGTGTGATTAGCTATGCTTATCTCTTAAAAAAAAAAACCCCAGCAAAAACAAACCAACCAACCAAAAAACCAAAATCAGAGAACACAAAGATCAAACCAAAACAAAGAAAACCACACGAACGTAAAATCCACTCCAACAAAACCAACTCAAACAGAACTTTGAGCAATTTCAGTATGTTTCTGTAACATCCAAATGCTGAGATTTAGAATTTTCAAAATTGTAAGGCACTTAATAAAATTGACTTCAATGAATGAGAGATACGTGGGAATAAGAGAGGCTTGAGGTTCTGTAACAGTCTTGACTGTCTGCCTCCAGTATGTACTTTCCTAGTGTGATATACACACACTGGCTGCCTCAGGTTCATAATATCAAGGCTGAATATGTAACAATAGTTGTAATATGCTTTTACTGGTTTTGTCTCTTTTTCCTGCAAGTAAGGGTGAAACCTCAGGCTGGAGAATTGCAGCTGCACTTAGTGTAAAAATATCAGTTTGTACTGAAGCATTGGGTTACCGATTATAGAGCTGAAGGCTAAACCTATAGTAATGACATGCTTGAATTAATGACACATCCAAGAATGCTGCTGCTAAATTAAGGACATTCTATATCTTCCCCACAAGAAATTGTTATAAAGGCACACAGGAGACCAGGGGAAGGATTCATACCATTTGATATTTCCTGTTGGACTAATAGACATTTGTTTTGTTGACTGCAAACCATAAAACATGTTGGTGTTGTAGTCCAACTAGCAGATATGACTTTAAAGAGTCTCAAGCATAAATCTTAAACATATATAAAAAAATATATTGAATGTGTTAAATACAAAATTATTGTTTATAGGGCAAAATCCCAGCAAGGGAAAACTAAAGAGAAATTGTGAGGTCTTATGGCATTATCATAAGCTGTCTTTGTTCTGGTTTTACTTAATAACAAGACCAAGCTTGATTTGTGTGTTTGTGTACAAGAGTAGACACAAACATGTAGTCTGTTTTAGGTGTCTGAAGCAAATTATCTCCTACAAAATTCTG
>VXBZ01009719.1:49528-68533 GCA_013399135.1 Heliornis fulica | reverse complement strand
TTTTTTTTTTTTTTACTTTTAGGCACATGTTATTAAATTTCTGTGAAGGAGGCTACTTTTAAGCCTGGAAGTAGAAAGATTTTTCATAGGTATTGACCATAAATATCTGTGATGTTACTATGTTTATCTTGTTTCACAATGTTGTATTAAAGAGAAGTAAAAAACAAGTGCAAGGTGTTTTACACTTGATTGGATAATCATTTATGATCTACAATGAAATTCTATCAATTTTACTTGTTAACTAAACTAATATTTTTGCTTTTTTCTGTCAATTGACAAATGCTGCTGACAGCCTGATCTCCAATCTAAGGACACTGAGGCATAGGAAAGAGCACAGTAAGCCTTAGTTCCCTATGGTATAAGAAACCCAGGAGTAACAGATTTGAGAGTAGGAGAGCACTAAATTCATCATCAAATGTCATATTTTTCCCATTGTGTCTGAGCTTCCTCAATCATGTTTCCCAGTTTGTGGACTCTGTCTGCCAAGGCCATGCAGCTCATAGTGGTGGGGAGAGCTACTCCAGAGACCATGGACAGGCTGCCCTGCTCACCTTGTTTGGATTTGGGAGTGTGGGCACTAGCCGGTGAGGCCACTGTCCTGCCCACTGTCTTAGCCCACCCTCAAAAGGCACTGAAGCCTTGCTGTGCCCAATAGTCAGCAAATTGCTTTTACCCATGTAGGACAGATGTGTTTCAGGCACAGACAGGAAATTTAAAAGCAGATATTGAAAATATAAATGTGTGTATATATATATGTTGGTGTTTTTTTTAAATATCCCTTGTGGTTGGGGGTGGGAAACACAGGCACAAAGTTAATATACTAATCTCTGCATCATAATTAATGCTCTTCTTTTTGTATAATTACTCTAACTATTTTAAAAAGTTTAGCAAGCAGTGTTTTCTATAAGAAGTTAAGAACATGGTAAAAAAGCAAATGTGAAAATACCATATATGGTGAACCTATCACTTGAAATATGTTCATATGTGCTTTGTGTACATAAATATGCACTTACTGAAGGAAAAATTATAAATACACTTGCCACATTTCTCGTACAGAATATAATGAGCTATATAGTTAGAGTGCAGTGTAACTTTATGGAAGCATAGCTTTTAATTAAAAAATAAAAACCCAAATCCTTGTAAAGTTTGCGTGAGCTCAAGAAGGATTGAGTGGGAACAAAAGCTACAGGAACTTACTTGCTCTACTACAGTAGAGAGTTGTAAAGAAGTTTGGAGAGCTGAAGAAATACTTTCATGTAAATGTGTGTGTGATGGATCCAGCTACAACCTATCAGCTGTCATCTAATATTTGGAAGAAAGTAATCCAAAATGACATAAATCTGAAATTTCCCATGGGGAATGAAATGTTGAATGAAGGGCTTCAAACAAAGGCTTGTTTCAAACAGAACATTTCAATGCTGGCAGCTGTTTTAAGTGAGTTTGGCTGGTTGCTGAGATGAAGCAGAGGGTATTGGAGGAAACCTGCCATATAGAAATGGTGACAAGAATAAGAAATATCTGATTTGTGTTGGATTATGAAGCTTACCAAGAAAAGTAAAAGGATGTCAGGAAGGTGAAGAGTTCTAGGCACGTAGCGGCTTTATGCTGCTGGCTTGTGTGTTACATCATCAACAAGAAAGTGTAGACTATTTAGATGAACAAAAATGTTTGTGGTTATTTTTTTCTTGGTGCTTTCTCAAGTACTTTGTACATCTTCCAGCACTATTGATTAATTTGATAGACAGCAGATGGGTGTGGGAGGAATGGAACTGATTATTTAGTAAATACAGAAACAAAGGCAGAAAATAGTGTTGAATATGCCTTAGGTAAGTTTTGGGATACAAAGTGAAGATTTACTTGGATTTAAAGAATAAATGCTGTTGAAGTACTGGATGTGGTGATAGAATTTCAGAATGCTTAAAATGTGTTCCACAGAGAACTGACTGTTAGAGGAAAGAAATACAGATATTTGTGAAAACATGTTTAGTTTTATCCATCATGAAGGCAATCTTGCACAGAGTTCTCTCCAAATGTGGTGTGTTCTATGTATGATCAGTGAAACAGTGCTCATACAAGTCAGTTACAAGCCAAAACATTGTCTTGAGGATTCTTATTGTTAGTAGAGAACTTACATAGTAGTTTGCTGACAAAATTCTGGTTTTGGGAGGTCTTCTAACATAAAGCACTAAATCACCTTCAAATGATATGTGGAAATGACTCTTCCACATCAAAGCTGTTGATGTGAAGTAGGGCACCGGTTTCAATCCTTTTGCTAGAAAATATTCCCTTGAGAAAATCTTCTCAGCAGTAATTCTGAAGCATATTTGCACATGTTTGCTGGGCACTGGATTTAGTGCAAGCTGTGCAGTCTATATGTTTCTCAGTTCACTTATGCAGCAGTTAGTGTTTTCAAAGGATAATGCTGTTGGAACAAAATTGTTTTCATTTCCCAGCTAAATTTAAATCTCTTGGAAAGCAAATTAGCTCTGTTTTGATATTTTTGAGGGGTATAATGGTACAAAAAGTTGTATACAGTCATGCTAACATGCTGATATGCTTGTCTGGAAATCAGCAGTGTGCTTGTCAACAGATGCCTTCTCAAGAGCGGTAGAATCAGATGATGGTCTAAATATGGGATTCAGTGCTACTATTTAGAAAATGGAGATTGAAACTGAAGGTTATAAACCTTTGGTTTGTATTCTCCATTTTGGAAAAAGTGTAAGTTTGTATCCCAAACATTAATGGTGTGATGTAATGAGCAGAGCATCTAAGAAAACTTGTATCCCATTTGTTTTCAGTCTTCACAGTTTATGTTTGCTGGGGTTTTAAGACTTTGGTTTATGTCTCTGGGGGTTCAGTATAGCTTTTGTATTACTCTCAAGCTTGGGAACTAGCTCTCTTTGTGATAATTGTAATTCTAGTTTTGTGTACTTGGTGTCCATAGTATGTTGTAAGTTCATGAAGGACTGAAACTACAGTCAATATTCTTCCCATCAGTATTTTTTTTGGGCTCAACATTTAAGGCCTTTTTTGGATCAGGAGAAATCCAGCAAACCCTATATCTAAGCTTCCAATAAACATAATTTTCCTCTTTCAAAAGTTTCTAAAAGGTTTCAGTAGAAGTAATTTTCTTACCTAATTCACTTCTAGACACTGTGTGTGACTCTACAGCAAATGAAATATTTTTCCTTGGCCTGCCAACTTTGAGCAAAAGTAAGAGTATGCGTCACTTCACCAACCAAGAGCCCAGCACCAGCTTTTGGTGAGGTCCTTCATATTGGTAACTTGGTTTCATTTCTTGTATTGTGTTGCTTTTGGCTTCTAGATCTTTATATCTAGAAGCATACCAAAGAATCAGTGTGCTTTGTACTGCATCCTTATCTAACAGGTCTTCTGTGGTGTTTGGATGAGAATCTTTGTGAATAATTCCTCTGATGGCTCCCCGTGTGCTTCTGTGTGCTTCTGGCAGAGGAAACAAACTGAAGCATCTGAAATGACATGTGAATACTTCTTTGATGGTAATTTATCTCACGAGTTATTAGATGTTTCTGTTAGTGCATTCATGCTGCTGGAAGGTATCCTCACTAGTGGATCATTAACTTAGAATGAAATTGTAATTTTTAAGTTTGAATTTGGGAATTGTGTGGTTCTCCTCTGGATCTGCTCTTAATGGGTGTATGACTTTCTAGTGCTTGGGACCCCAGAACTCGATGTAGTACAAAATTCTATATCCTAATATGGGATCTAACATACACAGGAAGTAATAGTGTGTTTTTTTACTGGGGTCTTTTGTAAGATTTAGGGTATCAGTTTGGGAGAACAATGTCCAAGTAGAAGGTGTTCAATAACTTTTTGCACGTAACAGAATGTGAGCAAGAACTTGAGAGCATCATGGTAACCACAGTACTAATATATGTATGGACAGATCAATTTTAAAACAAAAAGCAACATCAAGACTTTACTTAGCTGAGAGTAATGAGTAGCTTTAGCTACATAGCTTATTCATTCTCTTCTGGCACCTGTCATGTTATATGAAAATAATTTTGATCAAGTTTTACATGGCAGAATTATATATATATGTTTTGGGTTTTTTTTTCCTTCCCTAGATGATTTCCTTGTATTTGCTTGACTTCTGCCAGGGAGAATTCTCCTTCTGATCTCCTTCAAAATAGGGTGAAGTGGTATCTCTCCTGGAGACAGCCCAAGGGCTTTAGAATTGTGGCGCTATTAGAGAAAAACCTATGATGATAATAATTAAACATACCTAAGTATGCTTGTAGCTTGGGTTAGAGAGCTGAAACTTATATAATTATTCTGATTTAGTCTGCCACTGGCAGAATGCTTTTCTTCTATCATGTACAGCAGCTTTTCTGATTATGGCTTTAAAAAGGCACTGATTTTTTTGTGCAAAGCCAAGCCTTCTGTTTCTGGTCTTAATTCTTTCTCCAATTTTTGGCATGTTTTTCTTCTCATGCTTCTACCTTGGAGTATGGCAAATCTTTACTTTGCTACCTCTACAAAATTCAACCTGTTGATAATATGCTACACGTTAAACAAAACTATGGAGGTCAAAGGATTGTAAATGTCTTCCAATAATCCTTCAGTTTCTTTCAAACCTTGTATACATCTTCAAAAAATCGAGAGGATTCCCAAGCATCTTTTCCATTTGAATTGGTTTTCCTATTAGATTTGTCTATATAATAGTAGACAGTTCATTCATAGTATTAGTTTGGGAAATATTTGTAACATTTTAATACTTTTAGAAGTTATTTTATAGATAACTTGCTATACATTTCCGTACATTAGAATTCAGCTTTACATTGATGAAAATGAGTGACTAGAAATATAAGCAATGTGCTGTTTGATTGGAGTTTTTTGATTGTTTAAACCATACGAAACCATTCAGCCATTATTTCAGTCTAAAAGAGTATTTTTAAGGTAATTTTGAAGGAAAAAGAAAATTGTAGGGATTGAATGAATGTGTATTGTGCACAGTGTGTGGGACAAATGCTCATCTCACGGATGCCAATAAAAAAATTACAATTAACATTTTAGTACAGTAGCTGTCATTTAGTAGATGAATAATAATTGTAAGCCTCAAGGTGAACTTTGAAATTACAGCCTACTGACTGGTATGGAGAATACAACCAGCTGTGCTTGGGTTTGTCTGTTTTGCTCTTTTTGCTAAGAATATGATCAAAACCCAATGTATTTTAGAGAACTTTTAAAAAACGCTTTAATCATTTCACATTTCTGTGGCTGAAAATAGTAGCAACGTCCGAAGGCAACATTTGTACTTGATAGTCTATTGTGCCAGAATTTTAGAAAACATTTGCAAACTCATAGTTTATCACATATAGTCCATAATTCATAAATCAGTGGGCAGCTGTGAAACTATCCGTGGAGCCTAAATAGAGGCAGCCTATATTGTACTTGTGAAAGGATAAATACTGAGATTTAAATAAATTTGTGATATAAGCAGAATCCCTGTGTAAACAAGAACTTGAGGCTTTACAACTTAGTTGGAGATCTTTTCCTTTCCTATTATCATCTTAGTTTTACAAGAACTCTTTCTTGGAGCACAAGGAATACTAAAAACATCCAAACCAACATTAGAAATTCCACTCTGCTTCCATTTGTGATATTGTTGTGCAAAAAAAAAAAGTAAGTAAAATAAATAAATAGCTAAGAAGCTATTGTCCCCTACACAAGTAAAGGAAGATCAGACTATTCACCCCAACCAGATTTTAATTCAGATGAATAAATCAAGCAATAACATGGAGAATCAGAAGTTGAGCCCTTCCAGGAGAAACATGCTTTCTTCCCTTATGTTGTGGTATAAGGAAGATGGCTGCTATCCCCAAGCTCACAGGGAAAAGACACATAACTTCACACAGTACAGAAAAGGCAACAATATTAGAGGATGCTTTTAGATTCATAGTGAATGATGACCTGCATTTCATGAGAAGAAATAGTTGAAAAGTATTAAAATCATGAGAAAAATTCTCAAGTAATCCCCAATGTAAGTAAAACAACATAAATGTTTGGAAAGTCTTCAGTGGTGTGTATTGGCCATAGATAGCAGTTTAGATAAGTTACACCCAATTTTCATTCTGACAGCTAACCTTTATGGTACATTTTAATTGGATTGAGGTGCCAGGTAATTAAAATGAGCCTCCATAGCCCCTGGGCTTGCTGCCAACTGCTGTACAAAAATGGCATCGCCTGAAGCACCTGCTCCTGTTTCAAAATCAGAGAAAACAGTGTTTCTGAAAGAACCTGTTAACTGAGCAGAACGCAAGTGACTCAGAGAAGGTAAAAGGTCAATTTTAAAATGAATAGATTTCTCTCTCATAATTCCCTCAAAATGTGGACTGTTGGATTTGAAGTACCACTAGGGTAAAATTTTTGAAATAACTAGGGATTAATTGAAATAGACTAAGAGTTCTACTTTAACTTAAGACTGTTTTGCACCAACTTGTACACAGATGTGAATCCAGTTTTCTCAAATCATCTAGTTCACATTGAATAACCTGGAAATCTTGTTTTGTGCTGAATTGTAAATACATGACCGTCAGGGACAGATAGCACGTGCTGTCTGTGTTCTGACTTCAGGTGGAAATGACAGAAATTGCTTTTAGGTCCGAGTTTTGGATCCAAATCTTGTAAGGGCCTGTCTTTAGAGAACCAGAGTTGTCCTCTGTTTTACCTAACACTTATCCACCTGAGGAGCAGCTTTTCCTTCTCAGTGTTTACTTTTCTAGCTTAAATAACCAAAGCTCTCTGCCTCTTCTTATGAGGTCTGCTCCTCTGATCTGTTCCATGTTCCAGTCTGAATTCATAATCTTTGAATGCGGTGTTCAGGAAGATGCGATCCCACTTGTGTTTTGAAAAAGGTATCTTTATTCATCTCTGTATTCTCTGCCTGAAAAACTGAACCATGATAAGGGTTGCACTTATTTTTTAATGGTCCTTTTATTTTGGGTGTCTTGCATCTTGTTGCTAACATGTTTTTTTGTCTTTCTTTTCCTCAGCAATTCCTACTCAAGTTCCTACTTCAGGCATTCTGGCAATTAGTCCCCAAGGCTATGACCTTGACTTTGAGTCAGTTCCATTTCTAACATTGCTTTCCTTGAAATCAGCTGAATTCTCTGCAATAATGTTGCAATCTTTCTCTTCGTTAATCCCTCCCAGGTTTGAGTCATACATAAATCTTATACGAATGTATTTTTTTTGTTACCTTCATAACTGAAAAAATAGATGACTCTGAGTAACTGAATTGTGAATGTCCCTCTAGTCAATCCTGTTGCCATCTTCTCTTGGCAGCAAGCTGCTGCTTCTTCTATTCTCAATTTCTTTATGAAATGGAAAATGCTTTTTCTATTAGTTTCAGCTTTCTGTACAGGATTTGACTCATCTAGATTTTTGCAGTTCTCACTTTATCACCACAATTTCTGGCCTTGTGACAGAATTTGTGGTGGTGGTGTTTATATACTATTCCAGCATTCCTTCAAAGCTTTTTAATTGTTGTTTGTACTGCTAATTTTTCATCCACTTTCCTATTTGCTTGGTGTTTCTGGCTCTGAAAGCATCCATTCCTACATTACATGGTTGATATTTTTCTAGAATATATTACTAGACAGAAGAATTAATGATTTTTTTGCTTACTATTCATAGTTATTCTCCCTGTACAGAACATCTGCTATGTTGCTGTGCAACTGACACTAAATCTTTTTTAAACCATTGATGAGGTTTCTTCCTGTTCTTTAGTCTATCATACAATGCCAAAGGTAAAATTTCTCATTTAATCTTATTACTAGTGCCAGGGGATTAATGTCAGGTGGCACTTGTGGTGACAGTGAAAAGATTAAAAAATAATTCCATTAAACCTGTCTACTGCATTTGATATTTGAACCGTTAATAAGAGGGATTACCTTCTTTGTAGGCCAGGGTAAAAATAAGCTCAGCATAATTGTCTTATGAACCAAAGGCCTCCTTACTTCTAATACATGAAAGATTCTCTGATTAAGACATTCATTGAAAGCTAGTCGTATTAGGCTAATGGGAAAGATCAGCATAATAATTCCCTCATTTTCTGATGATGAACACTATAGGTTCTCTGTAAGTATATAAGCATAGTTAAAACATATGCCCTCTTGAATTTCTACATTTCCATATAGCTTGTGTTATGGTATTTCTTCAGGCCACTTTATCAGAAGGGAAGAGTCCAAAGTATGGCTGGAAACAGAAATTATTTTCAAAGAGATTCCTATTTATTTTTTTCTTCTTCAGCAATTTGTTACATTCTTTTTCCAATAGCAAGAAAAAAGAGGTTTAAAAGTAATCTAGCATCTCTCAGATATTGCATGCAGGTTTGCAGCTGGTGGTAGTTTATTATCATTTGTTTATCTGGAAAATGAAGATGAGGTAGTAGATCTGTGCAACGAAATAGTCCCTACTTTCAGTCTGATTTATTTACATTACATTCATGCATCTTAAAGAGGAGTAGAAAGATGCAAAGATTTTTTTTGAGTTGTTTTATTTTTTAAATGTAACCAGTGTAGTGGTGGTCCTGAATATAATTGAGGTTTTTGAGGCTTTGAATTCTTCATAAATGTTTATACATTTGAGAAGCTCTTTGAAATGTCTAAGACATTAAACTGGAAAATCTGTTTGAAACTATTAGAAAAGTCAATTAATTAAACTTCCATTTGTGTCAAGGATTTTTTTTTTTAGTTTGTTAAAAGGAATGAGAAGGTTGGACGTGGAAGGGTGTAGCAAACATGGCAGGTGTTACTGTCTGTTTTAGAGAGAGCTTCAGTGGGAGTTAACCCCTTCTATTTCACTCATCTGTGCACCAAATGCAATGGAGAGAACAGTGCCCAACCTCTCGGTTAAGTTTGTCCTGAAGAAGAGTGGGATGGAATGTCAAAATGCCACAATGTCAAGACCTATCATGAAAATGTGAAAACGTAAAATTACTGTGTTTGACTTACTTACCAACCAAATTTGTATGATAAAAAGTAGCATTACGGATATCAATTTTTACAAAACAGAAGAAAGTAAGAAAGCTGCAAGTCAGAAATTTGAGTTATTTAAAAAGAACATTTTTTTTTAATAGAAAGGCAATAGAAACATCGATAATAATTGCATCAGTGAATCTGAATTACAAATCTTTTTTTTACGAGGTCTTTACCAAATTTCTTAGACAATAAACTGTCATGAAATAGGATGGAAAGCCACTTTGTAAACTGACAACTGGTTAGGAATGAGAAGGAATAAATTGTGTTTTACAATAGAGGGAGAATACTAATGAGGAGCTGAGTTTGGATCTATGTTGTTTATAAATTATCTGGGTGTGTAGCAGTGAGAAAACTTGTTTCAAGTCAAAACCAATATGGCTACAAAAAGCTGCAAAGCCAACTTGAGTACTGAGAAGCTGAGCCAATAAAATGGCAGGTGAAAATCATTGTCAGAGCTAATAAATGCTCCTACATGTGGGGAAAAAATCCCCTACAGTGTGGTTGCACTGTCCTTGTACCACTTGTGTGAGCTCTGTATCGATTAACTCTCAGGAAGGACTTTTAGTTAGAAAATGTGGGTTCAGTCTAGTGGTAATCAAAGGCAGTGGGACTATTAGAAGAATTGGGAAGGAACGGAAAGTAAAGCAAAAACTTTACTGGCATGCTGCATGTGTACTTACAGCAGGATAAAAAGAATGTAAGAAAAAAGGAGAACCAGAAGGCTGGGATGGCCTTTCATGTAGGAAGAGGCTGAACAGAGGAGACTTTTCAGCATAGAGAAGTGAAGAAGAGAAGGCTGATTTAACTGACATAGAATTAGATAAAAGGATAATAGTTTAGTTTTTAGAAAGAAAAGGAATAGAAGGATTTGTGGTGAAACTTAAAGGGAATAGATGTAAAGTGAAGTAACATGTACATAACAGTTCAGCATTGGAAGTCCTTGTCATAGGATGTTTTCAGTGCCAAAAATATAGGTGGATTTGAAGCAATTGATTATTTCAAAGAAAAATTGTCAAGAAATGTCAAATGCAATGTGGAAGGCCCTATCTGTGGTTTAGGAAGCCTCTAAAGCACAGCCTGTTGGAACCTTTTAATGTGTCATGTGCCCAAGTTTCAGTTACTTTACCCCAGATTTTGATACATATCATTATCAGGCTTGTTTTGTTGGATTTTCTTCATTGATCCCAGACTCTAATTGAATGAAAAGCAGAAGCCCAGGTGAGTGGAGTTCTCAGTTTGTTACATTATTTTATAATTAGTCATAATCTATTTAAAACTGAAGCTACTCTGTGCTAATATAGTAATGAGTAGTAAAGTAAATACTGCTTGTGGAAGAGACTACATGTATAAAAATTTCTTCTGTTACACAAATTTAGATCATGAATGATCAAGAAATGAACAGCAGTTTAAAATATTTAAAGTATATTTTGTCCTTGATAAAAGCCAACCCATAACATGTTTTATGACCCGTCATTGGCTGTTTCTTGGGATTCATTCCACAAGAGGAAGACTTAAATCATGTAGCAGAAGGGCTAACTATCAGTCTTCCTCCTTTCTTGCTGCAATGAAAACAGTATTATGTCATCACTGCTTAGGAGAGACTAATGAACTGACACAGATGCTAGTTTTATAACTTCTTATATTTCTGTTGAAGAACGTGTAAAATAGAAAATAAATTTCTTCATGCAGTATAACACAGCAAAACTTCCAGCAAATAGTTTTTTTTTTTATCCATCAGATTCTAGGCAGAGTTTCCAGATAAGCATTTCAGCTACATTTTTATCTCTCTTTTACCAGAACATCTGCTTCTCAGTTCTCAGTAGGTGTTTTTGTTTACCATGCATTCTACCCTGATTGCCTAGTCAAGAGTGTGCTTCCCAGTGATTTACGTGACTGAAACTTAGACTACTGTGGTAATGAGGACAAATATCACAGACCTTTTACTGTTGGAGGCTATTTGTTCTTGTTTTTAAACAAATGGGGTTTATCTGCATTTGCAGCTTCTTATGTGGCTGTTTTCTTGATATATGCAGTACCTAAGTTTGTCAGCAATATTTTATGAAATGTTGGGGTAGGGTGGTGGGGGGTGGAGGTGGAGAGGAGGGGGAGGGAACCACAACCACCAAAACCAAACAATAAAAACATGGGGGGTGGAAACCTGAAGACAATAGGAGCATCCGCTTCTAGAAGGCAATTGATCCATGAGAGGCTGGAAAAACCTGTGTAGAGCAGAGGAAGTATTGAGAAGAGCCAAAATGTTTTGTTATGACTCTGTTGGATGACAGCTTCCATTACTAAATGCAACTATATCAACTTGAAATACGATTCTAAATGTTTGCCTCCTCTGTGAGGAGAAATATACCATATAACTATTACGTTCAAACCCACTTTGCAATTTCAAATTTCAATGAATCTTTGTAAAGCTAACAGCTTGTGTTTTCAGATATACAGTTAGAGGAAAAAGCATAATGAATAAATTACTGGCTAATTCTGAATGGTGGAAATCTGAGGGAATTGTATTGTGCTGTACCTTGCTGCTTGTTTCTGTTAATTTACAGCGCTATGTGAAACTGAGTGCAGGCCCATATAGTGCATGCTTGGTTGAGAACAAAAATACCCCAAAACAAAGACAAAAAAAAAAAAACCACAACAAAAAACCAGTGCCAATCTTTGTTTTCCGAATAGTTTTTAAAGTTTATCCTTGAGGAAGGTTGCTGATGCTGTCTCTGGCAATCATTTATATAAACCTATCGAGAAACAGTTAAACTCCTCTTAACATTAGAAAGCTGTTCCAAAATTTTATATCTCTGGTAATTAGATACTCCTTGAATTTTCAGTCTTGATATTTCAATGGCTGCTTTCTTATCCTTCTGTAGTAATGTGGACGCTTACATTTATTCTTTGTAGTGGCTCTTCCCTTCTCTTTTGTTTGTTTTTACAGAAAATTATCTATTACTGCAACATCAGTCTTAGTTTTGCTTGTTTCTACAAACCATACTACTCTGGTATAATTGGTGAAGTATATAATCCAGTCCTGTGCTCACAGCAATTGTTTTTCTCTGTATGTATAGCAACTTGAAACTAGATTTTTGAGCACAGGAGATGAAAATAATAGTTCTGATGCCTAGATGTGATATTTGGATGATATCTCACCTTAGACTTATATAACAGTATTGATCTTCCTTACCTTTTCTAGAAATATTTTGTCTGGTAAATTCAATATCCTTTTCCAAAGCAGACTGATGATTCATAGCCATTCTGTGACAGAGTAATATCAGTGATTTGCTGCAGATGAGCGTTGGCTTTTTACAGAGATTTTTATCAGTCCTGCAATACATGTTAATGTACTCCATATTAATTCTATTCCATTTTTGTATACAAAGTAAAGTTATTCAATTCCTTATGATTTTTGATACTCTTTATTGGTAACACTTCATCAAAACTACCTTTATTAGCACCATTCTCTTAAGAGTAACAAAAAATTGGGTCCAAGCTGACCCCTGAATAACCTGTCAGGTTATAATAATAACCTGGCAGTCCTTTTAGGCTCAACAGTTGACCTCTCGGTACAACCTGTTTCCCTTTTCCATTTAACCAGCAATGTTTAAATGGAAATGTTGTTGGGCAAAGTGACTGTTGGGTCAAGTGACATGCTTAGCTTCATGCACTGGTGACAAATTTAACTTGTGTGCACTAAGGAATTTTACTAAAACTTACCATTTATTTTACGTGTATGTTTCCAGTGTAAAACATGACTGTTTGAGTCTACATTTGCTTCTGGTAGTAATACCTGTTGGAATAGGAAGAGAAGTGAAGGTGAATTATGAGAGAAGTATGGATCTGTAGGTAGAAATGATCACATGAGTCTGAGTTCTATGCTCAGACAGCTGAAGCTGAAGGATCTGCTGCTACTCCAGATCTGAGAAGTGTGTTCCACCTGCCCGTTTTAGTCATATTTACAGAAAAGTCATTTCCGAGGTTTGTTGGGCAGGTTATTAAAGGTTCATGTTTCTATGGTACCAATAAAAGTTTATTTTCTAGATGTTGTGCAGTGTATCGATTAGTCTGAAAGAGCAGAGGTGTTTTTTCATTAGCGAGAAGGAAATGATGTACAGAAATACTACCTACGGAGTCTAATCTTGTGAGCTTAATATTGTTTTTACAGCTGATCTTTTATTTTTTCTTAAGTCCATTTAACTTTATAGGTTTTCCTTGTTCTCTTCATTAATGTTTGACTGTGTTGTTTCACTGTATTTCACGTAAATTAAAATACTTAATATGTCCCATTAATTACATGCACAGAATAGTAAAGAGAGAAGACAAAGATACTACAATTACAAAGAGAGATTACAAAGGGTAATAAACCCTTCATAAGATGTGGTAACAAAAGTTTATCTAATTCTAGCCAGAAGTGTGTGTGTGTGCATATACCAGCAAGGTGCACGTGTGGAGACACAGTGAACCTGTATTTGATATCCTTGTATAAAGGTTGACTGACCTTATACTGCTCTGTTGCTCACAGTAGCCTGCCGAGTATTTGGAAATCCCAAGAGGGATATTCAGTGCAAAAGGTGATGCTGTTAAGAAAGTAAAATTCAAATAAAACCCATTGGTGTTAAGCCAGCTTCAGATAGCCCAGTATCCTCTGTGTGATTGTAGCCAGTTGTAAAGGGAAGAACAAGAGGCTCTCCCCAAATATTCTGTCATCGGACTTCGTTTTGTGGACCGTTTTTCCTAATCCAGGAGTGACCAATTTGTAGTCGTTTGTTTGTTAAATGGAGGCTGCAGTCTCACTTGACACCTTCTGGCAGCATGAGATACTCTGAAGTTCTCTTACACTCTCTCCTGTGACAACTTTTCTTGAAATTCAGGAATTGACATTCTGAAACAAGCTTGTCTGCAAGATATGACAGACTAAGAATAGCTGCAAGAGCAATGCCGTGTTGGCTCTCATAGTCCTGTTTGTGCAGCTTCTTCAAAGGCTAATGTTGAGCACCACTGAGTATTTTGTTAAGGAAGATCTCTAGGGAATAAAAATCAAGTGAAGGCGTGATGGAAGACTCATGCAGTGCAGGAAAAAAACTTTACAGTCCTATTCATAAATTCCAGTAGTTTCATTTTGCAAAGTTGAAACCAAGTGAAGTGGTAGCCAAGATTTTATGGATAGCCTTGATTCAAGCCCTCAAAACTTCAAATCAGAAGATGTAACGTAAGCCTGATCCCACTATTCCTGCTATAAGTCAGAGCCAGATGAATTTTCTTTTAATATAAATAAATGGTTTCCTTTTAGCATCAAGAAGCTACAAGGATAAGGCTGAAATAATAAAACTACTAATAATAATGACTCCTTATTTTAATGTAGGAAACTAACTTTCTAGTGATACAGATGAGTGTTTTGACTTTTTCAAAAGCTGACTACTTACAGTCTCCCTGGCTTTGATATTGTTTCTCAAAGACCATATGTATCTATTTTTATAAAGGTTATGATAAGAAAATATTTGACATATTATAATTTTTGCTCCATTCTTTAAAAAGCTAGAACATCAAGGGTTTTTTTTTGTGTTTGGTTCTTCAAAATTTATGGAATCATTCTGCAATTTTTCAGACTTGAGGAAGCAGAACAAACCATGGCCCCAGAAAGGTACTTCAGGCAGTCTCTACAGTTCATGGATGCTGTTGCTTCTTGTCCTTATCCAAGTTTTTCTTTAGGTCAGTTTCATTCTGCTCTAGAGAAAGAACAATATTTTGCTCTCTCATTTAGGAATTAAAATAAAAAATAACCAAAACCAAAAAAACAACAAACAGGTAATGTATTCTAAATCCATCTCAAAGGTAGGGCTCACTTTTCTCAGGTTGTGTAGGGTAGCAGTTTCTGAGTTTTGAGCAACTGAAGATGAAGTCCTTTCCTTTGTGTGCTTCCGGGGGCTTCTAGGGTGTCTTCTCCCTTGTTAGTATGAAGAAGCCTGTTCATTTAATGCTAGTGGCCAGAATCCTGTTTCCAGACTCTCTACATACTCGGATGTTGATGCATCTGAGCTGTTTGCACCTGCCAGTGAATTTATCCTCCAGGGCTACCAGAAAAGAAGTAAGCATGCTTCCAATTCTTCAGATAGAAAAACCCCTGAAGTTTTAAGACATTTTTCACAGCGTGGCAGGGGCTGCTACAGGACCATGTCCAAATGCGTTATTTCCAGCCTTGTTTGGCACTGTTAGCAACAACAGTATGTATGTATTGCTCATCCTTTTGTCTATTAATGATTTGAGAACTGAGTTGTTACTGTACATCTCTTAAGTATTTTTATATATAAGTTTTAACACATGAAGTCTCTCGGTTAAGAAACTTAAAAGCTAAATAGGAAAGATTATGCTGTCCCATGAATAATAAATGAAGTGTGACAGGGAAGCACATTATCTTTTAAATTGCACATAACTAATTTGTTAATTAGAGTCAGAAACAATACTGCTACCTCAGTTTAAAATTCATAAATAAATCTGGGTTTGCAAAGTTTAATATGTGATGTTGAGCAATATGTAAATTGCCCACTGAGAAGAAAAATCTGCTTTATCTGGCCCATAATTCAATACGGGTTTGTTTCCCAGCTTGTTAGGAATAGTTGCTAGCAATTATACTTACTCTAGAACTCAGAGTCCATCCCAGAAGAGTTTGCCATTGTGCTGGGTGTAGTAAGAAGAAATGGCCTTCCCAAACATAGTTTGAATCTGATACAGGTAAAAGCTAACATAGAATCACAGAAAATTAGGGGTTGGAAGGAACCTTGAAAGATCATCTAGTCCAACCCCCTGCCAGTGCAGGATCACCTAGATTAAATCACACAGGAACGTGTCCAGATTGGTCTTGAATGTCTCCAGAGAAGGAGACTCCACAACCTCTCTGAGCAGCCTGTCCCAGGGCTCCATCACCCTCGCAGGGCAATAGTTTTTCTTTACATTCACATGGAAGTTCCAATGTTCCAGCTTGGACCCATTGCCCCTTCTCTTGTTATTAGCCAGCACTGAGAAGAGCCTGGCTCTGTCCTGCTGACACTCACCCTTTATATATTTATAAACTTTAATGAGGTCACCCCTCAGTCTCCTCCAAGCAGAAGAGCCCCAGCTCCCTCAGCCTGTCCTCACGAGGAAGGTGTTCCACTCCCTTCATCATCTTGGTATCCCTGCACTGGACTCTTTCAAGGAGTTGTATGCCTTTTTGAACTGAGGGGCCTTGAACTGGACACAATATCTCAGATGTGGTCTCACAAGGACAGATGGTGATGATGGGGTGTGCATAGGTGGCATCAGAAATCATTTTGAAGTAAAGATGATGGAAATAATAGGGAAAGATGTAGTGAGATGGTCCTTGGATGTTTTTGAGTTGATGAAGTCAAGAGGGCACCTGACCTTTCTCAATTTTTTTCCTAGCTCATGATATTGCATGGTGGCTCAGGTTTGCAGGCAGCGTTACCTTGTTTTAATGAATTTAAATTGACCTCAGTCCTCAGCTAAGTCATTTACTCTAGATGATCCTGTTCGGGCCGGAGGGTTGGACTGGATTATATTCAAGGTCTCTTCCAGCTCCTAATATTCTGTGATTTTGTGATTTGATAGATAATTTCTAAGGGAAGTACCGAGCTCTTTTCATTTTGTGATTGTTAAGCTGGATATTTGGTGGTGGTGGTCAGACTGAGTAATACAAAACCAGCAGCAGTATAGGAACAGTATTAGATCTTGTCATGTGGTAATTTGGGAGGGGAATCACGACCACTTCTATCTGAAATTCCAATGATACTACATTTTCAATTTTGCAGCCCATTGTGACATATTTTTGTAGAGAACAGTCAAGTTTGTCTGGTCCTTTCATGCTTCCTCTACTGCTGCACTCCTTTGCTGTGGGAAAAATGTCCAGAAAATATCTACAAAATAGCCATATTTTCTTCTGCATCAAGATGTCCTCTGACCTTTGGTAGTAAACTGATTAACAGTGTTTACAGCTTACTATTTTAATAGCTGCCCTTCTGTTCCAGACCATACATGTGCAATGCTTGTACTGCTTGTGGTTTTTTAACAATGAATCCAGGGGGATTAGTTGTATTGCCTAACTTTAAATCCAGTATTATTTTTCATATTTTAATATTACTGCAGGTAGGTATAGCCTATAGATTAATTCATTAATGTACCATAATTGAAAAGGTTTTAAATAATTAAATAAGAAAATGAAGTATGATACTTCAGAAGTTTTGAAATGCAGAAATCTTGTTGTATGTGCATCATTACATTGTATACCTTTATAATAAAACTACATAAATACGAGATCTCTACTATGAAGTCTGGATAGAATGGAATATGTTCTTGCAGCTAGATAGCATAATGTTGGTTGGATTCAGATGGTTATTTTCATCCCAAATGAGGGGAGAGCAATGCTTCTATTAAACCCAGAAAAATATGTAAAAGGTTTCCTTAGTAGCAGAGATAGTCCATAGAGATTTTTCCATCTCATACATCATGTTGTTAATAACTTCTTCTTGCCTGAAGAAAAACTGCAGAAAACAAGCAAAAAAATGACCCAATCGAAGTTCAAAAAAGTGTTACGGCTGTGAGAGATGGGGGCTAGCCATCTGTGAGAGTGAGTTTTCAGGAACATCTAGTAATTATTCCTGACTCAAGGAAATTTGAAAGTTGAAATACTTACTTGTTGTGACAGATTTGTTAAGTAAGAGGCTTTTCTTCATGGCAGGTTACTCCCAGGTTAAGTAAATTGCTCTTTGAGTTTGCTTCATCTATTTAGGCCAAGAAGTGAAACGTGCTAATACCTATAGGGTTTCAGAGACCCATTTTGAAGAGAGGGGGGAACCCAGTTAAGGCTGAGTTTCCCTGAGGATATGGTAGTACAGTTGAAGAAGACAGATGATCATGGAACCAAGCAGCTCATCCTAAGAGCCCTAAAAACCTATAGGATGGAAATGCAAGCAAGTGTAACAGCAGAGCTTGTAGTTTGGTGTCTTTTCTCTGGCAAGTCTTGATATGCAGTGAAGAACATGAGAACAGGCAAGCATCAGGTGAACACTCTGCATGAATGGTGTTCTAGCATCTAGAGATCTTTAGGTCAGGCACTTGCTGAATTAGGAATGACATGATGCTATCCAAGAGCCTTGTATGGTATTAATCTTTACTTCACCAGTGTGTCCATGTGAACTTCTAGGCATTTAAGCTGTTCAAATCTTAACTGTCTTATGTGGAGAAATTCCATTTATGTATTTTGAACTTGCATTGTGCCAGTTTCTTTTAATGACACCTAGTCTCTGTTATTGGAAGATATGGTGAACAGCTGTCCTGAGTTTGACAGACTGCTGTAGCTGCTTTTCTCAATGATTTTCCAGGACAGAGTCATACTCAACTGTATCTCTTGAGGAAGCTGTTCTGTATGTGCCTTTGGCTGTTCATCTCATCCTTCCCTGGTTCTTTACCAGTTGTCATCCTTGAGATGGGTAGTATTTGCTTTAGATGAGTACAGATGCTATTTTGATGAACTTACTGACCCAGATGAGTGGTTTGCTGTTTGGCAATTTTTACCCAGCTTCAGTCCTTCTGGATAATATTTCCCCTTTTGAGACTACAGCCCGATGCTTTCATGTTCTGCCTATTAAAAACCATGCTGCAAGGAGGACATCGGGCAAGAAAACTTTCTTTTATGATAGAATCATAGAATTGTTAAGGTTGGAAAGGACCCTTAAGATCATCCAGTCCAACCATTAACCTACCGCCACCAAGTCTACCCTTAGACCATGTCCTCAAGCACTGCATCCACCCGCCTGTTAAACACCTCCAGGGATGGGGACTCAACCTCCTCCCTGGGTAGACTGTTCCAGTGCTTGATGACTCTTTCAGTACAGAAGTTCTTCCTAATATCCAACCTAAGTTTTCCCTGGCGCAACTTGAGGCCATTACCTCGAGTTCTGTCGCCTGTTACTGGGGAGAAGAGACCAAC
>VXBZ01009719.1:0-49474 GCA_013399135.1 Heliornis fulica | reverse complement strand
ACAAGCCAGGATGCCATTGGCCCTCTTGGCCACCTGGGCACACTGCTGGCTCATGTTTAGGGGGCTGTCAACCAACACCCCCAGGTCCCTTTCCGCCAGGCTGCTCTCCAGCCACTCCTGCCCAACCCTGTGACGTTGCCTGGGGTTGTTGCGACCAAAGTGCAGGACCCGGCATTTGGCCTTGTTGAACATCATATTGTTGGCCCCAGCCCAACCATCCAGCCTGTCCAGATCCCTCTGCAGGGCCTTCCTACCCTCCAGCAGATCGACACTCCCACCCAATTTGGTGTCATCTGCAAACTTACTGAGGGTGCTTTCAATCCCCTCGTCCTTTTGACCCTTCCCTATTGACTTTTCTCGCACACATATGACATGTACACACACAAATACAGACAACCACCTGTGATTGTTTTTCAAACTGTTTATAAACTAAGAAGTGTGATGCTTTGCAATTCCAGTGTTCAGTAAACCAAAAGAAACTTTTTTTTTTTTTTTTGGATGGTGGTGGTGGTGATGGGGTGTATGTTAAGAAGAAAATAACCGCAGGAAGGCTGAAGTTGTTCATTACACCAGATAATTGCCCTCAAACTTGATTAGAATTTTACTTTGAAACAATTTTTCTGGCATGGAATAAATGAATGCCAATTTTGTTTAATTATGCTTACTGATGTAATTGAAAAGTGAAAATAAGTTCACTTGGGCTACTTGTCCCTACAAGTGAACTAATGAAAGCATGATTCTACTTCATATTAAATCATCATTACTGGAGGAAAATCTGTTACATGAACATCCAGAGCCTAGCTTCTTCAAGAGATACATGATGAGATACACAGAGAACAGTCCATTTAAGTAGGGTTTTCCTATCTATTGGAAACCCTGACCAAGATAAATGTGACTTTTCTGCATAAGACTGATGTAAATTTATTGCCTTTCCATTCAGGGATTTGAAAAGGCTTTCTGCCTTGAAGCTTACTGATATTTCAAAATGAGGGAACAGTTCATACCACAGGAATTCTAATGTCATGTAGACAAGTGAAAAAGAGATACACAACTTCTGTCAACCAAAACCAGCTTCTTTTCCAAAGCTGGGCAAAACTGAATATATTTTCTGGAACAGACTGAATAAAAGGTTTTACTTTGGTTAATGTGAATTAAATTCTTTCATTTTGCTTAAATGCCCTAATGACCTGCTTTTGACTTGAAAAAAAACTATGCCAATTCATACTTTATGAAAACCAGGATGTTGTTACTGCTCAAATACAGATGCTGTCAACATCATCTTAGTAGAACATTCTACTGAGAAGTCTTAATTTAAAATATTTTTATTGCCAGTGGTTAAAAAATTAACTATTTCTCAGGGAGTGGTGGTGTTTGGATTTTATATTTACTAGTTTATTATAAGCTGTTAGGAGGTCTTAGTGATCACAGTGAGGAAGTTAAAGAACACACTAAAATTAAACCTATGCAGAGAACAATTATTTGCTTTGGGTAGAACCAAATGAATTTTCAAACTAATCAAGACTCTGTGATCTGGGACTAGAGAAACGAGGGAAGAGATTTCCTTAAGCAAGTATATTTAACAAAAGGTTAGAGATGAAGTAGTGGTAGAAAGAAATTCCAGGGCTGAACATGAATGACTTTTATGGTAGACTATTGTTCATTAGGAGGAAGAGAATGCCATGAAATCAATATTACTTTAATCTCTTCTCATATTCAGACTTCTGTTAGTGTATGATGATAATTTTTCATTAATCTTTTTTTTTTACTTTGCCATTATATATTTGCGTGTTACCTGTACTTCAATTATTCCTTGCTGCTATTTTGCTCTTAGCTGCTTTTATTCTGAAATTACCTCTTCAGTTTAAAAATGGTGACTAAAACAATCAAGATATATTCAAAAGACTAAAGTTTTGTGTCAGCTGGAGTTTCTGAACCCTGAAATTCCGTTTTAAAAAATCATGTTTTGGTCATCTTTCAACTATTTTTCAGGTAGATCATAAATATATTTATTCATATTCTAGCTATGTAAACAACTTGAAAGCAGTTATGTGAGAAGGAGAAAAAATATTTAGTGCAAGTGTGACTATCTTCTAAACTTCCCATAGTTTTCAGGTAAGCCTGGTTTCTGGAGATGGAGCCTCATGTAGCACATCTGAGAACACAGAATATATTTTTGCCACCGCCAGAACTCTGCAAAATTAAAATAAGGAATTCAGTTGCCCATACAAAACTCCATTTTGCCTAAGTACATGCCTGTTTAAGGAACAGTACAATTTACAATGTGTTTAACAGCTTATTTGCAAATCTTTCATGGATTTGGTAAGTCCAGAAGGAACTTCAGGGACTGGTTTGTTTTTCATGGAGCTGTTGTTTCCCACATCTGGCTTGAATATTGCTGTGCTGCTTAGCTACTGGTCATGCTCCAGTGTTTCCCTGTGAAAAAGAGCATTTTTTATACTAAAAAATCCTGTTCTGGAAAGCCTGTGTGCCCTGTGCTGGCAGTGGGTTTTGGGGAGCAGAGGGGCTGAGTAAGCCAAGGAGCAAGCGCAGGCGGCGGGAGGGCAGGGCAGGCTCTGGGAGCTGTGCCTGCTGTGGTGGGCTGGGCAAGGGGGCCAGCCCCCTGCCCCATAAGCCTGGGCCCCTCCTTTATTTTTTTTAGTTTAATTTTTTTTTTTTAGTTGCAAATTATTTTCTGAGAGTTTTAAATGGAAAACAACACAAAAGCACAAGATGATTCTCCTTCCCATAACAAGTTTAACTTTTGTATCTCAGAGGGCATAGGGGGATAACTCAGCGTTTTCTGGTGCTGCTGCTCTCGGCTCTTCCTTTATCCCCAGTAGCAAGCTTTGGACAGTAGACAGATGTTCACATTCCTCAGAAAATGCTGAAACTTGTGGTCATTAAACATCTTTGTAACCCATTAAGAAGTAAACTGTGTTTAAAGCAGTTTTAATTTGTGGTAAATATTTGGAGTTTAGCAAAAGCTAAGGAGTATTAAAATGTTTAACTTTTTAATATTTGACAACACAATTTAGATTTCTAGTCTAATGCTAACTTTTAATGCTTGTGATATCAATTATGAATATGTAAATAAAATAAATGCTCAGGAAAATCTCAGGGCAGGTTTTTGCAGCTTGCTCATTACTCCTGTGGCTGCTTAGAACAAAACATGCACAGTAGAGTCAAAAGCTACTTTAACGTGGTCTGCAGGATTGCTTCCTACAGTGAGGTGCCCCATCCAGCACAAGCATTATGGATGGTGCTCTCCTCCTGCAACCCAATGTGTTCCCTCTAACAACCTGTTTGAGAGAGAGCTCATGTTTGACATAGTATTTGTTTGCCTGTAAGTGATCAGTGATCAGGCAGACAAGGGCAGCCACCTACCTTCCCTGTCCTGGCAGTTCTGCTGTGTGTCACTACTTCCCTGGGGTAGAACACCAGCTTGTGCCTCAGCTGAGAGCTCCTGAGCAAGCTTTGGCAGGAGATGGGGTGGAGAGAAAGGGAATCATTCCAGTGTGAAAGCAGATTTCCGGAATCAAAATTTACCTTCCTGTAATGGAAACACACTTATCAAACACTAGTTACTCCAAAGGGTGATTTATCTGGCAATTATCTGGCTTGTCCTTCAGTTCTAACATATTTTTAAGAGTACAGACAATGCTACTTATTGAGAACCTATTGATCAGAATTACAGATAATCCTACTCTTGTCGCTTGAGCTATGTTACTTAAAGTTCAGCTCAAGTTCAGTCACCTAAATACTGGCCTAGTTTTCAAAAGAGTCTGGTTTTGGTATTGGTTTTGTAACCTGGGGCCAAGTGTATGTGATAACTCTTATATGCTGGCACACAACGTAAGCCTTTAGTAATCCCTACTTCTTTCCTTGAAGGGAAATAGTTGGGCTTAATTTAAGAGTCTGTTTGTGTGTATGACAATACTGCATATCAAATTCTTTTTGTAATAAACCTTCACTTTGTCTAAATGAGCTGTGAATTCTTTTGAAAATTTGACTGCAGATACTGGTGTTATCTTTAATTAAAGTGTGTAACACTTCCATTGAATTTGCTTCTGATAACTTCCACGCTTAGCCAGTGGTGAATAATTGACTTGTGACAAAAGGCTTCATAATGAATCCTTTGACTCTAAAGGAGGATGAAAAATTGGAATAGCAAGTTGTAGAATATTATGGTAAAGTAAGAGCATGTAATTTCACAAGTGAATTGCTAGATATAGGATAGTTTTCCTGGCAGTTTTTATCTGGCTGTGGGCGATTGAGAAAACTTGATCAACAGTGTGATGAAGTGACTGGGAGGCTTCTGCTACACTAGAAAACATAATTTGTCCATCTCTGTATAATACAAAGCAGTGTTATTAATAATAATCACTAAGAGACAGATACATGGTTCATGGGATTTTTTTCTCACTCAGTGAAGTACCAATCTCTCCCATATAACTTTACAAGACTTTGCTAGGTTACATTTAATCACAATTAAACCTATGGTATGGACACTGAACACCATGCTTAATTTTATTTTTTTAAAGGCTTTTTTAGTTACCTAATGTGCCTTTTTCAGCCTATATATATTTTTTTTTCCAAGTAATGTAGATCATCTTAGTCCTCTCTTCAAAACACACACTAAGGTTTAGATATTTATCACCTATTTTCCTGTTTATTCAGTGAGATTTAAGCTCCTGTTTATTTGCCATCCTGAGAGGTTGCCTTGGAAAGTCTCTACTAGAACAATGGCACCTGTTTCCTGTTGGTCCTGTCATCTCTGTACTGCTTGTCTACCAAGACTCCCAGGTAGAAATACTTTTTTACAGAACATCTAGGAAACAGTTTCCGTATAAAGAACACAGCTTGTCTGTGTAAGAGGAGTTGAGAAATCATTTGTATTTGCTTTTCATAGACCAATGGTGCCACTTTAAAGGTTCTTTAGTAACAAATGGCATCTTTGCATCTAACTCCAAAACACGTTATTCCTTCAGAAACATCAAATGGATTAAGAAAGAGCCAACTGTATACAGCCATTTGCTGTGTAGATAGATATTAAATTCTAATTATAAAACATCAGCTTAATCCTCTGCAGATCTGTACCACATAAGTAGAAAAAAAAAATCAGCAAAGCCATAGACATCAGATTTCTTCAAAGGTAAGAAGTTTTCTGCTATTTTAGGTAACGTTCCATTACATTTATTCTGGATGTTTCACTACTAGTGTGGCTAACAGGTTTTTGTCAGCAAAGTTTGGTAAGGTTTCATAAAAATATGTCCTTATTCTGTACTGTATAGGTACACAGATTTTTTTTCCTTGATCTAGAGTGCCCATTGGAGATAACACACTGTACACTATCATAAAGAAGTAATTAAATATATATTACATGACATATTTTTAATAGAAACTGTAGTGGTAGATGGCAAAACAGCCTACATTTTTCATAATGCCTACTTTTCTCTTTCCTAGATCAAAAAGCAAGACCCTGTAAAGCTTTTGCTCTTGAAAAACAGTGACAGGTTTTGTAATACTGATAAAATGTTTACACAATATGACTGGCTTATCAAAAGCATAGTCATTTATGAAAAGTCAGGCTCTTAAGATCTGTGCTGCCCTGGGTCTAAACTATCTCTCTTATATTCTTCAACCTTTCCCTTTTAGGGGCTCACCCAAAAAGAGCTGTTTTCTTTCCTTGGTCCTTGGGAATATTCTCTCTGCCTTGCATATTTCTGCTAACTGCCATACCAGGTGTATTTCTCTTTCAGTGGAAAGCCACATGTTCCTTGTTTGTTTAACTCTTGTGTAAATATCAGAAAAAATAGTTACAATGTTGACTTTCAGATTCATACACACTTGACTTGTTTACATTTGCTCCTAAATAATGAAGAGCCTAAGAAAATTTTCTCTATCCCAGAATTATTTCTGTTGTATAGTCTGGTACATGTGTAGTACAGAAGATTTGGCTGAGATCTGGTTCTGGGAAAATCTGTACTTCAGGACATTGTTCTTCATGATTTGTCTAGGGTTTTATCTAGATAGTGTGATGCATACAGTGATAGTTCCACTGACACAAGTACTACTCAGTCATGGACTATGGTACCACTCATCATAGAAAGGTCAGAATCTGACCTTCCCTAGGAAGGTTTGAAAGAGATATCCTTTTTCTTGGTTAATTTCTGGTGGTAGAAGTTCACTTTGTCAGGTGCTTGGTTCCTGCAACTAAATTCAGCATCATATAATACAGTGAAAATTAATGGTAACTATGTTTTCACTGTAGAAGTTATACTAGATTTTTCTGATGTCATGTGGAAACACTGTTACTATGAAAGAATTTATTTTTTTTTTTAGTAGAACCATATTTTCTACATGAATTACAGTTTTCTACAGTGATTTCTGTAAAATTCTGGTGATTTACTACTATTTCTTTCAGACCCTTTCAGAAAAATTTCCCCCCCATAGTATGAGTGACTTCCTGGTTAATGGGAATAACAAATGTAATTGTGTCCAAATAAAAAACACCATTGCTTATTTCCTTAAAAAATGTTTTATTCTGTAGTCAGCCTTTCTCAGATAACTAACAAAGGTAATTATTTGCAAGCTAAAAAGCTTTTCCTAGAAAATCTAAGTGGCTACTATAGATACCTACATATGTGAATCATTTATTGAAGAAGCCAGATGTGAACCAGTCTAGAGAAGAGATAGCATTCCCATTCTGCCACTTGGTTAATCTTGGAATCAATAACATCATTTGTACAAAAAAGAACAAATAGCTACTTCATGCAGTATTACTGTCAAAGCTGCCATTATGTGGAAAACTGTAGGCTTTTTTTGGCAGTAAATTCCATAGGTATTGGGACTCTCAGTTTTAACTTTGCTACAAGTATCCAAATCGCTTTGCCACTCGGCCTTTTTTCTTTTTTTTGGAAGAGTAGAGAGGTACGTATATTCTTTTGTACTTTCTTTTTTCCTTCCCCTCAGCCTCAGATCTGTTCCCAGAAGGCAGGAAAAACCTCCCAAAATTGAAGTTAGATCTCCCTTCAAAAGGTTATGCTGATATTCACAACCTAGCAGATGAGGTCAATTTAAAAATGACCTCTAAATATAGAATAAGGACAAGAACAGTCCAACACATGGCAACGGGGTGTGTTCCTGGTACCGGTTGAACTTGGGACTGGAAAAGATGGAGACTTATTTCTATGAGATTTTCAATGCTATTCAATGAATGGGACTTTAGAGCACATGGAGAACAACCTGGTCCCAGTTAAATTTGACAGAAATAACTCATTAAGACCTTGGTCTTCATGTGTGCTAACAGTAACTGAAAGAACAGTCAGAATTATATGCATGGAAGATTTAGGTATTGTATATACATCTTTTCTATGGTAAATCTTGATTTATTTTTTTTATTATAAGTTCTTTTAAAGGTTTGTTTATATTGCATGGAGTTACATATTCAGGTCCTGATACTTTATTTAATGTGCACCAAAAGACCAAAATAAAATTCCAGTGACTTAATTGGGCAATTTGTGGGTATACAGATCTGCCAAGTTATCAAAACTTGTTTCATGAGACTCAACCACATTTGGAGGGTTTTTTTGTTTTTTTTTAGAGAGGGGGGAGTTTAGACATGGTTAATTTTTTTAGTGCAATAAATAATTTCTTTTATTAATTAGGAATAGTACTATTGACAATTACAGGGGTTTCACAGTAAAAATTATTGATGGAATTGAGTCCACAAAAATTGGATCCTAGCTGGCTGACAATATTCCAGAATGAAAACTATTTCATAAGTGATAGAACAAAAGAAAGCTTAAGCTAAAAGCTAGCAGCCAAGAAATCATTTCAATGAATAGGACCTGAAGTTCATCTGTGTTGCCTTTTTTTTTCCCCTCAGTGCATTACTATGTAATTGCTTTTCATTTAACAGATAAATATGCAGGAGGAGAAATACTTTGGAATGTAGCTCACATAGAGCCTTTTCCTTCTTACTGCACTATACTTACACTATACTAATACTGTACTATCTTTGGATATTTGTCTTACTTCAGCAGCCAAGGCCCACATGGTTGAAAGAAAATGAAATTGTTTGTGACTTTTCTGTAGATCATTAAAAGTTTCTTCTAGTAGAAAAAAGTATGTTATTGTTCTTTTGGAAATGCTTTTTCTCTCTTCCCTTGCATCATAGTCAGTTATCACAAATAGTAGCTTGAAATATTATCGCTACCACTATGCCAGCTAATATGGTAACAAGTCCCTGTGTCTATGGAGCAATTATTGGATACTCTTTCCCCTTACAGCCCAGAGTTCTGGGCAGCAAGCTAAATAAAAAATCTGATGTCATAGATTCAGATTTTCAGCAAATGTATTCCAGTTAGACAAAGGGTTTTCATTCTGTTTGCAAAGGACATGAAGAAAATAAGTATATAGAAGCATAGCAGTGGATCCTTTTGCTTGATTTCATGGTAGCTGCTTGGGCTGTTCCTTAAAAAGCCATGTCGTTAGTGGTTGAATGTTTTTTTCAGATTAGTTGCTAACTACATGATAGATTCAAAGTGGTTTTGTAATCTTATTCATCAGTCTTCTCACTTGTTAGTGATGCAAGGCTTTCTAACACCTAAGTATCAGGTTTTTGCTTGTTTATTAATTCCTATTAAATTATTAAATGTGCTCTTCCAGTTCTTTGTGTTGTCCTGTTACTTTGGGTGTGGCTTATTCTAATGTGTCTGTCCCACTTCCAATCTCAGATGCTATTTTGATATGAGTTTGAGAACTGCAGCATGTTTCTGTTACCTCTTTTGACTTCCACTGTAGATTTCATTTATGTAATTGTCAAACAGAGACTGAATAATTTCACAGATGTCTTCTGAGAAGTTTTAATTGGTGGAAATGTCTGTTAAAATAGTTGATTAGCGCTAGAATGTCCCTGATATGTGACTCTGTAAGACAGCAAGACTAACAGGAGTTATTTTTGGAACAATAATACACTTGCTGTCAAATCTTCATACATTTATCATCAGAATGCTTTCACCAAGCGATGTAAATTTTCTATGGCAGCTGATTGTACCTTAAAAATAATTAGTAAATAAAATTTTCACTGGTTTTCAGTGAAAACACCATGGCCAAATCTTGTGAGGTTTTTCATTTCCTGTAAAGGGTTGTTTTAGAAGTTATTCCCTCCTCAGAGGTAGCTCATATTTCATAACTGTGCTACTGATGTCTGATTTACATGGTTTACATGTATATTAAGCTACTGCTCTGGCAAACAAATATGTGTCACCCAGCTTTTCTGACTTCTCATGGAACCCCCATTTTCATTTTCCTGTTATTGTGTGTGAGTTGTTATTGTTCATAACATAAGAAATAGAATGTGAAATAATATTCCAGTCCTTTATGCTGCTCAAGATGCTGAATTTGCAAAATTTATACCCTCTGGAAAACAATATCAAGTCCAGAATATAAGGGAAGAGCAGGAAGGAGAAAACTCTTTTACCCATAATTTTATGTTAAATTTGACCTATGCTGCTTCTGAACTAATTTTATGGGGTTTTTTGGCTGATCCTCTCCTTGTCTGGTTCTATCTGCCTGCAGCTGTTGTGGTAAATAATATTGTCATGCACTGGCCACAGCTCTGAAGAACAGGACCAAAGTTTTTGAGCTTTGGCTTTTAATTATTTTGGAACAAATTATATTAAGAAGTAGAAAAATTTACTGGAGCTTATAAGAGAAATGGAATCTTGTACAGAAGGCATACAAAAATACTTAAATTTTATGTAAATGCTACAGTTGATTGTAGGAACAGTCTAATAGTAATGTTTAGTGAGCAGTTTCTTGTGAAGATGGTTAAGCAAAAATTGTCTGCTCAATACAATTGAGCAATTGTCTTAAAAAAAAGTCCCTTACATAATTTACGTAAGTTGGCAAGGCAAAAATTCAGGTTTTTTCTTTAAAGAATAATTTTGTAAATATCTCTTAAAGAGCCCTACCCATTTTTGTGATATTTATAATCTAACTCTAAAATTAAGTCTTGTGTTAAAATAAACTTTCACTTCACATTAATGTGATCTCTATCACTTCTAAAATTTTGTATGCTGAAATAAACCTCAGGATATCAACCTTCTATCTTTCCAAGATCAACTTTAAAGGGCAGAAATATTGAGGTTTTTGTATCTCTATGTGAATTTTATAAAATGATAAAAGGTTGTGGGAAATTTAACTTTTGAGAAGCATCATTCTAAAAGTAAGATTCAAGCATCAGCATTTTGACTACTGTGTGTATTTCTACATCTCTGATTCAAATACAAGTTATGAACTTTTATAAGCTCATTTGTAGCCACTTATTATAGTATCATGAAATACCAGGTTGGAAGAGGGACCTCAAGGATCATCTGAACCAACCTTTTCTGGGAAAAGCACTGTCTAGACAAGGTGGCCCAGCATCCTGTTCAGCAGAATCTTAAAAGTGTCCCAGGTTGGGGTATCCACTGCATCCCTGAAAATTTTCCCCTTGTGTCCAACTGGAATCTCCCCAGAGTAACTTGCTCACATAACATGTGCATATGACGTGATTAACTTTTTAAACTTCCATTGTAGTTTTGCTCAGGCTGTTTCATTCCAACATTTCACTCTTAAAATATACTAATTTTATAATAATTGTTTATCACAATTCAAATGCCCAAGAAAAATTCTAAACTTATTAATAACATTTTAATAAAATAAAATCTTTAACATAGTTCTAGAAAATTACACTACTGTGATTGTAAGAGCATAAGCCCTTGGAAGTGGTCTGTTGCTGGAGAGAGAAGGAAAAAGGAATTCCTGTCAAACGTGAGCTAGTTTCAAAGCCTCATCCAGCCTGACCTTGAACACTGATATTCTGCAATGTCAAAGATGAGGAGTACAAGACATATTTATTTTCTGCTCTTTAAATGGGTTCATGGTGTTAGGCAGACTTGATACTTTTTACAGGGCTTTTGTTGTGCAAATAGCATAATTAAACCCTTTAACATGTTTTAGAGGTATAAGTAGATAACTGTTAAGAAAATGGCAAATTGTCATGAACATGTTTCATGACAATTTGAAATATTTGTTCCAAAGCAGTCCTGCNTGGGGTTTTTTTCTAAGTTGGATCTACGACTTGGCAGAAAGTGAGATGAATATTCCAGGTATATATTAAAAAAAAAAAATCCAAAACCAATCAAAAACCTGTTGTCTTCCCTCCACAGGTATGAATTGACCTGTGACGTGGATTTTTACAAATTACTATCTCTGAATGCTCAGTGCTCCATTTGTTTTGACTCGAAATGTGCTATAGATGCATTTAGTGTCTTTTACTGGGGAAGAATGTGGGATAAATTTTTCTTAAACCTGGTGCTGTCCAACTGAGGAACTTGTTTTCAGTTACATCCAGTTGTTTTGCTCTTCTTGACTTGTNTCTCAAGCTTTTTGTTTTTTTTTTTTTTTTTTTTTTTAAATGAAGAAACATAATATAATCGGGTGTCTTAAAACATAATTAACAGTATTTTAAGAACAAGGACTTGTTCTTGTCATAAACTTGACTGGATCAAAAATTATCAAATGGTATTACTAGAGTATGAAGCAACATGGAAATGTGAATTGCAGAATTACAGTCTCCTGCACCAGGCAACAATATAGCTGTTGTTTTCTGATACCTGTACAGCTCCTGCAGCATCTCACTCTGCCAAGGCTTTTGAAAAGCCCTCATATTTGAGAATACTCATACCCCAACGAATGAAGAGAATTAAGAATATTTGTTTAAATAAACTCTGGAGGAAATATTTGTTTCAAAGCAGTCCTGTTGCTGCTTCTTTCCTTCTGAGAAAACAGGTGTGGTATTTCTTAAGATTTCTCTCTGGTACACCATAATAATATCTTAAGAGACACAGATAATTGGCATGCTTAGATAAGTAACTATGAATGCCCTCTTCTATAATAAAGATACAAACTGTAAATCACAAGATAGTCATTATTGTTTCAACTTGAAGTAATAATAGCAACAATAGTAATAATAGTGTCCAAGAGACCTTCAGAATTTCCTATGACATGGGATAGAACCTGAGCACTTTCCTGAAGCAAGAGTCTACTACCTGCTCAGATTTTTAGACAGACTCCTGAAGCATTGCTAATATTTTCAGATTTCCATAACATGCCTGCAGAGAATGACAATTCTGATTTGTATTCTTATGTTTTAATGTTGCTTGCAGCTGCACCCTGAACCTTTGTTAGGTGTGTAAACTGCAAAGAACCCAGCCACAGCAGCAGCCCAAAGCCACTCAGCTGCAGAAGGGAGGGAGGTTGAGTAGGCAAACCTCAGTACGTCAAGAGCACCGCGTTAGAGAAACTGAACTGAGTACAAGGAGAAGTCTCTGACATTTTTCCCTTGTTCTTGGAGGTGCTACCTTGCTATGGAGTAAAGTGCAACTAAATCTAACATCCTTTGCACAGCATGTTGCGTAATCTTAGTCTGTTATCTCACAAATTGTTACCTAGAAAATCACAGGAAAAAGCAATGGTTTGGAAAGGGTACAGCTGTCAGTCAAAATCTTTTTCTCAAGTCCATTTCAAGATTAGGAACTGAGCATGAAGGAGAGAAATGTAGTTGATAGACAAGTCCTTCTGAATCTCTGGCTCTGTACTGCCTTGTATTACACTCTCAGAGCAGAATCTTCCTAGAGCTGGGGCAGCCCCTTCTCACAAGCTTTAGAAGCCTGGACTGCACAGTAGTCTATCAAATGATTTAGCACAAATCAAAGCAGTTTTCCGAAGACCTCTGCTTAGGCTTTGGCTGGAGTCTTCAAAAACCATTTTGGTTTAGGTAGAACAGCTTTTCCTGAAGAAGGCAACATTATCTGTCCTGCACTTGGGAAACAACCACCCCCTGCAATGCTACAGGCTTGGGAAAGAGTGGCTGGAAAGCTGTCTGGTGGAAAAAGACCTGGGGCTGTTGGTCAGAATCTGGCTGAATATGAGCCAGCAATGTGCCCAGGTGGCCAAGAAGGCCAACAGCCTCCTGGCTTGTATCAGAAATCCTGTGCCCAGTGACTGTTCACTTGTACTCAGCACTGGTGAGGCCACATGTCAGGTACTGTGACTGGTTTTGTCCCTGTCACTACAGAAAGAAATTCAGCTGCTGGTGCGTGGTCTGAAGAACAGCAACATGTGAATGATTTTTTGATGGGTGGCTGAGGGAACTGGGGTTGTTCAGTCTAGAGACAAGGATGAGGGCAGGCCGTATCCCACTGTACCACTACCTGAAAGGAGAGTGTAGCAAGGTGGGTGTTGGTCTCTTTTACAAGCAATAAGACAAGAAGAAATGGCCTCAAGGTATACAGGGTNGAACAGCAACATGTGAATGATTTTTTGATGGGTGGCTGAGGGAACTGGGGTTGTTCAGTCTAGAGACAAGGATGAGGGCAGGCCGTATCCCACTGTACCACTACCTGAAAGGAGAGTGTAGCAAGGTGGGTGTTGGTCTCTTTTACAAGCAATAAGACAAGAAGAAATGGCCTCAAGGTATACAGGGTACATTTAGATTGGATACTTGAAAAAATTTCTTCACCAAAAGGGTTATCGATCACTGGAACAGGCTCCCCAGGGAGTGGTTGGCTCACCACCATCCCTGGAGGTATTTAAAAGATGTGTGGATGTGGTGCTTAGCAATGTGGTTTAGTGGTTGGACTTGGAAGTGTTGTTTTCATGGTTGGGCTTGATGATCTCAAAGGTCTTTCCCAATCTAAATAATTAGACGATTATTGTCAAGTTCTGAATCAGTGTTATACAGGTGGTCAGCTGAAGCAGACTTTGGTTCTTTCCAGTCCAGAAACTGTTTCGANCCTGGAGGTATTTAAAAGATGTGTGGATGTGGTGCTTAGCAATGTGGTTTAGTGGTTGGACTTGGAAGTGTTGTTTTCATGGTTGGGCTTGATGATCTTAAAGGTCTTTCCCAATCTAAATAATTAGACTATTATTGTCAAGTTCTGACAATACAGGTGGTCAGCTGAAGCAGACTTTGGTTCTTTCCAGTCCAGAAACTGTTTCGATGAAATATTTCTTCTTGAATTTGCTAAAGAAACCTTCAGCAAATGTGTGGAGAAGAATTTGCCATAATTGTTTAGCAGCATCTGGGCACAGTAGTTGTCATCTATGAAGTCTTAAGTTTTCTGTCCTTCTGTCTTCTTCCTGTACACAGGTGGTTCTTCCTTTCTTTTGCCCACTCTTTAATGCTACATCTCTCCCTCTCTGCTCGAACACTCCCTTTTCATAGCAGGCCAATATTTTGTGCTGCTCCTGCTCATCCTAGTGGAAAAATTCCCAGTATTCTGCTCTGACATGAGATATTCCATCAATGATTCTCTGGACCTGAAATATTTAAGTGTTTACAGCACTGACTTTCTAGGCATGCCACAATATTTCCAGGCCAAAGCTGTGCACACACAACCATTCTTCGTTGCACCAAGTACAAGTGCTCCAAATAAATTGCTGTTTCCCTAGTGATGTAAAAAAAAATAAAAATAGAATTGGTTTAACAAAGCAGCTGTGCTGAGGATCTGCAGACTTCTCAGACCTCTGAACGGTGCACGCTCCAGCTCTTCAGTGGGATAGTGGACAGTGTATCGAAACATCATTCTGCTTTTAGTGTTTTACTAGCCAGGCCAGATATCTTTTTTTCTTGGAAGAAATTTTAAGGGAAAAACTAATCTGTCAAATAGAGAAGATGTGCATTTCCTTCCTCTTCATATCCACTTCTCCAGACAGGGACACTTCCCACTTGTGTGGTACAGCTCTATCCCTGTGAGTGTCTACTTAATGCTAACAAACCTGTCCACTCACATCTTGAAGAACATCCTTAGAGTTGCATCAGAGGTTAAGCTCACCTTAAAACCACTTTAAAGATCATTCTTCTCCTTACTTCTGCTCTGTTGTATTATCCACCTAGTTCTCGTGAGCACTTACTATGGGGTCACGATTGCTGCCTTCTCCATTTTATTGTTTTCCCTCTCTGTGTAAGAGTGTGCTCTTGTGCTTTTTTTCTTATCTTTCATGCTGAAGTGCTGTATGATGACTCTATGAGTCAAGATACATAAAAACACATTCTTTGATGTAAGAAAAACAGTCTGTCCAGTGCACTCAACTGGAATTACTGGAAATGTCACTCGTCTGCTAAGTAGATGTTGGTGCCAGTTTCTGTCTGGCCAGTTGCATGCTCTCAGTGTTGAAATAAAATATGAATAGTTCTGTCTTAATAATGTTGCTGTAAATTTCAGTAGGATATGTCAGAAAGTCACTGAAACTTCTCAATTAACTTAGCAACTCAGTTTCGTAAAGAGAAGACTGTTGTAATTTCTTGCTCTGCTGGGGATAACGCCAATTATACGGTATTAAAATGACTATCTGGTAATTAAAGAAACTATCTGATAATAAAATTAAGTTTTATGAATAAATACATTTCACTTACTGCACTTTCTGCAGATTGAAAAAGTCTTTATCACTACTCTTAAAAATTCTGCTAGAAGGCGAGGCTGTGTAGTGGATTACAAATTGTAATCACTTCATCTTCCAGATTTGAAATCTTTCTTTGTAGCTGCAAATAGTTTCCTTGGTTCAATTAATAGGTGATCACATTTATTTTTTTAAAACAAAGGCAAATGTTTTCTCCCAACGTTAAATGGTTAGAGTTAGCTTTAAATATGCTGTCTGGATTTGACTGGCTTGATTTGCAGTCAAATTTCCTAATATTTTTTTGATAATAGTAATAGTTTCTAAAACATTCATAAAGTGTAGGTTGCGAGGTGTGTGTGTGTGTTTATTAGTAGTGTTAATTATAATAGTAGTAATGAATAATTTTAAATTTTTTTAAGTATGACCTTAAAGCATAAAGAACTAAACCAGAAGCACTACTTCTGGTACGTTATTTTTGTAGACTTTGTCCTGTGCTTTTTGGTGTTCACTGAAGTAACCCAATGAAATGGAGTTACTGAAAATGTGACTGAACTTGAAAAAAACCCCAAGTGGGTTCAGGCATTGGCTGTGGTTCCTCATGGCTTAAATAGAAGTTTTCTTACTGCTGTTCCTAAATGGTCAATTTTCCTGGGCAAGACCTCAGAGCTGATTTTGAAATTCAGCAATCAGATATGACCTAGGCAGGCAGTATGTAGGCAATAAATAAGTTGTCAACAGAAAAATATTTATGTGGGCTACTGGGTTGTGTTCAGTGACAGAGCTGTCTAGCTTCTTCTGCAATCTTACTTATCTGCAGGAGAATAGGTATCACCTTAATCAAATGTCTGCAGGATTCTGTCTTCTGTGAAGGGGAAGCCTGCAGTTTCCTCCTTCAATCAGTTTTAAAGCTCAGGGAAGAAGAAAATCCGAAAGAGAAAAACCCAAGAAAGCCTTCAGCTGTACATTTTCTAGCAAAAAATATCTGCAACTCTTCCAGAGGAGAAATGATTTTAACTTCAGCAGACTACAATATTTAAAAGTGGAGAAAGAGATGACATCAAAGTTGCATGTAGCTGGCTGTTTCACATGCTACTTTCTCAGTATTTCTCTAATTATTAAAGTATGCTGCTGGTTTAGTCACGAGATCTGTGAAAGAACAAACTTGAGGACTTCATGTTGTCAAATGTTTTCTTCAGGTTACTAATTGGAGAAAAATATTCTTTTAGTTAACTGCATGTTAATTAACATCTTATCTGCAGGAATGCTGAAGGTTTTTTCCACATTCTTTGCTACCTTCCTCTGAGAACCTGATTTAACATTGCAAAAATCAAAGTAACTGTCAGTTAATCTCTTCATATCTTAGTTGTTTAATACTTATGTAAACCAAATACTTTACTGGAAAGCATGTGTGGGGGGATCTTTTTCTTTCTTCTTTAACTCTTTTAAGCATTTGGACAATGGCTACTGCTGGTCCCTCAGCAAGCTCTGCTGGTCACCCACGCAGCTGGAGGAGTGCCCAAGGCTGGTGAAGGCAGCATGGGTTACCCCCTTCCTGTCCTTCCTTTCCTCAGTAACCTTAGCTTTAGACTTCTCTGGATCTAAGCCTCAGTGAGAGAGAGCATATGGAAAACAGACTGTAGACTAAAACAAGAGTAGAGATGGGGGTAAAGGCAGCAGAGTCTGTCTTTCTCATTCTGTGAAAAATATTTCTTGGTCTCAAATGAAGAAAAGGAGAGTCACTTATTGAGGTGAAAACAGGACACACAGCTTCTGCCAGAGGGTAGGAATAGTGAGGGGAAGGTGCCTTGCAGGCAGATTTTTAGTATGTAGGTCATGAACCATCTGTGCTTTAAATAAATAATTCAAATAGTTCAAAATTAGTCACCCCACCCATTGCATTCCTAATTCTTCTGTGCTGGCTAGGTTTCTTTTGTTGTCATTTATTTTTCTTCTCTAACTGTATGAGCAAAATAGGGAAGAAAAAAAAAGACCCCCAAAGTTGAACATCCCTCTACTTTGAATGCAAAGGACAGCTGATAGTGGTGTAGGGATTGATTTGCATCAGCAAAAAATGCTACTGGCTGTTTTATCTGAGTAACCAAAGAACAGTAGCATCCACAGGTTTGGAGTTTGGATATGTCCCCTTGGAGTACCTTATCTAACTTGCTTAAAAACTTTTACATTTTTGAGAGGCTTTGGGTCCATTTATGCCACTGAAAATCAACAAGAGTAAAAAAAAAATTAAAATATTATAATTCTAGGAATTACTAAATGTGTTGATTTAGACTGGTAGTAGGGTACTGGTCCTGGTTGGTAGTAGGGCTTTATTTGATATCTTGATAATAAACATGAAATTCAGTCCTAAATAATGTGGAAGCTATTTTGTTTGCTGTGACTTCTCTAGAAAAATGGGGACAGTCAGAGATTATTAAAAACAACTTAACTTTGTGGATTAGTTCCATTCTCAATTATGCTTAATTACAGGGCAGTTTTTATTTACAGGCATCAGTGGAATATATATCCAACACAAAATATATCTTGTTTTCACTTCAGTGATGGATCTGAGGCAGAAAAAGAATACTTTTAGTCAGAGAGCCTAGAGAATGGAATTGCAATTGGAATATAGCTAAATACGGAAAAAAACCCAAGTGGTCTGTTGGAGAAAAGATTAATAGAAAAAAATACCCCAAAAAACTATCAAACTCTGAGATTGCCTGGTTCAAAATAGAGGCAAGGTTATTAGTTAAATTAACATAGTTAATATGAGGAATGCTTTTGAAATTGAAGCTTAATATGTATTACTGATGTCACACAAGTGGTATTAAAGTTACAATACTTAATATTAAATATAAAATTAATCCTGAATTAGTTTTATTTGCACTTTCATTTATGCAGCTATGAGAGAAGTATGGAAATTACTTGGACAGTTGATACCCTGACTTAGACAAAGTTAACAGAATTTTCATGCAGTATTTATAGAGGCAAAAAATGTAATGGGCTTCTGCTTCTTCTTTTGCAGTATCTTTTCTATGTAAAATGACATGACTGCTCAAAATTCTGAACTGTGGTCCTCAGGAGGAATGCTGCTGTCACTTGAGGAAAAATGTATGTTGAAAAGTGGCAGATGTCAGATGGTAATAATTACGGCATCTTAAATATTAATTTCAAAGTTACTGTAAAAATTTATTTCTTAATCAGAAAGATTCTGAAATTTTATTCCAAACTTTTTTTATTGCTCAAGGCTATGTGTTATACATTATAGTTTTGGATTCAGAAAACTTGTGCTATCACCACCTTTAATCAACTGGAGGATTAGTTGATTAGAACTATGATAAGTTTAAAACCTATTTGAGGAACAGAAACGTGTGTCAAATGGCTCATCAAAAATGGTCTATTTGCAGTTTTGGTGTTACATCTTTTTTTCAATTAATGTGCTTGTCAACTTTAATATTATCATTTATAATTTTTCAGTGAGCAGCAGTGAGAGTTTTTATTTCACTATTTAGTTCTCTGATTTTATGCCTTATATTGAATTGCACTTGACTGCTTTGAGTCTCTGAGGAAGCCGCAGTCCCGGTGAAGTCAGCAGCCGTCTGCGGCTGAGGGCACGCACACGGGCACTAACAGGGAATAGTCTGCCCTGCGTGCTTGTGCGTAGGGTCAGTCTTGCCTTTGATAAAGTGGAAGAAAATCTGGTATGCAAAAACTAGTGAAAGACCATAAAGATACTGACTGCTCCTACTTAAATTTCTTAGGGTACAATGAGTGATAAATAATTCACTGTTATTTCAACACCTCTCCAGCAGGACATGCCTCTGCTGCGTGCAGAATGTGGTAACTTGAAGACAAATTGGTCAGTCTCAGTGAGATGCTGCAAGGTGTCAGTGGGCTGAAGGCAAATGCCATGATATTGGTTAGGATGTACATACTAAGTAATTTAGAGTTTTAGAAGTTTTGGATGTGAAATTCCTAGTATAGGGTGAAGATTAAAGGTGGACTTTTTTTTTTTCACATTTATTTGGATGATGTGGAATGACCGGTGTTTATTAGGTTAAAGCCTCCATTAACATGAATCCAGATTTATATTTTAAAATTCAGTAGAAACCCGCTTCTGGTGATAGAAAAATTGGTTCAAATCCAATGGTTATATTTTCTTCTCATAAGTAAATCTCAAAATCCTGAATCAAAACACTGGAGCTTTTTAGTGTCTCCTTCAGTTCTGATGTCGGAACATTAATTTTAGTCATCTGACATAACCATATATGATCCTGTGTACTCTGTCACGGGAAGAAATTAAAGAAAAAATTTAGCAATATTTTAAAAATAGAAAACCAAATTAATTTTATCCTCACTGAAAAATTTTAAAGTTTTTTAAAATTTGAAACAGATGAGGTAATGGGAACTGTAAATGTGTAAGTAGTTAGTGAAAAGCATATGGTTACAAGGTTCCTAGATAAGTCATTGCACCACCTGTATTTTCAGCTCCTGTAATAAACTACTTTTTTTTTTTTTTTATTTGTGACTCAGTGCATTTGACAGGTTAGTTTGCACTTGGTCATGCAAGAATCTTTGGGAGAACTATTCTGGCAAATCCATTAATTTAGTGTTTCTTCAAATGCAGAATCTAATGCAAATAATGTTTTATTGTTGCCCACTTGTAACAAACATTTCCTGGCTAGTATTCAAACATAAAGAGTAAAGTTTTTTATGGGGCCTGTTTCAATGGTCTTTTTGCAAGCAGGTGTGGTATCTGTTAAGGCTGTGCAGGAAGTGTCCGCTGTTTATTTTTGTCAGAGATGAAAGAGCTCAGAACATAGTTTCCTCACTGGAAACAGAATTTTTCTACATATCATATACAATATCAAATGTTCTCTTAGCCTCTTCAAAACCAAGAAAATTGATACAGTGTGTGTATGTCTTTATATTAGTGAATCATTCCAGGGATTTTTTTTCAAAATACTGGAATTGAGCAAAGATTTTGATTTAAGTATTGTAGCTGGGTTATGGTTTGTTAGAACTTTATTCAGGCATTTGTATTTCTCTTAAACTAAACACATACACACAGAGGTTGTGTTGCTTTGTGTATTGCATTTATAGAAAGTTACTGATATCTATTTGAACTAAAACTTTGAAACTCCAAAGTACCATTTATCGTGATGGACCTAACAACAGAGAAGATAAAGTAACTATGGAAAGCTGTAGTTAAGTGACTTCTTTTTTAATAAGAGACACACTTTGCATGCAGGAAATTGAAGAAGCAGTTAAGTTCATGGTTTGCAAAAGTGTCACACTGGACTACTAAAATGGCTGAGGTGGTCACCCTTTGGAAAGGGAATTACTTGACTTGGGAATCATGACCTTTGCTGGAAGTGTAAGTCCCAGAAGAGATCAAAACTTGAACTGGGTGCTTTGTGAACAACCAACACAAGATGGCCCCACTCCAGGCTTAAAATTAAATCCTGTGAGACAGACCCGGCAAAACCAGTTGCATTGCTTTGCAAAGGTAAAGGTGGTGGCCAGAACTAGAGCACAACATATGTCACAGCAACTGAAATGAGACTTCCTGACCCGTAACAGTGCTTTGGATCATGGTGCTGTTGAGTAAGAGTTTTATCTTACCAGGTGTCCCTCACTGGGAAAAACAATGTGGCAACCTGTGTTTATGAGTAAGGCAGTTGTTCTAAGGCACTGTCATAACTCATCATTTCAATCTTATTTAATGCTTTACATTGTTACTTACTGTTCCAATTGTATTTTTTATTTAGTTCTGGGAAAAAAATGTGAGGGGAAGACAACCAAGTATAGGTAAAATAATTAGTATTCCAAAGAACAAATCCAGTCAATGGGAAGATGACAATGTGAATCTAAACCAGTAATTTACAGATAATCAGTTCTGTGATATACTGCATGTCACAGCCTTAGGCTTCATAAGCAAAAAACCATTCTTTTAATTTTTTTCTCCCTCTAGCTACCAGACTAATTTTCCACTGCACTGAAGTTTTTCATTACTGGAGAGATGCTAGAAACCATCACTAATATCAGCCTGACGTTTCTTGGCCTAATCTTTGGTGCAACTCTTCTGAATATATTTTGTGTGTAATAGTTGTGACTTGGAAGCCCATATTTTTACATTTCCTTTTTTTTTTTTTTTGCATGCTTTGTGAAGGTTTGTTTGCAGAACAAAGTTGTAGCAAGGTATCTTGTCCTCTAGGAGACTTAAATAATCAACACAAGCCTGTACATCACCCACCTCTGCACCCCACTCACAGAAGTCAGTACTTTGGAAAAGCTAATAAACTTGGGCACAGCTTTAATGCCACTGTTATTTTTTTTTTAATTTTTTTTAAGAAAAAGGGTCCTAAATGATAAATCAGTTTGTTTTAGAACATATAAATATAAAAAAATATAGTACTTTATAGTATNATCTTAAATGCATATATTGACCTAAGTGTGTACAATGTAATTCTTGTACATTCTTACAATTACAATTCTTGTAATTGTTTCACATAGAAATCTTTATCTATTTTTTATAAATAAGTATTTCAGGTACATCTGCTTTTACTACTTCCACCCTGAAGCTACTTCTGTTTGCAGGGGAATGTTTGGTTCTAAAGAAAATGTGAGTTTGTCTTTAGTTGTCCCTCTGCCCTTCCAAGTAGCAACAGAAAAGAGAATTTTTTTCTTCTATCAAAGCCTTTTTTATAAACTTTGAATGAGTTCAGTAATAAAGTCCAAGAAGCAGCAGAGGCTGCCTATAGAATGAATTTAAATTCCATTTATATAGATATCTGAGTGGGTTTTTTAATGTATACATTCTACTTCTGGTTTAAGATAATATATTGTATATCTTTATATACTGCATTCAGCTACAGATTCCCTCCTTAAATATTACTGATAATTCGTTAGTAGAAAAGGCTGAACATGGGCACGCTAAATGCCAGTTCCTGTCAACAGCACACCAGTCCTTAGTCCAGAGTCACTCCCTCTGCCCTCCCTTGCTAACATCTCATTTGCTACCTATTCATGGGGGTGTTATATTTGTTCCTTCTTAAACATATGGAAGAATGAGAATGTGAGATGCATGTTGCAGGGAATGATCAGGTCAGAAAGGCTCAAGAGCCAAAGGAGTAAAAGTGCAGGCAATCAGAAAGCAGATCTGAATTTGCTTTGAGGAGGTGAAGAAGAGTATGTCAATAAAAAGAAATCAGGCTATAGCTGGAAATGTTCAGTCTGAAAAATATGCTGTCATAAATGTGTGTAGAGCACAAAGAATGAGGGCACCTTGTGAGCCTTTTCCTGAGATATTGATACTATTTTGAGGTGATATAAAGGGGAATAGGCACAGGTTTTGCTTTATTAAGGAAGCAGGTATTTCTCACAGTAACTAGAAGCTTAAACAATTGAACTGTTAACCATGTTGCTTTTGATAGAATGCAGAAGTTTCCTTGCAGCAATTAGAAGTATTTCTTAGTGTGAAAATTTTAAAAGCTCTGTTCCTGTGTTTGTGTGGTACATACTGAGGGGAGGGAGGTGAAATTGTGTTTGAATTTTTCACTGGAATTATAGTTGCAGTTGTGGAATCCCTTCACCCTGGTACAGACATGTGGAGAATATATCTCCTTAAACATGTGGAAATTCCAATTCCACATTATATTTTCTGATTTGATAAAATTTCATAAAAGCTGTATTTGAATACCATCTGTCTTATTCCTGCCCTCACAGCCAACTGGAGAGGAAAAGAAAAAAAAATTAGGCAACCATGCAGTAACACTCTAAAGTTAAATATTTCATTTTATGGTAAAGCAAATTAGAGTAAACCCCAAAGGTTTGTAATCCATTGGACTACAAATGCAAAATACACCTTCAGAGAAATGCCCCTAGCCCCCAACCTTCAGTTGCTGGTCCTGTAAAGTCAGATTTTGGGACCTCAGTGAGGACTAGATCATTTTGATGTTGCTGTGATAAATAGTGTCCATATCCATTTTGTATTTATTTGTAAGGTCTACCAGTGTGAAAGTTGAATTTCAATGATATTGCTTCTCTGATTGGAATTAGAAGTTTTGCTGCAACCACAAATATTAGTATGCAGCCTTCAATAATGACAGTGGTGGCTGTTCACTTCTTTAATATGTTGGTAGCATGTTGGGATGGTAGCATCCTAGTACCAGTAATCTAAAACACTGTAGCTGTTCATCACTTGCATCATGTTACACTAAGGCAAAAGAGCCACTACTTGCCTATGAGTTTTTAACTCATTCTGGTCTACTGGGAGCACATAGAAAAAACCTGAATGCTGAAATAGAAATGCACTGAGGTTGAACTTGTATCACTGCACGTCTCTCCTAGCATGCCTTCATTGGCAGTTGTAAAAGCAGATTTCCTTACCTGCCCCACTGTCTGATTCTTGGAGTTTACAAGCTGGAGCACTGTCTTGTGCCCTGGAAGACACTTTGAAGGCCAGATGGTATGGGCCATTGGCCTCCAGGGTGTCACAAGACAGTAGGTACAGGAGAAGGTACCTTATCTGGTTAGAGTACCTTTTCAGTCTTCGACCCTTGGGTGCTCTCAGGTGTGGAAAGGACAGTACTGAATCATCTGGCATCTCTGTATGTTCATATGCCTCTTATCTTTGCAGGGAGGATGGGTACAAAGGGCCCATGCTATAAATCTGCTATGGCTGTGAGTCACTGCAGTCAAAAATGCTCCCTGCTCTTGAGCAGACCATGATGTGCAGAGCACAAAGTAATGATCCTGTCAGCCTTTTCTTCTTGTGTGATAAGGACCAGTAGCTCAACTTTCAGTGTATTTTGGGAGGATATTTACTGAGTGAAGGAAATGGTGTGGCCAAAACAGAATGCCATACTTCTGGAAGCTTGGTTTGAAACTGTATGCATGGCAGTGCAGTGGGATAGAGTATTTGGACTTCCCAATACACACCGAAGTGGGTGTGTGCCCCCTTGGTAGCCCTGACTGCTGGCCATGACATGAGACCTCAATGTGTTCAGGCACCATAGAGAAATGGCCATCTTCTTCTGAAATGATCCTGGTAGCAGTTCACAATAATGCTGTTTCTTCTCGGGTGTCAGTGCCTGTCATGAAGGTTTTTATTACCTAGCAATTGGTCATCCAGTATTGCAGCGTACACCTGTGGAATCACTGAACATTGTGGCCTGGAGCTTGGCAATGCAAAACCTAGGAATTTGGCAGTGTTCTGGAGTTTGTGGCCTGGCCTGAGGCCAGCAGCAAGCTTCAAGTGCTGTGATCCTAAAGAGGAAATGGTGCCCAAACAATGGCTTAGTGAGCATGACTTTCACCTGCCTGGAGTTTTTTGGAGTCTCCTGGTTTCTACTTTGTTTTTCACTAGTTCTTGAGATTTTGAGCTTGTCAATGTGCTAGCACTGAAGGGCTACAGTAGTTGGCATTGCCTAATATAAAGGGAAAAGGTGAATTTAGGAGGTGCCACAAATGGTTAAAAGCCTTCACTGGACTGTTGGCAGCCTGTGTGTGCTCTGCATGCAGCTGGTATGTTCTGGGTGTTCCCCAAGTTCAAGAAGGATGCGTTGCAGTCTGGGTGACTCACAGGAATGACAGAACTTACTACTAATAAAGACAAGAGCACAGCTTCTCTTGTTCTTGATTAAAGAATGCAAACGTAAATTAAATGCAATTCAACCCGCTAACATTTATTAAGCGTGAATAGTTATATCTGTCTCTAACAGTGAATGTTTGAGACAGCAGGATTCCTGATTTGACTGGCAGTCTTGTTGAAGTCAGGTGTTTAAAGCTACTCAAAAGAATTATCTATCACCTAACAGGACTGCTCTGTGTCTTTCTACAGTCTACCCAAATGCAGTCTGGAGTAGCAGCTAGAGTAGAGAGCATAGGCTACATATTTATTGGTATAAATCAGTATAGATTTATACTCCAACAAAAGCGTATAGATTTGTACAAGCCAAGTATATTAATGAATACCAAGGAACATGTGTGTCTACTGTAGGCCTCCTCCTGCTTAATAGACATCTGAGTCCTGTAATAACTGTGAAGTGATGATCATGATTAACACTGGGTTCCAGCTGACTGAAGTGGCACTGAAGCCTAGAACCTTTGGGATTGTGGGCTGTCTCTCTGCTGGCCACTTGCAAGAAAACTCTTTTCCAAAGGTGGTAGCTGGCAATCCACATCTTCTGACTCTCTTGCAGTTTGGTAGGTTTTACTCTGTCCTCTGTGCTTCCTACTTGTATTGCTGGATGACAGGGCTCTGTATATTTGGATCTCATGCCTCCATGGAAGGAGTGCACCTTGGCTCATGATACTTTATAATAATTTTTCCTATGATGCTCACCTTTGTTACTTAGCAAAATCAAGTAGAGAGTTTTTCTTTATCAGAATTTAAGGACAGCAACCATTTAAAATACATTGATGTGTATTTGGCAGTATGTTCCCAGTGTTAGTGTATCTTACCAACAGTCTTTAAGGCACTAGCAACTTATTTTGTGTTATGTCACACTCTGACAGTTGTCTCAATTATAATTATGCAGAGTGTAACTTATTTTAAAAGATAAAGTTTGTCAAAGTGATCTTTTACACCCTGAATCTCAAAAATATTTTTGGCTCTTGACAGAGGCCAAGCATATCATGTCTTTACAGCATGAGATACATCACAGGAGCACTTGTCTTTGAGGACAGGCTTCCTTTGCTTCTTTCACACCACCTATTTTTGGTGTACCTTGGACATGAGTTCAGTCTGTAACATGTACAGGTTGCATCTGTGTATGAACTAAAAAGAATCTAGGAAAAGAGCTTGTGTAAGACTTAATATTTACCACTTAAATCCGGTTTTAGCTGAAGGGAAAATCTTGATGACAAATGTTACTGTAATATAGGATGTAACAGAATGATCAATTATAGAATTTATTAATGAAATATGTATTCTAAGTACTTTAACATATGCTGGCTTATTAAGGTGACAGTATGGGTACATCCATACAGTTGCCAGGACTCTGTTTAGAAAAAAATATAACTGATCAAAGATTTGGTAATACTCCATGACTATTTTCTTCTCTAGTAAGAATTCTATGTAGTTTTTAATATGCATTTTCTTTTGTTCTTTTTATGAGGTTATTGGTATGCACAACAAGTTTAAGTGTCCTTTTCTAATTTCTGCATCTTAGAGTGAAAATTCTTTTGGCACTTAACAGCATTGTATTCCCTAAAAGAATTTTACAGCTTATGAAAAGAGGTCCCTTAAATATTTTGATAGAAAGGCAAATGAAAAACAAGTCATATGATTCACCTTTAGAATTACTAGGATAACAGCTATTCTGATGGAAAGTAGCAGAATACTGAATCATTTAATAAAATTAAATTTTATAATTTACTAGTTAGAATTATATTCAAATTGCTATAAAAATATTAAACTTATTGTCTATCAGTTTTCTTTAGCAATATCTCAGTGAAAATTATGGCTGTTGCCTGGATATACATGTACATATAGTTCCTTTCCTTTTGATCTGATCATGATTTCATTTGGAAGTTTGTAAGACTAAGTGTTGGCCAGAATTTTGGTGTAAGAAGAGATGGTGTTTCTTGAAGTGCAGTAGGCACAACCTGCAACCTTATGCCCTAATGCAACCTCCTCTGAAGAGTTTGTGATAGGAGGAGGTTATCTGGATATTTTCTATAGAAATTAAATGTATTTAATCTATCCTTCAGAAACAGGAGAAAAAATTGTTTAAAGTGTGCTTCTGCTTAGGTAAAAATGATCTCTAAATGTTACCTTATCAAAAGTGTTGAATCGATATGTCTTCACTTATAGCTAGTATCACTGTAATTATTGGTGTGTTTGTTTTCTTTCACTGTAAACGGCTTAGAGAACTCAGTGAATGTGACATGTTGAGCAAAAGCTAAAACCCTAATATAACAAGAGACAGTGACGTGAAGGTTGGGCACAATTTTTTATCTAGAAGCCTTGTATAGCTGCTTATTGATCTGTGGGCTGAGCTCTGTAGACTGTCCCACGATGCAGTCACATGTTGAAGTATGTCTGCTTTTATGTCTAGCATGGAGTTGTACCTCTGGTAACGTTGGAGCAGCAGATTCTTCCAGCTGTGACATGCAGCTGCCCTGGGGAGTGAACTATGGGCTCCTCTCTACAAACCACACAACTGCTGATTTTGTGGCTGGTGCATATGTGCACTCTCTTCATACCAAGAATTAATCTGTCATGCTGTGGGCATGCCTCATAGACACTCAGTGAGCATCTCACCCGTGGGGGAGGAGGGACCATAGATCCCATGGTAGATCTCTAGATAAAAGTTGTTCTTGTAGGCATAGTCCATTTTGCAGGCTTTTGCTTGTTTACAGTTTAAAAACTGGAAAAATTTGGTTCATGTGCTCAAATCTTACACTTGAAGATTTGTCCATCACATTTAGTCAAATTTTTATTTTGTATTCACTTCTCTGGCCAGATAAATACTGTGGGTCTCCTCCTCGGACATGCTTTTATGGTTGTTCTGAAGAGTGCTTGATAAAAGGGGAGAGCAAGGCTTGCTTATGCACATATATGTATGTAAATGTTCATTTTATTTCCTAAAGGTTTTTATTTTTATATAAACTTATCTATCTTTAAGGAGAAGCCTCTAGAAAAGATATCACCAAGTTGGTATCCCTGAACATCCACTAGCAATAAACTTTTTTACATTCTCACCTATGTATGTCCACTTAGAGTACGTGTTTCTTGAAGCAGAAATTTAGATTCCAGTTTTAAGTGACATCAAATGATTTCAACCCAGCAGCTGGTTGCAGGAAATCCATTGTTTGAAGAATTCCCAGCCCTGACAAAGCAATAGTGTGTTGCTACTTTGCCCATGAAATTGGCAGAATTACAAGGTACAGCTTGCACAACCAGAACTTTGCTACAGTCAGCTCATTTCCTTTTGTGCCCATGATTACTGCCAGAATGCAGGCTTCAGGTGGCCCTGTACGTCTGTTTTGGTGTGGCCAAGAGGCTGGAAGAGGTTCTGGCTCATCAGTTAAGAACTGATGTGTTAGAAAATTGTTAGGCATGTTAACCCGTGCACTTGTTACTTGTGAGCTGTTATCTTTGTGTGTAATCAAAGTACGGGGTGTAAAACCTGACGGTTTTTACACCTTCAATAGGCACCAGACAGTTGTCAGCAGCTGATGCATAAAATGTATTGGATTCAGCGGAAGCTGATGTTGCGGTTGTCCTTTTTTAAATTATTTGGCTGAGTCTCTTCAGTCTGTCCAACTAAAGGCTTTTTTTCATCACAGTCTGCTGAATGCAATTTCTGTTTTCGTTGTTGATGCTCAGTTATGAGCGTTTGCTCATAAATTTGTCCTATGGGGTTTTTTTGCAGTATATATGAGGAGGTGGCATGTTCTCTCAGAGGAAGTTTTATGCCAAGTCTTTATAAAGACTCACATTTTTAATGTGAAGAATAGCTCTGGATAAAAATCTGTTGTTGATTTATTCCCTTGTCTCGTTCTTGGCTACTGTTTCTCACTAGAGCTACAGTCCTTTTCAATACTACTTTGTTCTCTATTTTAAAGCTACAGACAAATGGTGCTGGTGTTCTCTGATTTTTACTTTGCTGTATAAGTTTGAGGTAGCCAACGTATAAAATGTCTTTTGGATCAAGGTTTCAATTATTTTATTATTTTTTAACCTATGAAATCTTAATAACAGAATTTCAGACTCTGTAAGGAGTTTAATTATTTTTGTCTTTTTCACTAATTTATTCACCATTTGCCTTTTCTGTGAAGGATCTTCATTGAAGTACTGCCTAATTTCTTAGCTGGAATTCAGCAATTGAAATATATGTCAGAGAAGAGCAGAAACAATAAAATAGATTGATTTTTAGGAAAGCACTTGGTAAGACAAGTGACCAAAGGACATGTACTGGAATTGTGATACTTCCTTCCTGAACTTAGCATTGATATATAACATTGAAAACCTTGCTCAACTTGGGAAAAATGTTTACTGCACTCTCCATGTGCATAAATTCAATCACATGCCTGACCAATCTGGTTGCCTTTTGACTTGCCCTTCACAAATCCATACCAGTTGTTCCAAGTCAACGTGCCAGTTGTGTGCCCAGAAATATATTTCCAGGGAATGAAATCAGTTTGACTTTCTTATAATTTTCTGTGTTGGACTTCCATCAATTTTCCCCAAATCTCAGGTATTTCAGTCCTCAATAAATGAGAGTAACATGTTGACAAATATACGTATTGATATTTTGGTTTTAAAAAGATAAATTTACAAAGAATTCTTGATGCAGTCTTTTCACCATGTGTATCAGAATAATTTTGCTCTTGAATGTACTGTCCAGGATAATAGACAACAATCTTGAATGATTTCATCAACCTGTGGAGGGAATAGTAATTTCATTACATTTACCTGCGGGATATGCAACCACCTGCTTTTGTAATGCTTTTGCATTTATTCATTCTACCGTGCTTTGCCTTCATTCTTTGGTCTGGCAAAGGACTTCAAAATAATACCATGTTCTCAAAGGTAGATAAAAATACTTTTAATGAGAATAATGGGTTGATTTTTTACCCCATTGCCGATCTATATGTTTTCCTATACTGCTTTAGCAATGTGTCCACATTGTGGACTAGTAATATAATAATACAAAGGGAATTCTCACTGGAAATATTACTAGTCCATGATTGAACCAAGGTCTTTAAAAGCTGATCTTGAGAAGGTTTATTTTATTTCTCAGTTTTAATGAGTTTATGCAAAGTGGAATAAACAGTTTTTACATATCAGTGTGTTCATGAGGGCAGTTAAAATTTTCCTCCTGGTATTTAAAATGCAATTATTTCTTATTCCTGAGTGAAGTTTGCAATCTTTGTGTTAAGGGTATGGCAAGTGGACCAATACTTATTCTTAGCTGCATTAATTTGCGGTGCACTGGTCAAGCTGTGACTTCTGAGGAGCTAAAGGCTGTCTTAGAATTTTGCATTTCAAATATCTAATTTTCTGTGTCTTTGCATTGGTTTGAGAGATTATGAAGAAAAAGTGACAAATTATAAACAAATACCTTTAATATATCATCTTGACAGTTGCTTTTGTTCTTCTGTTGAAGTATGTTCTGAACAAAACCACAGGTTCTTTTGTCTTATCTGTTTCATCTTGCTGTCCTTAACGGGAATAAATTGTGGATTGTAAAACACACACTAGAAGATAAACTCAGCACAATAGCTGAGTAAACTGATGATATTCTGAGTAGTTATTTCTCACTATCACAAACTACAGTTTCAATTCTACAAACTTCAAACTACAGTTTGTGATAGTGATAGTATTAACTTCTCTACTATCTTTTTCAGAAGAGAAACAGTCTTAGAGACTGCATTTCAAATGGCAAGTAACTTTTATTTCAACTCTTCTTACGTTAGTGAGACTTAAAACCTGCTTATTTTAAAAGTCTTCCTGAGCACTTGTTGCCATATGGTGCTGTAATGGTTTTTGACCCCAAGTGACCTAATCAGGAATCATACCAAATATGTCAGTGATTATGAAGAAAGAATTCAGAAAGGGAATGCTAGAGCCCCAGCTAGGGCCAAGGTGCTTCTGATTTTATTGGCTTGAGCTCCTGCTTAAGGATAATTTCCATAATTTGTGCATAATTAGTTAAAACTGTTATTTATAATATATCTTAAAGAATAAATCTCTGAGATAGCAATGTAAGGAAAACGATCACTATTTGGGTCACAGGTGTGGGACAGATAAATGTTCCAGGCCATGAGATCAAGGTAAAATACAGTGTGCATCATAATGATCTCATAGAGATTGTGTCAGAAGTCTGAGTTCTGTTTCCAAGACTGATACAGTCATGAATTACAGTTAAATTACATTGATTTAAACTGGGATTAATTTCATACAACCCAAAATACTGATATTATTCAGCTATAATGTTATTTAGGGCAGAGAATTCAATGTTTTGCCCTTGATATTGTTCTCTTATTTGTATGAGAGAAATTTAAAAGAATAATTGCTGTAGGTCACAATCTGATTATTTTGGTGTAAAACTGGAATAAGGCCTCTCTGTTTAAATGGAATTACTGAAATTTTATGTTCTTGTGAGTTGAATTTTACCCTGTCTTTAAACTGCTCTTGCTAAAGACTGTAAAGTATTAAATAGAATAAGTAGGTCACACAAGTGGGATGATACTTACTGCCCCTTATCTTTAAACAATATTCTAATTTGACTCTAGTGCAATGAAAAGAAATGAATACTGTATGTGCTCCCATGTGAGCTGTCAGAAAGATAAAACTGAATATTCTCTAAATCAGCTTTTCCATGGACAACTGCTTCATCATCATTAGTATGTATATCCTTATTAGTATCTAGGCCACCCAGTTATGAGACCCTAGACTGCAGCTTTTCATAATTTACAACTGCTCCCATCATTTTCAGCAGGATTGTATGCATGACCTATCACAGAAAGAACACTTGATATATTTTGCTGAGTCTTCTTAAAGTGTTCCTTTGAAAGAAGGGCTAAGAATAAATGCATCCATCTGTCTAGAAAGTTGCACTTATGCACAGTGTGGTGATCCTTGCCAACTGGTCACTGGAAGGTGTCTGTGAATTTGGAATTGAAACAGTTTGGCAGATGAGGGCAGTCTCACAAAGCTTCTGAAGCAATATCTCAGGATGAGATTATAAATAAATGCCTCTAAATTCTGTAATTGTCCACTTTATAAATGAATTCAATTTTCAGTCTTAAAGTCTGGAAAATGGTAAAACTGTTTGTAGATCACTCGCAGTCTTTGCCTGGTTGAAAAATTTAGCCCAGGACCAGATGTTCTCTCCCAAATAGTAAGTGGTATAAATGAGAGTGGAATAGAGATGAACGTAGACAAAATTTGCAGGGTGAGGCTGGGGAAAACAATATATAGTGCTTGCTGTTGCAAGCACTGGTTGCTTACGCAAAGAATAACAAAAACCAGTATAGACTGCAGCTGTCTGAGAGATCAACTGCAGAGACAGCAACTATAAATGAAGGGTTCAGCCCATTTTCCAGTGCCAGGTGGAATCTGAGGTATCCACTTCTGGAATGGGATTGGCCTTGTGAGGTTTGGAGTTTTCAGAATGATAAAAATACCAAGTGATTTCTTTATTCCACAAATATCTAGGATATTCACAATAATAGGACATACTATTACCCAGCCTTAATAATTACATCATTAACTGTTGAGTCTGTCAAAGGAAGCGGGGGTAGGGGAAGTAAATGAAAATCAATCAAGCAGTAAACACTGCTTATTAAGAAACGCTTTCTCTGTAGGCATCTCTGGAGACATCCTGCTGAAGATGGCATTTCAAGAGTCTTTTGTGGTGAAAGAACTCTTCCATAAGTATGATAAAACCAAATGTTGCTATTCCTCAACCCAGCAGCACATCCCAGTGCTTGTTTATCGGTATAGGAGTGCAACTTGTCTAAAAAATGAGAAAAACTGTTTTCATCACCTTGACTGACATAAAATGTACATTAATAAATAAAAGCAGATGATCTTAAACAGGCATTTTGAAACAAAAGAAGCTCTTTGTTTTTTTTCAAATAAGTCAAGGCTGGGGATAAGCATGTTCATTAATCTTCAAAAATTCAAAGCTGAAATGAGATCTTATGTTTCTCTGTATGCCTGGGTTAGTTGATGTGTGCTTTCTAGGCATGCATGGTCTAAAACAATCTAAGTATAAAAAATCTATTTAAAAAAAAGGTTTTGAATGGGAAAGATGATTATTGCATACTCACATAGATTTCAAACTCTTATCATCTTCAAATTTCTTGGTACAGCTTGAAGCTCTTTTTATGCCTGTTCTGGTTAGGCACCTTCATCCTGTGTTAAACGGCTGGTCCCAGAGCACAACCATTCTTCAGTAAACATATTGTGCTTCATGTGATGAGTCAGATACACTCATGAGACAGAATGTTCTGTTATTGAGTCACAGCTGAAGAAAATATGCAGATGGTTAATAGAGAAATCTTAGAGTACTGCCAAACATGAAGTAAAGAGGACCTAACATTGGTTTGAAAAAATAGTTCTGTTTTCAGCACATCCTCAACTGTGTAGATGCTTTTCAAGTTATGGGATAGTACGGTCATTCTTGCAAGTGCCCTTTACATCTGAGCAGTTGTCCCAGGAGCTCAAGCTGCAGCACATCAGAGCTGTGATCTTGGTGCTTTGGCAACTGTGCTCAGGAAGGTTATGAAGAGAAACCAAGTTACAGGAAGGACCATGCCTATATTGTTCCTAGGAAGCTCTTTCCCCCTTTCATATAAACCTGACCCATTTCAGAAACATTGCTCTCTTGTGAAAAGCCCCCATTTACAGCCCTGTGTACACATTGAAGTAGTAGGGATGACAGAGATTGTTTTTCAAGAGATGATGTGGTTTAACCCCAGCTGGTAAATGAGCACCACACAACTATCCACTCACCCACCCCTTCACCCCAGTGGGATGGGGAGGAGAAAGGGAAAAATCTTGGTTAAGATAACAGGTTTAATAGAATAGCAAAGGAAGAGAATAATAATAATAATAGGAAGAATATAATAGGTAAAACAAGGGATGCAAAAATGCAATTGCTCACCTCATGCAGATGACTGCAGTGCCCAGTCTGTGTGTGAACAGCCATCCCACCTGCCAGCTAGGTGCCTCAGTTCTATCCGGAGCATGATGTTGTCATATGGAATATCCCTTTGCCCAGCCAGAGTCAGCTCTCCTGGCTGTGCTCTCAGTTTCCTGTGCACATTAGCAGTGCTTGCTGAACTGAGTGGTCCTTGACCTTGTATAAATGCTACGCTACAACTAGAAACATCAGCCTGTTATCAACATTATTCTCATTCTAAATATAAAACACAACACTATACCAGCTACTAGAAAGAAAATTAACTGTATCCTAGCTGAAACCAGGACAAGATACCATCATGGTTTCAGTTATATATATTGTAACTTGGGATATTCAGACAGTACAGCCTTTGAACTTTCAATCCATTTACAAACTCTTGTGTGTGGCATTTTTTCTTCTGTATGACTTGCCTCTTGAAGTGATTTTTTTGTTTTCTAATCTTTGTATATTATGTTTTCATAAAGAACAAGTGTAGTGTGTGTCAGAAAATAAAGAGAAAATTCATACAGAAATATCTACCAAGTAAACTAAGCTCAAATATGTGCTGAATATATTCAACAGTAATATCCAACACAATAACAAAATAGCTCATCAGACATGGAACTTACTTCTAGGTAAACTCATGTTCACTACTGGTTAGTGTTAAGTCCCATCAGTGCTGGTAGATGCTTTCCTAACGCTAAAAAGCCAGCATTGCATCAAGCTATTCCATATATACAGACCTACTCCTTGCTTGGCACCTCGAAAAATGCATCCCAAAGATGCTTTCCAGACATGCTGAGGGATGGAAGTGTTCATAAAATGTGTGTGAATCCTAAGTCAGGTTGTACAGGTCCCTTCCAACTCCTAACATTCTGTAATTCTGTGATCAGAAGAGGAGCCTGGACAGGACCAAGGGCAAAACAGTCTCTACAGGAAGATACCTGAGGAGGCAAAACATGGGTGCACGGACGGTGGGTTTGACCTCACAGTTTTATTTCCTTCTAGGGAAATGCAGTTAGCACGGAAGGGTATGTGTGAAATGGATGTGCTGGGTGACTGTTGGTGTGAACTGATTGCCATGATATTATTTTGAAAGGCTGATGCCTTCAGTTTATACTGAAACAGAAAACTGACTTTATTCAATTATCCCCTTGAGGTAGCTGGGGACTGAATCTCAATCTAATTACTTGCTTCTTCAACGAGGAGTCCTTTCTTATTCCATCTGTCTTCAGAGAAGCTATTGATATTCTGATACAGTAGAAAGATTTATTTTATTCACCATGAACTTTCCATCACAGCAAAAGACTTGACAGGAACAGACCTATAGAAATTAGTATAAAATGTAGGTATTTGTTTGGTGAATGATTTGCCCAGTGACATGTGAGAGGCCTGGAACTGTTACTTTCACTCAAATTTTCTGCTTCATAGCTGGGTCATTTGATGGTAGATGCGGTGAGCGTAAAGACTTCATATGTAATTATTATTTTTTGAGTTATGAAGTTTACTTCTACTACATTTTCAAGGCATATTTTACAATGTAATATTCTATAGCTTTTACAGAGGCTAACAAAAGAATAGTGAGTTCTCACAAAACCAATAATTGCCTGCTTCCTCAATTCTGCATTTGTTTGAGAATACAAATCTTCTGAGGGTTTATTTAAAGGAAGAAAATGTGGATTTCACACCTGGCAATTTTTTTTTAATTTAGAAGTTTTTTACCACATATGTACAGCCAAGTTAAACCTAGTTACATTGCTTAGCAAATGAGAAACACAAACTTTTTGCAGTGAAACAAGTTACATTTTGCTCTTGAGAAGGTGGAGTTGTAATTTCCATTTGCAGGATCATTTTCACTAGTAATTGCATTGTCAAAATGAGGTTGCAGAGTACCACTCACATTTACTGGAGAGGTTTTGAAGTTCCCAGTGATGACAGCACAGGATTCATTTGCACCATTGTGAACCTTTTAACCAGAATTTCTGTTTTTGTTGCAGTGATTAAATCTTAACTGTGATTCAACACCTTTTTAGATTACCATTAGGTAGAATGTAAATGCCTGTTATGTACAGGGTTTAAAAACCAGAGTAATCTCAGCATGGGGTGGAAAGGAAGAAATTTGACTTCACCAGGCAAACAGACAGACCTTCACAGAAAACACAATGCCAAGAGGTATATACACAGCTTTATTGAAGCCTCTTGGTACCAGCAATCTGTGTCCCTCTTCTTCTAATGATTTCTCTGTATGCAGATCCTGTTCTGCAAAACTCCAGAACTTAAACATGAAGGTATTTCTGTGTAACCAGCAAGTAAGTGTGACTGGGAATACATTTTTGTTCAAGAAACAGAAAATACTGTTTCTTGTGACAAAAACCTTACCGTCTACTTTCTTGTACTTACCCACCTAGCTAGTGCACACAGAGTGCATGCTGGCAGCAGGTATATTTATTTCCCATTTATGCATCTGATCTCCCTAGCAGTGGTGTGGATTAGTGTTTTCTGGATCTGTAGATGTATGTGTGAATAACTAAATAGCTTTGCAGCCACTTAAAATCTAATTTGGACTCAGTTACAGGTGTTAAAACTAATACTGGCACTAGCTTTTAAAACAGCTCTAAAAACCCTGTGGAGTCATGTGTGGAGATGGTTTTCCCAGTTGGTGCTAAGAACATCATAGAATTTTAAAACAAACAAAAAATTATATATATATATATAAAACCCAGTAAAGTTACCATGAAATAATGTTCAGAGATAACTGCTTTCAATAATAATCTAGGCTACATTAAGCTTTTAAGTTAATAATAGTGCCATCCAAATCAACTAAGTGCATTGAGCAAAACCAGGGCATTGCATGCTTCTTAGTGCAGCTATGACTCAAACAGAATCTGTGGCTAAAGAAATGAGATGACCACGATAAAAATGAATGAACTACGGCTGGTTTTGCTACTCTGTCAAGTCCTCCTTTAGTGGAGGAAACACTGATTAAACATACTGATTCTCAGAAAGATTCATTACTTGAGAAAGCCTCTAAAAATGTTTCCAGAATAAAGTTTACAGGGGATTATTAATGAATAATTTTAGTTTTCATCAAGCCACTTACCTGATTTGGAGGTTTCTCTCACTTTTATTAATATAAATCCCATTTAAATCTTAGTCTAAACCTGGCAGAAGTCAAAAGGAATTTTATTAGCCAGAGTTGTAGCTGATTTCAATAACACCAAGATTATTCTTAAGTAGTTTGTCCCCTTTGGAGGGAGCTCTGACTCAGTTCCAGAATTGTAAATGTGCTCTGGTGCCTGCTAGACTGTGTGTGCTTCAATTCTGTACGTTCTGCAAGTGATTGTCATCCTGTGGTAGACAGTAGATCCATAGGGTGGGTGTTAAGTCTTTGTAGATTTAAGGATAAGCTTCTACAGTAGTAGATCACTAAATATTTGCACCAAAAATACTTTGGTATACAAGGGTTTTATCCAGGATTTCGTATTGTAAAATGGTGTAAGAAATGCTGTGCATTTTGAATGTTTGTGTCTAAACTGCCTGCGATTGCTATGAGCATATTGAATCTTCATGGGAAATTGTGGCAATGGAAATCTAAGAGCATTGTGATGTTAGTCAACTTTCTTTGTGAGATGGAAGATCTCTAGTAGAAGAAGAAATGGATTTTGGAGAGACTGCATACATGAAAACTATTCCATTTCTTCCTTGCATAAAATCACTAGGATGTTTTAACACATGAAAAAGAGAAAGGCAAAGTTCAAGGGAGTGATTCACATGGTGTTAATAACAAAAATTTATTTCTCTCTAATCTTTTCAGCAAATGCATAAATCCATGCTTGCCCTGACTGCAAACTCTTTCTAGAATACACGCATTTGTCTCTAGCCATTTTTTCTGATTCTGTCAATCCCTTTTTTAATATCAACTGTTGCATAAAGGTCCATTAATTTAATCAAAATAGGTGAGAGCTACATTGCTCAACTCTTAGAAACAAACCACCGTTGTTCTGAACTGCCTGCTGCCTATTTTGCTGTCTTAGGTAGATGGAAGAGAGAGCAGTTAATAAAAGTGCATCTTTAGGTGTATTCATAGTTTTTAAACTTAAAGAGGAAAATTTGGAGCTTTTTCATAGGATTTGTAAACATACTGGAAAATAATTTAAAAGTCACTTAATGAACTTTATACACTTCATATATATTTGAGGCCAGTCTCTTATTTCACCCATTTTGCTACTGCTACTCCTTGCTTTTTCTCTTCCTGCATTTATGTAACATGCAATAAACAGCAAAGAATTCTACTTTCAGATCCTTTTATGAAGTACAGTTTTCTTCAGATGTTTTTTATAATGCCCAATGACCTGTTAAAAATGTTATTCGACTGATATCAGCCACTTGTATGCAGACGGCTAATCTGATTATAAGTTCTAGCTGAAAGTAGAATAGATTCCACTTGAAAACATGATAACCCACCACTCTTCTAAAGCTGACACAGGGTAAAATTTGTTATTGTTGCTTTGGTTAATTTATCACCACTTTTTTAAATTATCACTACTCTTCAGAGTAGCCCCCCGCTTTTGAAAAAGCAGTTAGGATTTCATATTGATTCATACTGGATCCAAAATAGGTATAGTAGAAATCATCAAGTTCATAAAAAAAATCCTTTCTCTAAAAAATTTACACATTAATGTAAATAAATCTTAATTTTGCATAATAAACCTTTTCTTAATGGAATAGTTATTTGTCCTTTGCCCTTATCATTTGACACAGCTAAGAAACAGGATTATTGATGAGGAAAGATAGTGTAATTGTCTTAAAACACAAATAAAATCCTTTAGGACATATACAGTAAGTGAAATTACCTAATGAATTATTTTGTGGAATTCAAGTTGATGTTTATAAATTCATCGTGTAAAAACACTTTTCGTGCAGTACATTGTATTATCAACAAAACCTGCTAAATTGACTGAATGTAACGATTTTATTAGTAGTATTATATATTCTGAATGGCTTAGGGTCAATTCTTTAAAATGGGCAGTAATCATTACAATGTATTTTGTACTAGACCTTAATAGTTCTACTTTATGTTCTTTTAACGTCAAAAAATTAAACTCATTTGGCTGAACAATGTCCAGTGAGTTTTATAGACTTACAAAGACTTATATAATGGGTCTTGAAATGTTAATTGCTAATAAACCTTGAACAATAGGAGATACTTAGCTCTGAATAATACATTTTTTAAAAATAATAAAATTATGCTGGTAGAAGCAAATACTCTAGGCTCAGTGTTTTTATGTAAGGAATACAGATTTAACTTAAATTTTGAGAATAAGTCTTTGCTATTGCAATAGCAGAGTGCTCTGCAGAAGAGTAGCTTAAGAGTTCAAAGGGTGGTATATTGATCATCTAAAAGCTACTGTATACTTTCAAACTGTCATTCCCTCACAACCTCCTCAGAAATCAAATGCAACCAACAATTATATAAACACTACCAGATCGATTAAATGATTAGTAGGACTGGAGCATCCCTGTCTTAGCAGTATCTAGAGAGTGCAGTAGAGCAAATGTCCCCAAAGGAGCATCTCCTGACGTCACCAGGTGCGGAGACCTGTGTTTGAGACTGTCGAAATAAATCGACAAGTAAGAGCCATGCCCCTCTCATTGATCCATGTGATGTGAAGTCCCTTATGCCAGATGCATCTGTGAGACGAGCTGGGAAGAAAAATGCTAGAGGTGTTGCAGCTCTCTTGAGAAATCTAGGCTTTGGTTTTCATCTTTGTTTTTCTCCTCCATCACATCTCATTTTCTATCTGTAATAGTGCTTTTAAAGTTTTGTGCATCATGGCAGAGGCGTTCATTCATCCTAGGTGAAACTGTAATTAGCAGATAATGGTTTATTTTATGCTCAGGCACCTGTAATTCCCACTGAATTGTGGCCTGCTGACTACCACTTTCTCCTGCTGATTTGTGGACGTAAGGTACACCTCGACAATATGTCATTCAGAGGAGTTTTTTGGTTTAGCCTATTTCTTCTTTATAACTTTAAATTTGTTGAAATGGTGGAATTGATTTCTTTCTACTGTTTGAAACATGCATTGCAATTTTCCCCAAATGTTGAAATTAAAAAAAAAAAAGGAGGTGGGAGGAGGTAGTTGATTGATTTTATGTAATGTTCTCCAGAAAATTAAGCTTCCCTTGTGCACAGAATTCAGGTACATTTTGTTATTCCAAGGCAGAAAAATTAAATGAGAATTTTATATGAGACTAAATTGATATATCAAACCTGTTAGGTTACCGCTGATTTGATACTAATAAAAAAGTCAAGTGACCTTTATGAGAAATGCTAGGTTGGGATTTTTCTGCGAAAGGGGACTGAGAAATCTCTAAGTAACTATTCTAGCTTGACAGAGATTCTCATAAGGGTAGGTTTGCTGCAAATTAAAAACAAACAAAGCCTCCATTTACCTTGCAAAATGTTCTAACTCATTATATTTTGGGATTCAGCCTAATGTTTTTACAAATTAAAATGATGAAATAATCTCAAAGTACTGGGAAATAAAAAGGTTAATTGTAATGTATATTCCTGTTTCTTCTTTTATAACCAATTTATTACCGGACTGCTTCTGTGTCAAAAGTGAGTCTTGAATGTCTAGATATTAGCCTCTGAAAAACTGCAATCATTGATAAGTCATATTGTTCATTATAAAAATGAAGAGTTTTTAATTTGAAAAATTGCAAAGAGACTTCCTAGTAGTTATGAAATGAATCTTAATGCTCTTATTGTGGGAATCGGCAGCATTGCTTTTGATGCATATCATTAATAACAAAAAGCCTCATTCCAGTTATTAAAATACTCTGGCATATTCTGTACTGATCATTTTTGAGTTTTTACAGTTTGTTGCTTGCATTACTCCCCAGTGACATTATATGTGTAGATTGTTCTCCAAGTATGTACAAGTGAATAATAATATTAAAAACTAATAACTTCCTCTGAGAGCACTGTAGAATTAAAAATGGAAAACAGTTTTAAACCTTTAATATAATGAGAAATTATATTGAGGCCTTAATATTGTTTTGCTTATGCTTCAGTTATTGCTTTCATTAAAGTTTTAATTTCCAGAGATATTGCTTTGATAAAATTAAGTAAACATCTTTGGTTACTATCTGTCTACACACTGAAAATTATGTGTCTTTTCCCCCTCATTTATTGCTACCTACTTTCCATTATAATTACTTTCCGTAATACACGTTTATAATGCAGCAAGACTGAATTAAAGTAATTCATCTATATAATCAATGAAAAATATGTGAGGACAACAATTATAATCTTCAAAATCAAGTACTATAGTAAAAGAACAGCAGGTTACATCTTTATGGTTTTGTTGCAGTGCTCTGCTCATTCCATTGATGTAAGCGCAAGTACTAAAATACATTTGATAGGAGAATATTTACCCATTGCAGTTTTAATTGCACTTCTAAAAAATTCTGTAATTTACCAAACACAATTTTTTGTAAAACAGCTGTAATTTATTAGCCCAATGATGCAGGTGGTGTTACTGAAACCAGAAATGTGATCGAAACCTCAATTCAGTGAAGTCAGAGGGATATTGCATCAACGACAAGCAGAAAGACAGTGCAGTCATTGAAAGGGAAAAGCTGTCTGCCTCAATACAATTTTTTTAGTAGTAACCTCGTGCATGGGCATTAACTGTGGATTATAAATTTTCATCCAGATTATATAATATCAAAGAGCTCTAAAACAACTGGTTAATGTTACATGTATTTATGTGCGTAGATAGATATATAACAGACACATGATGAATCTTCGTTTTTGGATTCCCAGTTACAGGACAGGAGATGCAAATGGGCTGTTTTCTGGGGAGGGATGCACACAAACATATAGGTACAAGTTTTAGGTCTTTGAAACCTTGGTTGCCTGAAAAGGGTGAAGGAGGTGTTTGTAGTGACGTGTGAAAGCCCTTTACTGTGTCCCTGACATCTGAAGTCCTGGAAGGCGGAATCCTGTGATCTTTTCTTATCTCTTCATTGTTCTTGTTACTTCTCTGGTTTTGAGGCACTTATGCAGCTGTTCAATAATTCTAGATTGAATCTGTCCACTTGGATAAATTGTATCTTGTCCACCTTTAGCTACAGTGGCACCCATTTATACCTTCTTCTGAAGCAGCTAGTGCTGTGTGTTGGCCTTTCGGGGATTAAGGCTGAATTTCTGTCTACAATTTTACTATTTTACTATTTGGACCTAAATATTAGAAAGCATAAAATTAATCAATTAACTATTATGAGGGTCAATAGAACATAAAGCCTCGTCCAAACTTTAGTTGTATCTGTGAACACAGGAAGCAATGAAGAAACTCCTCTTTCTTGAGGAACCCACACATAAACAACAATTGAAACTATTTTTTTCTTCTCTGCTATTCCTATTACTTTTATAAGTAATTGTAGAACTCTGAGTTCTGACTGAAAATTATGTTCTATCCACTTATTATTCAGTTATTTCTGCATCTTTAATTTTCCACTGCTGCTCTTGGTCTCCTATAATTTTTCTGTTTCAGTGGATACCTGTATAGCATCCAACTCCTTACAGAAGTTGGCCAAATTTCTTTTTGTTTCTGACTAGTTTGGTAATCTGCTCAAGCCTCTATTTATCTGTATACTTGCTTTCTGCATGTATACAGATAAATAGAGTTAAACCTACCTCATGTTTTGCAAAGGCTGCAGAAAAATGACTATTTGAACCTTGGTTTTCATCTTCATTGTGTATAATAAATTCTGATTCCTGTATGAGTTTTGACTTGCCACTTTGGTAGCTGTGGGGAAATCTGGCATTGATTGACATGATCAGCCCAAATGATCTTTTTTTTTTCTTTAACTTAATCTGGTTTCAAATCCATTTATTTGAGGCATGTGACTGAGAACTTGTATCTTTGGATGTATTTAGTCTGTTGCCATTAACATTCGGTGGGATCGTGGGGTAGTAATACAACTTTCTGAGTCCCCATTTTCTGGTTAGTAATATGGTACACTTTCCCTAGCTAGTGTTTTTTTACAAAACCAAGATTTAAATTAATTTTTTCTAAACCTTCATAGATCCATGAAGCATGTTTTCAATTTTTGTATGACCAGTTGTGCATGGCTCTACTGATAAAAGGGAGAACTCCAAGAGCACATTGCACAAGTGTGAAGTGCAATTGGTTTAGCAAGGGTTTTGGCTTAGATTCTCTGTGAATTATGGAGCTGCCACAATCTGGCACATCTGTGGAAGAAGAGCTGTTCTTGCATTGGTGAAAAGTCCAGGGCCACAGCTACATCCTGTGCAAGGAATACCATGGGTAGAAAAATAATATAAATAGAAAAGTGATTTATTGAATTAATGAAATGTTATTACAGAATCAGAGAACTGTAGGGGTTGGAAGGGACCTCAAGAGATCAAGTCCAACACCCCTGCCAAAGCAGGTTTCCTAGAGCAGGTCGCACAGGTCGCAGCAGGCTGTCTAGATGAGTCTTGAATATCTCCAGAAAAGGAGACTCCACAACTCGCCTGGGCAGCCTGTCCCAGTGCTCCATCGCCCTCACTGTGAAGAAGTTCTTCCTCACATTGGTGAGGAACTTCCTGTGGTTCAACTTGTGACCATTGACTCTTGTCCTGTCCCCACAGGCCACTGAGAAGAGGTTGGCCATCTCCCTCTGTTTCCCACACTTCAGATATTTCTAAACACTGATGGGATCCCCTCTCAGTGATGGAATCCCCTCTGTCTTCTCCAGGCTGAACAGCCCCAGCTCACTCAGCCTTTCCTCACAAGGGAAGATGCTCCAGGCCCTTCATCATCTTTGTGGCCTCTGCTGGATCCCTGTCTGTTTTGTACAGGGGAGCCCAGTACTGGACACAGGACTCCAGGTGAAGCCTGAGCAGTGTATATGATTTACTTTCATTTGAATTATCTGATGTAAACTTCTATGTACTGAAAAATTATTATTATTTCTTTTAAAGGAGATATGTTTATGCTGTCTAATGTAGTGTTTAAGTAAATGCTGAACAGCACTTCTTAAAGGCAAAAGTTACCTGTGGAAGGTTAGTGACCGACGTATGAGGCATGATCAAGGTAGAAAGAGTTCATATAATCCCAAATAATTTTAGCCCCCAGTAAGAAACTTATTTATGTTTTGTATGGTGTTACTTGCAAAAGGTAAAGCAATAGACCTAGTATGTATGAAGCTGTAATTATGTAACATACAGAGGAAAAAAGGACTTGTCTCATATTTTGATCAATTGTTAGGAGATGACTTATATAATCATTTTTTTAATCATAAACTCCATGTTATTATGCTTTTATTTCTTCTGTGAATGACAAAACAAAATTCCATATGAGCTTATCTTCAGGGCAGGTGTCTTCTGTATTGTGATATTTCTATGCTTATCTTTATATGAATGTAACTATAACATTGGCCTAAAAATGTATTGTAATGGTACAAGCTGGCTGGTGTTTAGTCCAAAAGGTGTGTGCCATAAAGACATTTTAATATCCTTACATTTCTACTTAATGAAGATTAAGATGGTATCAGGTATGTGGAAGTGCAGCTGAAGGCTGAGAGACACAAAGAATTTAGCATCTGTAAAGGAATGAATTGATAAGATTTAATCTGATAAGCTCCTTGCAAAACAGATATGATATAATATTTTACCAATTGTGTTCACATCCAAGGACTAAAGTATGGTGCAATTAAGCTTAACATTTACCCTACTTTAATTTTTTAAAACTTCACTTTAAATTTCATGATCACACCTGGTTTGCTATTTTTTTGCAAAAAGGAAGGCTGGCTTCCTCTGGCAAGGGTTTTAATGAGCTAAAGAAATCAGTGTAATTCTGGGCAGTAAAGAAAGGGAAACAGTGAAACAATAGCACTTCTTGGTCAGTGAATATGCCCATGACACTGTAAATCACCATCTTCTCTGTTATGCAGATTTTGACCCCTGATGCTCCTTCTCAGTTGCAGGGTAACAGCCATGCCCTGAGAAAGGTCAGGGCTCCATTTGAGGCTCTGGCAGTTTGGATACTGCATAGCAGCTGGAGGTGCTTAGAGGTGATGGGGATGGGGGAGCTTATATTTTGAGCATGTTTAATCTGCAATAAAACACTGGCTCTCTGATTACTTACTACATTAACAACATCTCCTTGATCCTGTCGTTATGGTTGCTGTGTTTTATTAAATACAGAAACTAATTTAGTTCAGAACAAAATATTCACACCAGTTTATTCCATGTTGGAAGAACCAGTGTATGATAAATCACCCTGTATGAATCACTTCTCCACTTTGCAAAATTAGAAAAAGAAGCTCAGTACAAGCTGTATGGAAAAGCACTTTTAAATATGTGATTAAGAGGGATGTTATTAAAGAAAAATGTGGTGTGCCTTTGACTGCTATGGATAGAAATGGGTTCATATGTCAGCTGGTTTAGAGAGAAAACAAAATCAGATTTCCAAAGGATTCCAGGAGATTAGGAATGCATCTTCCATTTCCAGCTCTTTCATAGTTCTTCTGAAAAGTAGGTCAAAGCACTTGTTGCTATTACTGTCACTTAAAGGGAAATCTCTGCAGTGTTCATCCTAGCGAGCTTCAGAGAAATTTGATTTTAGTTCCTGCAGCAGTGATTCAGATTTATGCTTTCTCAACTCATTGGCTGTTGTCTTTTATAGTGCTGATTGTAGAAATTGAGGATGGTAGTATGCAGTGATTCTATCCAAAGGACAGCTTTAGTTCAGTTGGGGAGGGGGTTTGAGCCGTTCATATGGTGAATTTTTGCTGGTGAATATTTAGCCATCTCTTATTAATGCATAGCTGTTATTCTAGCAATTAGCCCAAGTTATGTGGTTGGTATTATGAACAAAGATATTTTTAGACTATTCTCATCTAGATTTGCTGTCCTTCCTGACAACAACTCACCAGAGCTGCTGGAGTACAATATTGATTTCCTCTATTATGCCTGAGATCGTAAGGTAGGCAGGTATTACCTAAACCAGAACCAGGTGGTAGTGTCAAATGTTGCAGGGAAAGCTTTAACTATTATCCCAAATGGAGCTAAAAAGTACTAGATGTTTAATAAAATCCTTGTACCATATCCTCTTCAACCTGAAAGAACTCCAAAGCGTTCAAGCAAAGCATTTGAATGCTACCTAGTACTTATATGACTGGATGCATTTCTCAGAATTAGCCATTTGCTATATGGGCCTCTGGTATCTCTGGCAATTTCTCTACGTTTGACCATTGAAACCCTGAAAACAGATTATTTGGCATGTACAATTACCTATCAATGTTTGTTCTTCCATTCCTATATGTCTTCTCCTAATGGCAATCCCTGGTACCTACACAGATACCAGAGTGAAACCTAGCAGGGTTTCGTTTGCTCTGTCACAAACAAGTTCTCAGACACCTCAGTGTGGTTACAAGAGTTTAATTTAGTACTCACTAGTAGTCTTTTATTTTGAAACAGCAGCTGAGAAGCCAACTGTTTTTGCAAAGCCAGCCACTGCCTTCTATTTGAACCTTGTTTTTAAAAAGTGCTTGAATGTCTGTTCTGTTGACGAGGATGCAAGTGATCAGCACTGAGTTTCAAACACAATCTTTTGTGGAGCCTGTTTCAGCACCATTTATCCCTTGATGTCTTGCATGTTTACAAATCAGCTTGGATGAAAACGGCATTCCAAAAGCAATGGTTTATTACGAATACAAGGGTAAAATCATTCTTCTTTCTCCCACTGTTTATTATGCAAGTTAACACTTGCTCTTGATGACTGGTTTTTATGGTGGATGATCCCCATGTGTCACAGATCTTAGCTTTACAGACTAGCTGCACACAGAGACCTTGTCAGGCAGATGAGCACAAGGCCAACAGATGGACCAGGAAAGGATATTCTGAGTTACGTTGTGTATTCTGACTACTGCACTAATCAGTCATTAGTTCCCAGATTACTTTTTCTATTTGAAAAGCACTTCCAAGAAGTAATTATTTGTAATATTTTTAGAACAATTTCAAAATACTGTAAAATTTTTATATATTTGCTTTTAAAAGTATGATATTTTCTATTTCTGTTGTCTATCTATTGGCAGAGATCTGTACTTAGTAAACATGAATAATTAGCTGCACACTTCAAGATTTTGGTAGACGAGATCTTGGTTTCATTAACTTCTGTTTTGTATAGGGCAAATGGACTTTTGCATAGAGTAAGGGAATAAGTTTAAAGGCACATAAAATTAAAATTTTATTAGACTTTCTGCCCACCAGGGTTGATGAATCAGACTGACTTCAAAGAGAAATGAGGTTTTCATGTCATCTGCTGTTTTCAGTTTTTCTTATGTTTAAAGGGGTGGGAGCTTTCATGTATCTCTATCTCTCATGTGCTGCATCTGATCCAAAGCTGATCAAAGTCTTCTAGTTAATTTCAGCAGGTCTTCAATAGATGTTAAAATCAGTTTTATTAATTGCTGGAAGGGAAAGAGAGGATTTTCAGCCACCTGAAAAGTGTGTAACTTCCATCAAGGTTTTAGGGTAATAAACACCGAAATATGTAGTTGTGCATGTGTTCCATTAATAGTCAGTGGGGTGAATTACTTCCAAAGGAGTATACCTACAATATGACTAAATTGTGTGCTTTTTTTAACCTGTGATGTCTAAGGCCGTGTTACACCTCAGTAGTTAGCTGTACAGATGAACAAGTGTACAACTTCAGCAAATGCACAAACTTACTGGAAAAAAAAAAGGTTTTTAACTTTTAACAAAATAGAAACTCTTTTCCCTGCACAAAGTATGTAATTTTGTTTCTTTGCTGACTGTCTGAATCCACACAGAACATGAATTTTAGGTTAGTTTATGACAAATGACTGTATGAACCATAGAAAGTAAGGAGGGCAAGATATAAAGCTCAAGTTTATAAAAGCTTGTCATTGTGGTACAAATGAAGTCTTGCAGTTGAAAAGCCAACGATGACTCCCTCCAGCACAAGGGACCCCTCCAGCCTCTCCATACTTGTTGTAAGATTAGTCTTTATTTTGCCCAGGGGACAGCCACAGTGTGTGTGTTCTAACAGCTGCTCCTTATGAGCTGTGCAAGGCATTACAGGAGGAGGAAAGAGGAAAGGATTTTCACTGCAGTAAACTGATTAAAAACTTGAGCTAGAAGAGATCAGTTATTGAATAATTTGATGAACAGTGGTATTAAAGGAAAAAGATGATATCCACATACTTTGGTGAATAATGTTTTTAACCACTTAGAAATACGTGTGGCTAGTACTTTCTGCCGCAAACTGAATTTAACATGTAACTCATTAATGTCCTTTAACTGTGACTAATAGGAAATCATGTTTATTCAGGACCTCTGTGGCCTCTGTCCAAACTGATAATAAGCCTGCCATCTGTGATAGCAGTTTGTGTGATGTATACATATATGACCAGAGAGCTGGAAGGATGAGAAGTGTTGCTTTTGCACAGATTTAAGAATATATATTTGATGTCAGGGTGACTTTCTGCTGCTGTCATGTTGAAATCAAGTCAAGCCTGATGTCTTGAATGACTCTCTGCACTGTTACCGCTTCCCTGAGGTACTGCAACCTGTTCTGGGTTGAAATTTGGATTAGTTCACAAATGGCTCTCCTACTTTTCTATTAATAACTCCTGGACCTATGTCTGAATAGGAAGGTTCATACAGAACAGAGATTGTCATTTGAAATAGGTAGATGGAAGTGCTCTTGAATGACACCTACAGAATGTTTTTCACAGACTGAATTACTTATGTCTGTTTCTCTGGATGCTAAATTTGTCCTCTCACATAAAAGATGAGTGTCTCTCCCTTCACTTAAAAATATCAAGCTGTCATAACATTTTAAAAATTTTGTGTAAATATGCTGTATATCAGAATGTTTCAGAGCAGAGGGGAAAAATCCAAGTGGAATAGAAAAGAAAGTTGTAGTCAGCAGGGACATGAAAAATATTACAACAAATTCAGATGAATAAGTTTTTTATTTGGGCTGTGTTTTGTTTCTTGTGGTTTCAATTCTTGTTGTTAAAGGACCATTGCAATTAATCACAGTCAGTGTGAAAGCCTGTGGAGTAACAGGGCCCAGTAACCAAGTTTTCTTCCTCTGTTGCTTCCCTAAAATTCATGATATGTGTGAAAATATAAATCAGTCATGATCAGAGCAATGCTGATATAACCATTCTGTTCATAAAATAAGGCTATTTTCATTACTGTCCACATCAGAACAAGACTGTAGATGTACAAATTTTTATCAGTTTGAAAGAAGTGTTTTAGATAATTTTGCTTGTTTGCAATATTGGATATTTGGATAATTTTGCTTGTTTGCAAATCAGGAACATTATAA
>VXBZ01009718.1:39450-72636 GCA_013399135.1 Heliornis fulica | reverse complement strand
AGTGTGGCCTGGAGGGTAGAGTGATGAGGTGGACTGAATGCTAGTTGAAGGGAAGAAGCCAGAGAGTTGTCATTAATGGGACAGAGTCTGGCTTGAGGCCTGTAACTAGTGGAGTCCCTCAGGGGTTGGTATTGGGTGTTGTTCAATGTCTTCACTGATGACCTGGATGAGGGGATAGAGTGCAGAGTCAGCAGGTTTTCTGACGACACAAAGCTGGGAGGGGTTACACAAAGCTCCCGAGCCCCTTCTGAAGGCTTAAGGGTACTCGTAGTGACTGGGACCTGTAAGCAGCCAGGAGCCAGCCTAGGGCTGGGCATCGCATTGCCATCAGCCACTGACGCAAACACTGAACACTCAGCTGGCTGCACGTAGTGGTGTTGTGGGGATGTCATTAGTAGGGATGGATTGTGCCTCAGTTTGTATTTTACATTCTGGACCTGTGTGAAGGGAGGGAGGCTTAGAAGGAAGAAAAAAGCCCATCATGCTGAAACTCAGTTGCAGAAATTTAGCTGTGAATGTTATGTTCATTGTAATCAGAGTACTGATAGGGTTAGGAAATAAAAATTGCATACAAGACAGTTAACTTGACCAATAAGAAGTAGCAGGAAAAAAAATATCTGTTAATGCTCTTTGGTAGGTCTGTAACTTTAGCTATCAAATCTTGCCACTTTAAAATCATGTTTTGTAACTCTTTTTTATTTACACACATAAAGTCAGTTTATTTTTATTAAGATTCATCTTATTCTGATTATCTGTTCTGTCTGTCCAGCGGCCAAGCTGAAGACAGTTATTTCCTCTACCTTTTCAAGGCATATCATCATGATCAAGCTCTACAGAACCTTTTGCTTTGCTCTTGCAATATCCTTTTTCATAGTGCTTTTATATGTGTCAGAAGTTCATACAGGCTCCTTACGCTTCAAGTCCTCCTTGTTTCCTCAAGTTGCCCACTTGCTCAGGCCGTGTTTCAGGCGAGAACACTCTCCCTTCCCTCCGATGCACGAGGTACAGTCAAAAGGGTACAGCTAATTCCCTCCTCAAGGAGAAAGCACAGAGCCAGCAGCAGCTGCAAACACCTTCCAGCAAAGCTGAAGACAGAAAACAAAGTGGAGGAATGGTGGTCAGCGAAGTGGTATGTTTCAGTTTGTGTGCACGGCCAGGAAGGCACTGCCTCTGTAGGGGCAAGGGGCTTGCCAAGGTCACCGCCTTAGTATGGTCTGCCCTTACTCGGAACAAGGGACCCAGTAGACTACACACGAAACCAGATGGTGATCCTTGCCTAGCTATAGAGAAGTTCTAGCTTAAGCTGAGACCAATTTTTACAGTTAAAACCAGAAAGCATCAGTGAGATCCTAACCAGCTGCTGGCCTAAGGAAGTAACTGGGAGACAGTCCAGCCTGCTGATGCTATCCAAAGTGAAACAACCACTGTGTCTGTAAGGGATTTAATCAGGGATGGGAGGAGAAAAAGACACACAAAATGCTTTACTTCATTCAGAGGGCACTGGCAATGAAACAGAGGTAGAATGAAACCTAAGCAGGGCAAGGACACATGTGAATGTTTATGCTTGTCACAGCCACGTACACCGATACATAAGTTAGCCCTGAAATCTTCATTTTACCAGAGAGAGAGACTTGTAAGATTTATGACACTTTCCCCAAATGTGTGACTACACTTTCGAAAAAACAATTTAAACAACTAATGGGCAGTTTCACGGGATATTAGTGTGTTCACAATCAAGTCTGTATAGAAGTATCAGGTGATAAAATGGCATTTCCAGTAACGCTTTTAGTTTGGAAATGGATTATTATTTTTTGTTTGTTTGCTTTTAGTTAATATTATTAGAATCTACAACTTCTTCCTCTCAGGAAATTAGTAAGGAAACACCCTCCTCTTGGGAGAAGAATCTTGACTAAATTGGAAAACATTGTTTTGGGGGTTCTTTTTGCTGCTAAGTTTTCACCAGGCTTACAAATACAAATGACACATTGTATGGTTTGCTCACAGAGATTTTTTTACATGCTTACTTCATGTGAATGAAGCTGTGTAATACCTGCAGTACCCTCCTGTTATCTCTTACATCTGAAGAACTGTGACAATAGCTTATTGGAAATCACCTTTATCTTCCTTCTTTATCTGGAGCCTCTCTATTTACTATATACTCAGAAAAAAAAGGCCATATGATACAGGGCCAGAGCTGCCATCTCTTAGCCCGTTTTTAGGTTATTTGGTGTTAGTGATTTATTTTCCGCTTATTTTCCTAGTTACTGCACTGTGGGATGGATCACAAAGCTGTTGCGCGGGAAATCATTGTTCAAGTTCGTGCTCATGTTAACATGTCTGGGACAGACCGGGACAGCTGTAGCAAGGAAACTAAACTATCACTGTACTCAGTATTAACAAAAACAGTAAGAATTGTTGACTGCTTTGAAAGAAAAAAGTTTGGTGGTATGTGGGGATGTAATGTCTTACCTGCACAAAGCTGTAGCAGTACTGGCTATGAAGACACTTAAAACATGTTTAATTTCTGGGTGTCTTGTACAAAAGCCTGTCATGCCTACACATCGGAAAAGGCAAAAGGCCTTTGCAGGAAAAGCTGTGAAATGAAGTGTGACTCTTTTATGAATGGGATCCCTTAGTTATCTGTGAGCATAACTACAGTAGAGGTCACTGTGGCATCTCAGCACATTCTCGGGCCATTTGCTAACTCCTGCTGCATTCGAAAGAAGTTGCTGAGTAACCAGGGTATTGACACTATGAGCCTGGAAGTGGGCTGCCAGAAAATGTAGTGGGGTGAAGAGGAACAGTGTGCTCTGGACTGCACACAGGTGTTCAGAGTTGCTTTAGTGTCTGAGCACAGGAACTTATTTACCACATTTATTTCTTCTTGTTAACCCACATTAACTAACAACTTCCAGCTACTTCTCTCCTATAGCAAAAGCAAAAATGGGGTTTATATTTACCTAGATTCGTAAAGTAACTGTGCAATGAAGAGACTACACATACTTGAAATAAATATTTATTCTTACAAAAGTATTTGATGTAAAACAATAGTGTACAAAGTATGCTCACAGTTTTTTGTGTTTAAATTCTTACTCTCTGGAAGGAACAATTAAGATGTCTTCTGACTGGAGCAGCTGTACATCCCTAGGAAAGAAATGCTGATATACACCTGATAAATCACTGTGCAAAAGGAGTAGCACAGGGGTACGGAAAATATTCTCAGAAAACTGAAGGTCTGACATTTCTGGCAAAAGTTAACCTAAACACAATGGAGAGGGAGAGAATGCGGATCTTTGTTTTCCCTTCAGTGCTGTCTCATCACCGGGAGTGACCTGGTCAGTCTGCACAGATCATTTCAGCTTTCAATTAACCTCTCCCGCCCCACTCCACCACCTGCCAATTTCTGGATTGACTTTTTAATTTGGCATAGAATTTGCAAACAAAATTTTAACTACAGAATACAGTTACATTTAATTTCAGAGGTTGCTGATGTGGCTAAACTACTGGAATGCATAAAATCATTCCAACTGAGAGTCCTTGGGATCTGAAAACCAGAATGGTGGTTTTAATTTGGGTTTTTTTGCCAAAAAGCAAGGATAGCCCCCAAATTTCTTGTACTGTAGAAACACCTAAAGCCACAGTAACGTGTGTGTGTGGTTTGTTTTGTGCATGTTTAAGTGTTTTTGGTTGCAGGGAGCCTCTGGAAGATGTAAATACTGAGAGGTAAATGTTTCTGTCATCTGATTGTTTTACCAGTCACATAATCCTTGCTTTAATGTCTTGGGTCAGTGAAATCCTAGTACCATCAGGCTTTGGTAGGAGATACATTAAAAGAGTGTCTCTGTGTTCTTTCCTGCAACAGAAACAGCAGTAAGAGTTACTTATCAGTCACAACAAGGACTATCATTCCCAGTTGCCCCAGCTTTCCAAGTGGAGTTATTGTTTGGGTTATGAGTAGAGCCTGGCTGTGGTTACAGGGTTATCAGTGGCCTCTTCAGATTTCTAGAGCACGTCTGGAGACAACAGGGAGATCTGCAGTGGCTGCACCTTCTCTTGGGTATTAGTAGGTTACTCTGAAAATAACTCAGGAGGTCAATGACGTGCTTCATATCCACGTACCTTTTCTTCTTAAGCCAGCAGTTGTCTAAAGAGTACCAAGGTAGTGTTTCCACCTTTAGCCACTTAGGTTTAACACCAGGACATCACAATGTGTACTTATTCAATTTTAGAGATAAAAACAGTAACAACATTTCTCAAAGGCTCTTAGAAAAGGTACATCTTTTTTATTTGCTCTAGGGCTCGACTCCTGTTCCTGCTGAACTGAGCCAGTGTGTAAAATCAGAACTGATATCAGCTCAGTAGGCACCGGAGGACGGGTCCATCAACAGCCTGGAACAACAGTAGCAGCCGTTAAGTGGCAGCTCCAGTTGGAAACAACCATTTCCTGCAAACAATACACAGTGCTAAGCTACAACTGCAGAGAGATCACAACAGCATCCATTAAAGGCAAGACTGTGAAACAAACCTTTATACACAATTCCAGTTTAAAGTCACAAACATTTATTTTCTCTGACCTTTAAAAAAGCACTGTAACCAAATTACCGTAGGTGGTGCCTCACTTCTGCAGTCAGACCAAGAATTTCAGGAGTGCTGCTTATTCTCCACTAAAACTCAAGAGCCTCTGGTCCTCCCCCAAGTCACCTCTGCTTCTTAATCCTCAATATGCTGCATCTCACATGCACATCCATTGTACATTCAGCAGAAAGGTGTCTCAGCCAGCAAGCACTCTCTGCCCCGGGCAGGCTGACAAAGTCTCCTCTCGCCTTCTCTCCAGGTGCAGAACTTAGCCACTGTGAACAAAGAGGGAAATAATCACTGTTCACCAATCAGCTAAGCTCTGCACCTTGCCAGAGAGGTGTCCTCCTCAGTACAGCTAATTATCCGATGAGGTTCTTCTGCAAGGCATCTACCGCTTTAAAAAAAAAAAATTTAATTTAGTTTTTGTTTTGCTTTGTTTTGTTCAATGGACGGACAGGATTCCACGCTGTGCACAGGCTGGACAGTTATGTCAAGTTTCATGCTAGCAGCTGCGGTCATGGCTGTGTGGTAATCCCTGGCAATGTGATTTTAATCTTAACTCACAAATCATCATGCCAGGAACCCAAACAGCCACAACATTAAAGGGAAGCTGTGCAGTCTCACAGGGTGTTGTTCTCATAACAGTATCTTTACGTTTTATGTTACAGCTCGCCATGCACTTCCAGCCTGTCTGAAGAGTCAAATGGGCAATGCCAGACTATTGTGGACACACACACCATGGCACTCTCCTCTGCTAGTTACCTGGCACCAGAAGCTCGCAGGCATTTTGATATTGAAGGAACTACAAGGAGACAGTAGAGTAGTAACAAGAACAAACTGCATCACCATGTTTGTGACCTTCAGACATCTACCAGGTTACAAACTGTTGCACATAACTAAAATTCTTTTGGGTTCTCAATAACTGGGAGGATGTAAGCAAGTCCCTTAGTCCTACATGCTTTAGAAAGTCAAACTCCTATCCCATAACTGATATCTACACTCTACAGTCTCAGACACTTTTCCCAAAAGGTTTTCTTGGCAGGCACTACTATTGTCTATACAGAAGGTACTCATAAATAAGCTTGCTTTTGTGGGATCTATCTGCTGTAATTCGTATAAATGAAGTGAACACCAGAAATTCAAGTGGAACTTGCTGTCAAGTACTGCCTCATGTACAGATTGAACAGGAGAAAGTTAAGATTTCTGCTTGGTGCCAATTAGAAAATGACAATTTTCCTCAATTATATACCTGAATTTTGTTACCACAGATCAACTGTAAAGTTATATGAACAACCAGGGCAATCAGTCTCTCAGATGAGTTATATCATTAAGCAAAAATCTGAGGTATGTTCTACTGGAAGAGATGTTCATACCAATCCTCATCAGCGATGTGTTAAACATGCGTGTACAAACACTGTAAGGTTACCTCTGGCTACTCAAACAGCCTAAGAAATGGAGAGCATCTTTGCAAACTACCAGTCTGTAGCCTGGGGCAACCTTTATTTCACGAGTATTTCATTAAATTCTGCTTCTTCTCTGGTGATTCTTCCCCATTACTTTCAGAAACAAGCTAGATTATGCATGACATTAAGCAGCTGCTTCTTTTAAGGCTACTCCTCTTACCTCATCATCAGTCTTGACAGGCCTCGCTACACTTAACACAAAAAAAACCTTTGCATTATCAGCTTGTTCTCGAAACCTTCAGATCTGCTTCCAAGTGCAGCCTGGTGCTTCCACTGCAGGCTCAGATTCTTTTCAAAACTGTGCTGCCTGAAGTCAACATGCAGCTCTGTTAAATAGAAATGCTCTCACACAACTGCAATTTCTGCAAGCAGAGTTAAGAATACAGAAAGGGGAAAAAACGCAGGTGGAGCTTGGCCCAATCTGTCCGTACTGACTCACAGTTGCCACTTGTACAGTCCATTACAAATCTTACAACAAAACCAGGCTCCATGCTTCCCAGCTAGTGCCTACACGTATCTAATTCACTGCTCCAACAGCTGGGCTTAAGAAGGGGAGGGGAAAAAAGGAAAAAAAAGAAAATAAAAGAAAAAGAAAGGTATTTTGTAACAAGAGTCACCTGAGCTAAGAAGCCACAAGCTCTGAGGTATACCAAAACTTTCTGCATTTACTGAGTTCTCCATATGAGGCAAAACTAGGTTTTTTAAGTTAAAAGGAAAAATCACCTCTTCAGAATAACATCTCTGCCACCACTTTGGCTGAGGCCGCATCCATGTGTTCTTGTGCTGCTGCAAAGCATTTACGTGCCAGTTCTTGTTGTTTTGCATCTTCATTCACCATCAATTCGCCATAGAGATACACACCCATTGCCTGGAAGAGGAACATAACAGACAGGCATCCTATCACCAGTAACAACCAACTACCTGGGCTTCACTCCACTCACCTCCTCGTACCCATTTAATTAAAGCCAAAACAGACAAATGGAAATGCAGACTATACCGTACACACTGTGGCACCCAGCCTTCCTCCCAAAAAGTAGTTTCCTCTGGGTCTCTCTGGCCCAGGGACAGTTGTCTACATGTTGTATTACATGTGTAAAAACAGAGCATAAGTGTGCTATATAACGGCTAGAAAATGCTTTCTTGCTTCATTTTCCGTGCTGCTTTTCAAGTTGCACTCTGTTTTCTCTTATCCACTCCCTGAAGTATCTCCACTTAAGAAAAGAGCTTTTCCTTCCTTCAACAGGATGCACAAGGCTTCCTTAAACTACGGTGCTTGAGGGGCAAGAGGGACAAAATCTAATACACATTTAAGTTTTGGACAAATTGCAGCAAGAAAACATACCATTATAATTTTGTTTTAGTTTCACACTAAAGGTGTCCAAAAAGTTGATTTATTTTGACAATGCAAGTGACTGACCTGATCTTCTCTGAGAAACTTCTCCACATCTCCATACCCAGGCAAGTACTTGTGTTTAACAACAAGTTCACACCATCGATGGCGAACCTTTGGGAAGAGAAAACATATTCTGGCGAGGAAAACCCCGAACACCTGTATTTTATCTGTGTGAGTGCTGATACACAAAATATCTCTAACTTGCTGTTTTGTTTTGCTATTGTTGGGTTTGGGATTTTTGGTGGGTGTGGGCAATTTTTTGCACAGCAGATAGCTCCTGACATAGGTGGGTAAACTGGGCAGAGGTGCAGTGCACTGCACATGTCAGCCAAGGCATCAGAATCCTCAAACACCCAAAGACAAACTCCTGGTTCCAAGTTAATAAACCGACCCAGATCCGGGCACAGATCTGCAGAATCGTCACCTCCGCTGTTTCCAGGCTTGGCTTATTTTTCCTTTAAGTCAGGCTGGAGGGTATTTCTTTTATGCTGTTAGATGTGGGGAGAGGGAGATTAGGGTCCTCGTAAGGCTATAATGCAAGTGATAAACAGGCTTAAATATAGTTCCGTGCCAATACAAAATCCATGCTACAAGGTTAATAAGCTAGACATAAATGCAAGAAAGCTTTCAGTTAAATGAAACACAGCTTTGCCACCGTCAGATTTGCAGTAACAGATTTTAAGCACCTCACAAGGCATTTAAAACCCGTCCACACTTGAACAGTTGGGCTGTTCTACCAAACGCACATTGACAAAACTGGTTACTAACATACTGCCATGAAAAGCACAGACATTTTCAAGCAAATCACAAACTGAAACTGAATTTTATTTGATTAATTTGAACATGAATTACACGTGGTTTGTGGGGTTTGTTTTTTCTCCTTCATATTTCTGACTTTGCTCTTAGGGCTGCCTCAGCAGTAGGAAGAGATCAGCCCAACTCCTTATATTCCATTGGTGTCTCAGCACTGATCCCAGAGGAAAACAGCTAAATGCAGTAAAACACCATCTCCCCACCCCACCCCAATCCTTCTGTTTTGGCCTTTGTTCTTACCATCTTCCAGCAGGCAAGACACCTAACAGTCACGTTTCACAGCAGTTCACAGAATCAACAGTTCCAAGGTTTCTCAAAACTTAAGTCTAACTTATGCTCGTTGCAAGTAGCTGAACACAAACTTTTTTCTGAACGATTTACTGATAACATTGGGAATGGAAGCTAGAGAGGGAGGGAGAAATATCACACAAGCATATTGTTGCTTTTGGGAATAAGGTATTTGGAAATATTTTCCTTGTCTCCCCAGTCCTTGCCAACCTTACATCTCAGAAAAAAAAAAATAAAAATCACAGACTTATGTAATTAGATGCTAATCCATAAGCATAATTAAATAGTGGTAAATGCTCATGGACCCTGGAATAGTTCTTTTTGTGTACCTGGTATCTTCTTCCAGCTGACCTCTTACATGAAACAGTTTGAACATAGCTGATGAATGAAATAAAGTGCTGAGGGGTTTTGTGGCTGAGTGGAGTTCACGCTTACAGCCTGTAAGATACTGAAGAGCTATAGTGCATGGCAGGGAACAGAAACTGACTCTGAAAGCCTTCTGCTGACAAAATAACAGCTGTTAAGATTCCTGCAAGTGGAACCAGTGCTAAATCTACAAAAGTAAACAGCTTTCCAAGATCCAGTCCACTTTGATAGAGATGCCTATACGCATAATGTAGACCTTCGAAACTGTGCCCAGCTGCTGCTTATCCCTGGAGACACTGAACATTTCACCAGTAAATCTTCCCAGGCAATCCAGCTTGGTTACAGGGCATTTCTCCTAGCACCGAGCAGCTCCATGTCGGAACCAAAACTTCAGGGCTCAGAATTTAAGCGTGCACCTCTCCCTTCTGCAGGTTGAAGAATAGAAACACATTTACAGCTTGTCTATCTTCACCTGATACACTTTATCCCTCACCTTCTGTCACAAAAAACCTTATGTATTCTCATAGCACAGGACTGGGGTCCTCTCCTGTAGTCACTCGTACATCTCATGGTCCAGCCAACACAGCGCTTTCCCAGGTGGTAATGCAGTCACGTTCAGTATCTGTCTGATCTCAAACTGTGACCTCAGTGAGAAGATTTCAACAGCACATTATAAAGCATTCCAGGATGGAGCACTCCTCATTCCACCTAGTGAAGCTGGCTTTTCCCCCTGCAGTTACTAAAACATTTACTGATCCTAAAGGAGGAGGTCACAAAACCCCCAGGGCCTAAATGTCTGTGTACCTCTGGTACGAAGCAGAGACCTGGCTCATGCAGCACACAAGCCAGCTCATCTCCAACACAACCACAGAAGCTGCATGGGGAGCAGAACAGGCGCTCTCCTCGTGAAGGCTTTCATGTGGTCAGACTTCCTCACATCGGGTATGTCTACCTTGCATTTGTACCACGGATGGACTATCTGAATCCCAGCAGTACGGGAAAACACAGAACAATGAAGTTGTGCCCACTCCCTTAAGTGTTCCTTCCTCCATAGGGTTCCTGTTCTTGGCAATCAACGTCCTTTCAAACAGCTTAAAAAGGAAAATATTTATTTGCTGAGTGAGATCTGGGACAGCACACACGTTTCTTTCTCTCTTTCGCCACTTCCCTTTTCTTTCCTAGAGAAGAGTACAAACCCTGGCACCTTTCCAGACCTGAAATGCTGGTGCTTTGCCAGCTGGTGCAGGAGCAGCATGTCTGCTATCCTCAGATTACACGTTTGTCTCCTGTTTTCCAAAAGAGCCCCAGATGCTCCCGAGGTAGAGCAAACCACAGGAGAGCCAATTGCTGCTGAAGCCCCTGTGAAACCACAACAACTCACAGGGGACCCCGGTGAGCTAGGCACAGAAACCAGGGCTGGCTGGCTCCGAGTACAAGATCGGCACCTGCACCACGCTGGCCCTGAAAACTTCCACATCACTTGGACCAAACACATGAATTGGTTCCTCTCCTGCCCCTGCAGCATGGTGTGTAGATGGCCACGTAATAGGAACTGCAGCTAAAGCGAACACAGTCATTTCTCAGATACACACACTACAAAGAATTTTTCTAGTACAATCCACGCCCTAGGCTGATGCCACAAACATGAGAATTTTATTCACATAAAAGAGGGATAGGAAAAAAAAAAATTAAAAATTCTTGGTTCCCAACCTCTCATCCAATGCTTAGGAGAAGTAAAATGGGCCCCACAGCTTCGCAGTCTAATGAATGAGTCATGTGAATGGGCACTGTTAAAAAAATAGGCTCAAAAGGAAATTTTGAAAACTAAGTAGCTTGTGGCAGGACTGAGCTAACCATATCGCATCCTGTGTATGCTCTTCCGGGCTTTTCTGTTCCTCTCAGGAGCAAAAATAAGAATTCATCACTCCCTTCTCAGTTTTCTGCCTGCACATTCCTCTGTGCTCTTCTGCACAGTTCAGAGGTGCACACCACGTGTCGTTTTGGCTAGCTACACCATAAACAATATAAACTAGACCTGAGAAGTAATTTACACCAATCCTTCCTGTTGCTTCTGGCAGAAAGCATGTGTAACTTTGGATCTAAAGCAGTACCTGTAACCACCCACCCACCCAGGCTCCCTGCAGCTGCAGGGACCCATGTGCCAAAGTTTGGAATACAATTCACTTTCTCAGCCCTCAATTCCGGGCTGAGAGTTGTCCTTCCGAGACCGGGACTGATGGCTGGTATGCCTGAGGATGGGAGAGATGGCTGGTAGAGTGATGGAGGTCTGCCAGGCCCATGGGTTCCCTGTGGATGGATCCTCACCACCTGGGAATTGTATTTTACTCCTGCCCTGCTTTTGCAGATGGTGTGGACATCTCCAATTCTGGCTTTTTAAGATAAAAGAAGATTGTTCCTGTGGATTTTGCAAGATGGTCCCTGTATTGGTAGTGCATTTCCAAGGCACAATTTGGTGGCAGTAAGACACCTAAATACTCACTGTCTCTGGTACAACATTTGGAAGCAAACTCTTAGAATTCCATAAACATCAACCCCATCAAGATGTAAGTATTGTCTAGTACCTAGATGAAATATCTCTGAAGGTATGTCAGATACTGTTAGATAGCAGAGTCCCAAATTTAGCAGCAGCAATTTATACAAATAATTCCAGTGGTCTCATTATCTTTTAATTTAACTGTAAGAAAAGTTCATTGTATCGCGCAACTTTATTTGCAACTCAAAGCTTACCCAGATTTTGATGATGCAGTGGAAGATGTTGAGAAAAGAAAAAGCTGGTTTAGTCTGTCTTCAGAGGATAAGATTATCTCTTGCACTACCTATACATGAGATTGTTCTGAAATAAATACTTCTACAAAATATAGTAATAATCCAACTCAAAGACTTTCCCTTCATTTTAGCAACCTGGACCAGACCTTTTGGGAAATGGTGCTTGAAGCTGACTAAACCTGACTAAGGCATCAAACACGTGGCTTGACTTTTGAAAGAAAAGCTCCCAGTGACATATCTGAGAAACAATATTTTTAAACTATTGAAGTGATAGTTTGATCGCTTTCTGACCCAGGTGGTAAATTACTATGCCTGGAACAGATCATCCTCCCGTGCCCCATACAGAAATGAGCAGACAAGCTTAAGACAAACATTGTCACAGAAGCTTTGTATGTTATATTGTAATGATGTACCTTGCTGATGTTCTCAATCACATGTATGCAAGCAAAAAATAAGCATTTGACTTCTGAGGTCTACAAGTAAGATTTGGAAAGCAAGTAATTTAAACCATGCCTTCATTAAAGAGAGAAAAAAAGCTAGAGTTTACTAAGCCCTCAGTCTGCGGAATGGCGGAGTAGCTTCAGGGAAAATGAGTACATTTTGCTAATAGCTGGATCCAATTTAAAAGGCGCCATGAGACAACAAATCTAAATCACTGAACAAAAGGGACATACTTAGAGACCTTAGAAAATCGGGTAATTTCAAATACAGCAAGAGCTATTGCCCCACAAAACGGAACCTTTATTAAAGGTAGGAGCCATATGTGATCTTTATAAAACATAGGTTCAGACCATTGAAAAAAATTATTTGAACAATTTGAATCTTAAATGTTTTAATTGAAGAGTCTCAGAGTCTAGACTCCAGTCTAATTTGCAGTTTACGTTTTCAAATAACCAAGCTACGCTACTACAGATTATTTGTTAATTAACAATAAGGAAGCTGGTATCTCCACAGTACCAGAATGCTGTTCTGTTCCGTCTGAAAGCATTTGTCTCCAGACTTTTCCTATCTACACATAAATTGGATTCAAATAATTATCTAGGGAAATTATCAAATAAGAAACAATGTTACATGTTACAGGGCAATATCTGGACTAAAAAAAACAGGTTTCACAATTGCTTAAGGCTAAAGAATTACATTTTAAGAATTGCCAAGTTTTTGCATTTAATAATCCATTTTTCCCCCTCTATCTTGGCTGAAATACTTACTCTCTAATACACCAGCCAGGTTGTGACTTTTCATTCCATACAGTCTGAATTTCAAATTGGCATCCCTCTCCTCTGCGCCACAGTCTATGCATCCTCTGGCAGACACATTTCATTTTGCAAACATTCATCGAAGTAAGACGGTCCAGGATGCTGAAGCAGCTCAGAAGAAGCAATAGCACAGCCATGTGTGCTACAAATGTGCTGACAGAGCACAGTTTGGCAATCTGGAAAAATGGACTCGATAGCCAAAACAACCACTGGATGCAAGCAGAATGGGCTCATCACTCTGACAAGGACTCTGTAATTGTGATTACTGAATATGCCAAGGTTTCTCTGAAGGCTGAGCAAAGAAGCTGTCTAAGAGCTTAAACATATTTAAGGTCTGTATTTGGGACAAAAACCTCCTGGACTTTTCATAGCCAAAGTTATCTCTCAAGTCCTGTAGCATTCACTCTAACTATATCAGCAGGCATCTTTCTACAGCAATTCTCTTTTATAAGACCCTTGTAAGTGTCAAGTTCAATTAATGCTGCTTCTTACAGCACAATGCTCTTTTCTCAGTATTAAAAAATTAGTTATCCAGACTATGGTCAAAAGTGTGATAAAACTTCAATTTTTGAAAAAGGGCTTTTCCTTCCCTTACTCATGCTGCGTTTTGTTTTCAGTACAGGGAGGAACTGCTGTTCAGTGGGAGTTAGGGTGGCTGGACCTAAGGTTCACTGAGCCTCATCACTCTTTGCCTTGGACATCACTGATCATACAAGCAGCGCCATGCCAATTCCTGCCACCTCAGGCAACCTCCTTCCCTTCTGTGGATCCCACAGTGTGATTATCTTATCCCACTGAGAACCCAGCAAAATGCAGCAGGAAACCCTAAGGTAATAATGGGCTGGCTAACCCAAATAATTTTTGTCAGGGGCTAACTGCCTCTTTGAGGAGAACTGCGTGGAGGCCTAAATACTTTAAAACCTAAACAACATAAAATCTAATTTTAGCAGACTACTGGACTTTATATTTTGGTAATTTTGGCAGCAATATCCCACTTCCTTTCTTCATTTTACTCCTTCTGATTTCCACTTCTGATCACTAGCACTATGTGCACACAGTGCACTATGAGGGGTGCTGGAAACAGGGGAGAAGGACTTGCAAGCCACATCTCTTTCCTTCACTCAGCAGCACTGATGGGATTCTGCAGGCAGAGCTTATGCAGCAACTGCCTCCACTTAGTAATAGAGAAGAGAGGTGTTGTGATGTCAAATTTTAACAAAAGACAAATTCCCGTTGTTTGGTCAAGGACAGGCTGTGGGACAACTGGCAGAGGTACTGCAGAGGTGTGCTGGCAGGTTAGGCGGCATGCTCCCATAGCTGTGCAAGTTCCAATTAGCAATAGGTGACAGCTTGAAGCTTCCTGCCCTTATAAATGTGATTTACCGGCATGTAGTTCCTTCTCATCTTTTCCCTTCCCCTCCAACCGCATGCTCTTGTTTTAGCATTCACCCAATTCTATGTAATGCAGTCAACCCTTGCTGTTAAATGGTTTCAGAAGGACCACAGCCTTGCTTAAGAGCAACCCAATCAGATCTCTTTTTCTCCAGCTCCCGCAGACCGCAAACACATGACTCCACTCCCACCTCCAAATAAACACATGCTTCTTCTCCACAGCCAGTGTGGAAGCTCTTTCCTGCACAAGGGCTCAGAAGCCCAGGACTCACCAAACATGCCACTTATGAAAGACCAAAGCAGAGCAGAAGGTGTCCCTGCTGCTCTCTGTGGTCAGAAAGGCGCAGCGGATGAAGGACAGTGTCAGGACAGGACTCATTCCTGGCAATGAAGCACACGCTGAGGACTGCTTCGGAAAATACAAATGCCCCTTTTTCTCCACCTCAGGTTCACAGAGAGCTCCCAATTAGAGGCCAGACAATTTTGTTCCTATGTGGGCTCCATCAATGACATCCACGTTAGTAGAAGAAAATTTTCCAAATGAAGTCAGAGAAAGGAAGAGACTAAGAAGCCATGTCTAATCCTTCTTCAAAGGTAGCACCATTGGTGTCTCTCTTCTGGTGTCAGAGCTGTCACTATGAACACGTAACTCTGTTACAAAGCCTAATTCTGTAATCCCCACACTCCTTGGCCTGCCCCTCCTCACCCTAACAGGATACGGAGACACAACAGGATCTAGCCTCCAGATTCTGCTCTTCTTTTATGGCAAACCAACGCAGTAATGACACACAGTGACCCACAGCACTGTTAGAGGGGAAGAGGGCCGAAGGTAGTGTTTCAGCTTCAACAACGTGTGCTGGGAAAACACGTCCCCACTGTGCTGGAAGGCTTTTCTCATCCTATTCCCATCTGCGCTGCCATCTCCATGCTGGTGGGAGTGGCTCCTATATCACAGTGCATGTAAGGTAAGAAAATGTTTAACACAGCATGTGAACTCAATTAAAAAAACAAAGGTTTTTAAAAATAAGCCTTAGTTAAAAACATAAACACACTGCTTACATTGGCACCTTCCCCTTTCCCCTGCCTTTTCAGTATTGCCTGCTCTGCATATGGGAACACTAGCGCCGTCCACAGCTTGCTGTAAGATGGAGATGGCAGAAAAGATGTCATCGGTTGCCTTTTCACTGGTCTCGCTGAGATGCGTGCTGAGCTTCGCTTAGCTGTGGTGCTGCTGGCTTTCAGGAGCAGGGCTGCCTTCTGGCCAGTGGCAGAAGACAGACTTGTGTTGCCCCAAAATCCTCTCTTAGTGCCTGGCACTGGGAAGCGTATCGCAGGGACAAACCCCAGACCTTCAGCAAGGTAAACTGGCCTGGGGATACATGTAAATCCCAAGTGACACCTTATCTAAAATGCATGACTGCATCTGCCTCTCCACCTCATATACAACCCCACCCACGTTCCCTCTGACACCCTGCCTGTCTACAGCAATGGCTAAAATACCTCTAGTATCACCAGATCTATTATATTTTTTTTAATGTCAACATTGTGAGTAATTCAAATTATTCCCTTCACCACCATTTCTCCCAACTGTCTCCATACTGAGTCTTTACCCATACTTTACCCATACAGTGTTTGTATATGCTTTTCAACACGAGCTATATATACGTGGACATAAAAGCATGCTGGGCCCATAAAACCAAATATTTTAGTGGGAAAAAAAGCTCATAAACACCCATACAACTGAAGCAGAAATCCAGCTCTGAAAAGTTAAAGAGATGAAGCACACCAATTGTCTGTTACCAATTACTATTAAATTACAACTCCTGTTCAGCAGAAGGAAAGGCTGCTGCAAGTACCAAGGCTTTCCCCTTTGATTATGCCCCTCTCTCCATCCCTCCACTTCTATCTCCTCCTTGGAACTAGAGGCAAAATAAAGCGCCTTCCTTTTATCTCTGGTCTCCCACAGTGACTGTGGTCCAAACGTTTGTGATTGCCAGGCAAGATCATTGTCACAGGCAGAATCTGGAGCTCTGTATGAAAATGAGTCTCAAATTCCAGGCAATGAACAATGTGGCTGCCTGACTTTTCCACTGTTTAGGTCACAGCTCAACGCCTTCCATTTTTGCACAGTTAAAAACTTTGCTTCCAATTTTCAAAACAATTCAACATGAAATTTTGACTCTGAAGACAAAGGCCTTTTATATCCCTCTCACAACCCCAAATCCCAGCAAAAATTCTTAAGCAAAGTATATATTGATTTTATAAACTCAGAAGAAATATGTTCATGCCTAAAACGAGACCATTTAGATTTTATTCCATGTTTCAGACTTTTGAGTCACCTTCCCCTCTTTAATTCCCTGCCCCCAAGAACACAGTGACAAGGTCAGGCTGGATGGGGCTCTAAGCAACCTGATCTAGTGAAGATGTCCCTGCTTACCAGTGGGAGCGGTTGGACTAGATGACCATCAAAGATCCCTTCCAACCTAAGGCATTCTGTGACTCTGTGATTAGGGTGATGCTTATCCTATGTTGAACACAAGAAAATTCAAAATTCCTTTCTAGGACACTGCAACCCCAAAGGTATGTAGCTGTCACAGAGTTTAAAGGAGGACAGCAGGCTTTTCCCCACGTTATATAAGTCCACAACTCTGTGGTGGGACCAGATCTGCGTGGCTAAGGTAATGATGTCAGAACCAGCTACAGTTAACAGTTTTGAATGTTCCTGATTCTTATACTATTTAGACCTCCAAGGCTTATGGCATAATGGGTTTTTTTTCCCAACTTTGTGTCCTATCCAAGCATAATCTGCATCTGCAGTTACCCTTTATACAGGAATGAGAAGTACTAGATGAGCTGTTTGGATGTAGCTTCAAAACCAGTTTATTTTAAATAAAGGCTATCTTCAGATTTTCTTTTTCAGAATTAAAAACAAGAGCAGCAACAACAAAAACAAAGGACACACAACACAAGCACAGAAATGACTACTGCTGAATAATGAAACAAACAAAACCTGCTGATGACAGATAGGAGCTTTTGTTTGTAGTTTTAGAACTACATTCTCCTTGACATCCTGGCCGCTATGTCAGTCCTATCCCATAGATGCAAACAGAGTACGCTTTTAAATTCATGACTAGGCCAGGTGTTTTTTATTACAGTGTTAGGTTTGCACTGCCCTACTCAGAAATACTGTATGGAATTTCATATAAGGCAGTTGCACCCAATTCAGAACAACTTTGGGATTGATTTCAGAATCCCAGTGGACTCCACTACTTCATTCTCCTTTCTGGACAGCAAGAACTATCTCCAATCCCTTTGTCCAGGTATCCTTTGGATAAACAGTAAAACCAAACCCCAAACTAACCCAGTTCCATATTTGGTTCCCTCTTACCATCAGCTTCCCCACTTTCTAAGTCTTGTTAAGCTGTTGAGCTGCCAGATAAGAAGGAAATTAAGTCCCAAAAACCAGTTAGAAACTTAAGGGGCGTTAAGTGAACAGCACTGGCAATGGCTCCAGTCAGGGTCTTGGAAACTCCTGCTAATGCCACCCAGCAGCGGGTGAGATCACTTGGAAGAGACGTGTTGGTGTTGGCTCCTGGAGGGGCGCGGGATTGGGAGTGCTGACGGGTGCAAAGCTATTTCCAATGCTCAATAAATCTCGTGCTCTGATCATGCCCTTCAGAGAGCTGGTGCTGATGAAGGGATTTTCTGTTCTTCTCAAGTGACTGGAAGAGCCCCCACACTTCGCATGTGGTAACAAAAGAAACCTGAGTTATAGCTGCTTGAGATTATTCTTCCGTCAGTCTCACAAACTCATCACAACACATCCACTTAGTTACATCCACCACGTGAGCCTGAGTCAGTCCCAGGGGACAACTCCCACTGCTGGTACTGGAAGACCTTTTTCCCTCAAGCTAATCCAATTTTCTAAGATTCACACTGCATTTTGGGCCTCAACTTCAGGAAGTGAGTGCCATATTCCTAGAATCTACCTTTTCCAAAGTTCCTTTCATGGGGAAAATAATTCCAAATCCTTCCAAATGCACGCTTGTGAAAAACTGCCTTTGGCAGAGTAATGCCAGCACCATCTGTGCCGAGTAGCCTGCAAGCTGCATTCAGATGTAGCACAGCTAAGAACATGGAACAGGGGTGAAGGCTCAAACACATCCAGATCACAGAAGACAGTGTGACAAGTGGCTGCTGCTCTGGTCAATCTTCTTTGTAGAAGTTGGGGATGCTCTTACTGTACTCTGAAATTGATTCCTTTACTAGTGAAAATGGGGAAGATGTTGTACAACAGTGAGATATCCTTTGGTAGGATTTGCCAGGGGAAGCATCAGGGGAAGAGAAGGGAAATAATATTTCTGTGAGGATGCGTGTGAAAAGCATCAGACTGATGATAGCATACAGATCTGACTTTGTAAAATACTTTCTTTCCCATTTAATGAACATCCCACCTTAGTAATCGTTGGGTATACAAACCTCAAATCTGATTTATTCCAGAAACAAATCTGGCATGCAGTCTGACTGCTCTACAGGGCTTTTTTTTTTCTTCCCAAGTTCCTAATTCGTAAATACTAATTTGCTAATTGCAATTTGTAAATAAACAAATTCTTCAGTGTAATCTTATCTACCTCCGGTGCCACAATAATGCTCCAGATGTAACAATGAGGGGAAAAGATGGACCAAATTTATTTTGCATCCATGATGAGTTTTCACAGCAGTTTTGTAAGTCCTGTGAAACATGCTCTCATATACAAAACAGGACAGGTCGTCTTGACTTCAATTGAAATTGAATAGTAAACTGTGTGCTTAGGTACGGAGTAAGTTTATAAACTATTTTTGCTTTTACAGAAATAAAAATTTATTGTATTCATTTATCTTCTGGAGAAAATAATGTTCTGCATTTTGGTCATCAGCTCACGCGGTCACCATCTATTAAATTCATGGCATAGGTTAAAGCAAGGGATCATAGATCTCCCTGTTTGGCTGCAACACCACTATCTGAAACACGCCCGTATGTTGCTCCATGGCCCATTCCAGAAGGACTGGCAAGCTTGCAGAGCCAACTTTATCCAAGAGCTGAAGCCTGCTCAGAGACCCTGCCCCAAGGAGGACGTGCCCAGTGGCTGTGCTGAAAGGAAAGCTCACCATGTGCCTTGTCTGCCTGCGAGCAGGGACTGACCTTTCCCAAGCAGTTCCCTTTTCCCATCCAGTTTTACAGTGTACTGGACAAGAGCTCTGTTCCATAAGGGCGCCTTCCAACAAAGCCCAGCTGCAACCCGTGGGACAGCTCGATAATGCGGTGCGAGAATGTGCTCAGCTTAGTGAAGTCGCCATCTGATGGGAAAGCAGCAAGACAGATACTCACTTGTACTTCCACATCTGCCAGCTCTTCATGGGCGTGGAAAGATCAGTGAATCAAAGTTATTTTGTTTTAAACACAATTCTCACCACTGGTAGGATGCCCAGCACCTTATATGGTTTGTATTAGCATGACTGGATTTCTGTCAGTGAAATAAGATGCCACCACTTTATAGTCTTGGTCTCACAGGCAGACCTCATGCACAATGAAGTAGTTGTGTAAGAATGGATTTATGCCATGATCTTAACTCATTTTACTCATGTTTTCTGCAGAAACAGTTATAGTCTCTCCTCTCTTCCCAAAATATACCACATTATGATCCCTGAAAACAGGGAAAGCATTATGCAAGTGAAGAGCATTTCAGCCAACTTGCTGAGACAAGGAAAACTAACAAAGCAACTTTCCATATGCTGTGCAGGCAAGATATTTTATTAAAAAACCCCACCCCTATGTCTGTATTAGGAAAGAAAGAAAAGCTAACTCTATGGTGAAAAGTCCGAGGAAATGCACCAGAAATCTTTCTGCTTCATCCACATCCTGTACTTTTTTTGTCACCAGGTCTCAGAAAATTCATCAACAAGTAAAACACACCTGCAGAAATACTGTCAAGTTTTAAGACTGAAAGTGTTGTGCACACCCACACTCACTGACCATGTCCTATAGCCTTAGTGATCTTTTCCCCTCTCCTTTACTACTCTGCACACTACTCAGCCATCCTGTGATCATGTGTATACACACATTACAACCTTTCCCCAAGCAAATGAAGACGTTGGAACAGAAATAATGGATATAATCAGAAGGTTCTTACGGTTAGCAGACAGTCACTGAGCATTATCCGTATCTCCCAGTGTTGTCTTTAGATATTTCTTACTAACTGATTCCTCCTTTTATTTTAAACGAAAGTCTTCAACAGCCTACACTAAACAAGATAAGCTTGTGAAGTCACATCATAAAGGATGTCATCAGGGTCAGGCAGACTTAAAAATACACTAGCAACCAGAGAACTGTCCAGGTTCTGCTAGAACCTAGATATTCCCTAAATGAACTACCTGCATGAAATAGCTACCTCAGAATCAAAACAAAACCAGCTCCAGTTCTCCTGTTAGTGAACTTCCATCTGGACTTTGTCATCTTCAAACTCCAGACAGTTTCTGTAATTCTTCTCTTGGGCACAGGACATGTTATTTCATGGAGATGTAGCCTGACTATGAGCTATCCTACTATGCAGCAGGAAGCAACACAGCAAGAAAACAGGGAACAGGAAGAGAAAACTAAGGACACAATCAATCTTCCATGCAATTGCCTCCCACTTGTCTGACATGGTGGACTCAAAGCACTGAAAGGTGACAGAAAATGGCTTTAAATTTTGAAACCTTAATTGCTCTCAAAAATTTGTTTAATGATACATTGGATATGCTCAAATCAAATAATTCACATCACCAAGTTTAATCTCTGGAAAACAAACTTTTCGGTTTGTGCCTTTCTAGATATTCCAAGGTTTAGAACAGGAAACAGTAAATGGATTCATTATTTGTTACAGAGGTAGACTGAGAGAACAGGAGGCAGTCACAAATTTGGCAATTCAGCAGATGCCCCACAAGCCTCTCACAGTATCCAAGACTGAGGGTGGACCAATTTCAAATGTGATTAAGCCACCAGCATCTCACTTCTGGCTCTTGTGGCGCAAAGGCTGCTATCAGGCATTTGGTTTGCATTACGAATCAGAACAATGTTACCTGACCTCTGAATTATTATTTTTTTTAGCTGAAGCATTCAAATCAGGGTCTGCCTTACATGGGAGAAGCTACCTCTGACCTCCTGCCTGCCTCTGAAGCTATGTAACTGTGGTGAGACCTCATTTGAGAGAGGACAGCAGCTATGTTCAGTTGCTGAGTAGATGCCAGGAAGGACAGAGCTTGAGCACTCCTTGAAGAGAGATCTTCAGTTAAATTCCAGGCAAAAGTTCTCTCGCACCTCTTTCCCCTCCTGGCTGCTATGAAGTCATTGAAACAAGCAGATATAAGTCCTGCAGCATTTGTGAAACTTAGGTTTCTGAGCTGTGTCACACAGGTTTCTTGATAAGTGAACTGTAAAGTAACTCAGACAAAAGAAGCCAAATAAACGTGTATCCCATTTTCGGTCAACCAAGCACAAGCAGCATTGAGCAACTCTTCCCCAGTACTTTCACGGTGCTTCAATGCCCACAACCTACAGGACTCAAGTGTCCATTCAGAAAATTCAGGTCCTTTAAAACATGCAGAGACGGGGTGGTTCTCTACTGAGTTTATCCCAATAGTAAACTCTACCAGGCAACTGTCCCCTTTGCTCCTACCAACAGCCATCTGACAAGGCGAGATTTTTCCAAGCTCTGTGCTTTTTCCACTGAAGTACTACAGCGAGTGGAACACTGTCGCTCTCCTCACCAGAACACCACGTATACACGCTATTCTTCACACTCCCGCTGACGCTGTAAGACATTATACACAGGGAAAGCCTTCCAACTCCCAAGTGTGTGGTCAAAATTCTGTGTACAATTTTTGAAGACTGAACTTCACTAAAAAGAGAGACCATACTTCTTTGTGTACCACTCGCATGTATGACTGGCCATATGATTGCGGATTCCTACCAGAAAATTAATGTGAATTTCAATGCCACATGTCAAAAATAAGAAAACAACCTCCTATTTCTTAACTTTCTGCTGCTGGATGGAACACAGCTGACAGCATTACTTACAAAAATTCCTGAATACAAACTCTGGCATTGACAGGTTGTGGGGGTTTTTTCTTACTGGCCCTCCTGTAATTTTTATGTCCGCATTTTTAATGATCCATTTCTGACATTTAGTTACTGAGAACAGTTGAACTACAGTAACACAACAGAATCACCATGATAAATGTCTTCATAAATCAAATGTATACAAGAACTGCTCAGGTACAGGCTTGGGTTGCAGTTCTTTCTTTGTCCATGGGCTGTGACAAGAAAAATCCCCTGTGCAGGTACTGGAGAGGGAGGCATAAAAAGTCCTTCCCTTAGGCATGTGTAAACTAACATTCCTTTTAAAGGACTGTAGGTGCCTGGTGTCTGATGACTGGCACAATGCTTATTGTAATGTTATCTTACTTGTACTTTCTCAATATCTGTTGAGCCCTTGGTTTCACCTTGTAAAATAAAATGGAGATTATGCTCTTTAACTGTAATTTAAAATGTAATATTATGGGTTTGGGTTTGATTTGAGGGGTTTTGTGTTGTTTTGGCGTTTTTTGGAGAAAAAATTCCAGCAGATCTCTTGTATCCTTTAATATGCAAGGAAGAAAGCAAGCGTGAGAGTGGAGAGAAAGGTAAAAACCTGAGAAACCAAAGCTTGTGGCCTGGTACTCACAATTCATAGGCATGAAACAGCAACACCACAGCTATTGCTTTGATCTATCTCCCTATTAACACCTCTTCCCATTATAGAACCCCTGACATTTCACTGGTATTCAGATGTGATTAAAATATATTCTAATACATATAAATAGAAATGTTGGTTCAAGTACTAACTAAAAACAAATCTGGCATTTGGAAACCTTTATGAACAAAAAACAAGAAAAAAGGTGCAGTGAACAGCAACAGCTGAAATGTTGTCCAAACACACAGAAATACTGAGGTTAAGAACATTCCACTTCAGATTTAGACATGGAAAAAAGGACTCGAATGTGCCTGGATCCTGGTGGAACGCTACCGCTCCTACTCAACAATGCAATGGCGTACATCAGGAAGGCTTTTTAAAGTAATTTACCTCAGCATCCTGCTCCTGCAGCTGGTATGTTTTCTCCAAGCACTGCAGTACTCTAGGACACAGCGTCTTCTCCTCCAAGAGAGACTCCAGAAGTAAGACCAGCTGGTTAGGGAGAAGCTAAGAAGAAAAATAAACACCATGTGTGAGTGAAGATCTCTGCAGACTGAGCAATTAAATGGAAACAAACCAAAGAGGACAAGGTTGGGATAACTTGCGTACTTCCAGCATGTGTTTGAAATATGACAAGAACTTCTAGCTGCTCTCTCAAAAACCTCACGGTTTATGTGTCTGTGTTCCGAAAAACTGTGCTGGGGCCCAATTAAGGTTCATTTTCCATGCTTTCCATTACTACAGTTAGATCAGATCTAAACCACGCTTATCTTAATGAAACATAACCATAGCTTATTAAGTAAGAGTTTTATAGAATACATGTGCTAAGTAACTCCATTTTGGGGGGGCTTGGAAAGATTAAAAAAAAAACAGAAAATAATTTACACAACATAATTTTAAATAATTTTTAAGAATGGCTTTTTAAAAAATCTGGTATATAAGCAATTGCACAATATCCTTACAGTGAACAAAAAAAACACAACACAAATTAGTGACATACAAACCAAATGCTATAATGAGCCGTTTTGAGGCATATTCTAGTGCAGTGAGTCACAAGCCATACATCACTACATGGTAAAGATGCATGAATGTTAGGTTTGCGGCACACACAGTATATATCTATCTATATATATATATGTATATATATTTAGCAGTTAGTCGCCTGACTCCAGAACCTATCATTTTCAAACTGAACTTAATATAACCTAAAAAGAAAAAGCAGAAGTCGTCTGATGTAGCAAGTGCTTAAGTGCTCTGTTTAATAGGCTTATTGGATGAACAAATAAATAATTCAAACAGATCTCAGGGAGAAATTACGCCAGCTGCCAGGAAACATCCACTCAAAATTGAGGGTTCAGGCGATCAGTCAGAAGTTTGTTCTGTGCCCCAAAGATTTACCTAGTAATCATCATCAAGGGGCACCTAAAGAGGAAGGAGGAAGGGAGGAAGAATGCAAATTTAAGTTTTTTCACACCAAAATAAACCAGCACTGCTCACTTCTAATGTTTTCTAGACAGATTAGGGAAGAAGGATATCCTGTTACTTTAGGACTACAAGCATTTATCACATTTGGTGATTTGCTGCTCGTGTCCCCCTCTGCAGCATCAGTTTGCTAAACAGGTACAACACAGAGTTCGCTGCAGGAAATACACCTTCCAACAATACACCCCACAGTTTACATGGGCAGAACAAGTCTGGAACTCTGGTTTCTGACAGCAAGTCCATGAAGTGGAATTTCTGGTAAGTCTTGATCTGTAAAATATCACCACTAACTAGGCAAATGTGGCATTTTCCTCCTTTTAGTCTGACATAATGTAGCATTAGCACCTAAATAAAGAGGAAGAGAGATCTCAAGAATTTTAATGCTTTGGTTTCCTTGTACTTTGATTTCCTTCAGTTGGGTTTTTTTTATGATTTTGAGAATATGTTGTATTCTTGGAGAAAAAAGAAAAAAACAACCCCCAAAATCTACTGTCTCTTACTGGAACATGTCCTAAGTGATACCAAAGCCTGCCAAAAACCCAAGAGTTGTTAAAAACAGACATTTTAAAATACTGACTATTTAAATTTCAGGATAACTACTAAAAACCCAACTTGAATGTTTATTGCACAGTCAAACAGCAGCTGCCTGGGTGATGTTGAGACACTCTGAAAAATAGAACAGGGAAGGCTTCTGGGAAGTAGCTCTGCTTGCAAACTGAATTCATTCTGAAACTAATGAAATCTGAAATCTTGCAGAACAGCGTGTACAGAAAGGTAACATTTAGGAAAGCTTTCTCCGCTAACTACAAGGACAGCAGAGTAATTCTCAATTTGCAGAGACTATAGAAAACAGGTGTTTGAATAGACAGGTAGAGAACAGCTGAGAGTTTATATTATAATGCATCTCTAGTATCACTGATACACAGATTCTCACACAAAAAGCCATTGTTTAAGATGACATTACAGAACCTCATCGACGTCAACAAAAGCAACAGCAGCAGAACAGCAGCCATGTCCTTAATTTACCTCTGCAACAAGCTGCATTATGGTGAAGAGTTTTCAGAACCACAGGTTAAACTCTTATTGGTTTAGATTTGAGACTGCAGAGAGCAAAAAAAAATGTCAAAATCTGAGACAATGGTGCTATCTTCCCATCTTCCTGATGCCCAGAACAAAACTTTAGATTCTCTTTTCCAGCTCAGTTTAAATAAAAGTCCAAGGTAGGAGATATCAAGAATGGGGAGGGCACCAGCAGAAATGCTGACAGATCTGTCAGTGAAGTGGTACTAGTGGGCGCAGCTTTTATGCCTTGTTCCCCCCCAACTTCAAACACAAAATAAAAGGAACATTCCCTTTCACTTCTAACCCTTTGCTTTTAGTAACAAGGATGCCTGAGAGAGAAATCTGTCCTTCACAAATTTTCAAAGGCAGAAAGTTTGACCAAAGTCTTACCACAGAGACTACTACAAAAACCCTTCAGGGGTTTAAAAATCATATATTCCCCAAATACAACAATGTGAAAGTCGCGATCTCTAAAGCAGCTTTTTTACTTTTATAGAGTTATAAGTACACTTGGTAAAATTGCACTCAAATTTGCAGTCAACCCATTCCCATGCTCCATTATTTTTCATTTTCCCCATCAGCATTCTTGTTTGTCCTACCCACCTGTTACTTCTCATCTTTCACACCATGAGAACTGTTTGGGGTACATGCTGTTGATTTTTCCATTTGTTTGCCTTACAGTTAATAAAAAGGCCCTTGCTTTTAAGTGCTATCAAAACATAAACACTGGATAAAATAAAAAGTAAATTTCCTTTCAAGTACTGTGAAGCCATTTGCCTTTACAACATATTCCGTGAACACATACTTAATATCTAATGCATATAAAAAACCAAAAACGCAGCCACAGCAAAATATATCAGGATAAAACTTCACTGTGTCAACGTGTACCTCCATATTGAAAACACTCAGAAAACCACCGTAACATCCCAAACACAACACTTAGCATCTTCCTGTTGCAAAAAATAATAAAAACCCAAACCATTACACACACACACCAACACACACACACACACACACACACACACACACACGTATACATATCTAAAATGAATCTCTGAACTGCACTGGAGCACACTCAACCAAAATGCTCAAATATGTGTACTTACTGAAGTAGAACAATCAGGAAGTGTGGCCCATATCAATAAATAGTTTTCATTATGGCAACGATTGCTACAAGAGCATCCATTTATACTGTAAATAGCTCCTGACCCAATCTATGCCTGCTGCATGGAAATCATACTACTTTTCCCAGGGTTCCCTCTCCCCCAGTTGCGAGTACTGATGCTTTGAAGAAGGGATAAATCAGTAGATTACAATCAAGCACACCAGTGGTTTTCTGTCATGTCCCATATAATTAAATGTCATCCCCGCTTTAAAGCTGTATTCCAGAATTGCTTCTTGCCTTCTAATACCTCTTCCCTGACCCTTCAGCCTTTTCAGAGACTTCACTTTGTCCTGCCACTAAACTGCCATTTGTCCTCTGCTTCCCCCAGGATTACCTGATGTACTGTTTTTAAAGCTTGAGTAACTAAGCTGTTACCTCTAAAACAAACTGCAAACACTAGGGAGTATCAAAGCCAGGTTTTTACTTGAAAAAGGCAAGGTGAAATAATTCTAAATCAATTACTAAAAATGTAGCTGAATTGATAATGTAATTCAGACAACTGCTGAAGCAGCTTGCGGGGACTGAGAATCCATGTATACTAAAACATCTGGGAACTCAGAAAAAGCCTATTTTGTATTTTATTCATATCAGGACACAAGACACTTAAGGTATTATAAAGTGTAACAAGAATATCTCAAGACACGTTTGCAAGGCCTTCTGCGAATAATCCTGGAACGAAACTATGAGTTTCCTGAATCCTACTACTAACATGTAGAAAGCACAAAGAAAACAAATCTTGCCTCTCCAAAGATCTGGTATGGCAGCTACAGAGGTCATTGACCTCACATCCCAGAAGACCACCCATGCAAAAGTGCGTATTTATCAATTCCTACATTAACAAATGCAATAAATGTCAGATTCACCCTTTACACTAGAAAAAATGCTACTGAAACACTTGACTACTGACCTTTCACAGCCATGAAATGTGACACAGATATATCTACGTGAGCATCCACAGTACCAGCGCTTGCACTGCACCCCTAAGCCAGGACACAAATCACTAAAGTAGTACAGCTGGTATGATGAATATCCCATTTGCTCCTGCCTGCACTTGAATGAAGTCATTGAAAGCCTCCTCAGAGGGGAAATGTGCCTCAGACTAATGCAGCAAGAGATTGACAGTGGCGTGATTTCTATTATTACTCCATTATCACACTGGGATCTGTGCCTAAATGAGCATACTTCCTCCCTGATGCCATTTCCTTTTATCATGGCTCTAGTCTAAAAGCAGATCAATGGGAGTAAAATATATGATGTCACTTCAATTTACAGCTACTGCCTCCCTTTCTCACACAGAGATAGATCGATTCTTCCCAAAAATGGTTAAGAAATGCACAGGGAGACTCTTCTCCCAGAAAAGGGTTCTCTGCTATATTTGTCTGTGTAACCACAGCAAGGAACTGTTTACACTCATCAAAAACAAGGGAGAAAACAGAAAAAACACCTCCAAAAAATCTCACTACTGTGCACTGGAAAATGCTGGCTGGAATGCAACACATACAGCACAAAAAACAAACAAACAACAACAACAACCAAACAAAACCAAACCAAAACAAAAAAACAGGCCCAAAACAGCATTAAAGCAATTTGACCTTTGAAAATTATACAGAAAAGTTTCAAGGTTCTAAGGCACAATATATTCCCCTCTGTATTTCTTTGGGTGAAAGCAGTCTCATGCCCGTATGAAACAAGGAATGTAGTTTCATCTACATTTTTACAACATTTTCCAAAGTCGAGCAGGATTCTTCTCACCTCTCTCTTAGGAAAGAAAGGGGAAAACCCCCACCCCAGAGTTCAATAGTGAATGGTTCCCTTCAGACAGAATTTCCTCATTAACTGCAGATAGGAAAGCTCTGCCACTAGTCCAGGAGACAGGATTTATAGGCCAGATAGGCCCAGGCCATCTCTGTGCCTATACTCTCAACCAATCTAACAGGTCCCTGAAAGAATCTCATGTTATAAACTCTCCACATAGATAATTTGCCTTGAGGGCTGTTTAATGCAGGCTTTGATTAAACAAAAACCTCTGTAAAACACAGCTGACCCCCCCCACCGTGCTCCTCAAATTGTCCAGAAAATTGTTAAGCTTGAAAATTCAGAAAATCACTATTTTCAACAACATTTTTAGACAGATCTTGCAATTGTTTACCTCCAACAATATTCTTCAAATGCTGTTTTCATCTCTACAGTGACTTATTTTAAATGAAAACAAGTCTTCCTGTATGCACCCCCCCCCAACCCATCCCCGGGGCTAAAATGTGTTTATATCAAGGAACATATGAATTCAATAAAAATGTCCATGTTAACAGCTGTTAACTAGCATAGTGTGATACACTACTTAAGAGAGTCTAAGTCTGAAAGAACTAGTCTGCAGTTTCATTAATACACAAGGAAAAAAAGATCAGCAGCTGACAAAAAACCCGCTTTGAACTGGTTTGCAAAGTAAAACTCATCTATGCCAGAGGCTGACAAAATTTCAGAAGTGTGTAGTGAAGCACACGGTTCTGTTTAACTCTGTTTGGGCCAGCTTGTTTCTGACTTCCCTTTTGCTGAAAAATCAGCTCTCCTTCGAACATTTATGAACAAAAACTTGACCTCACTATATTTAAAAACAAAATAAATATCTCTGTAACACATTCTTGTCTGCCTATGAAACAGACTTCTATGAAATGTCTTCCCATTGTGTGCAGTTTTCCTCCATCTCTGCTCAGACTTCTTTCTGTGCTTGGCGTGTCATTTTTCAACATCTATTTTAAAAACAAAATGCCCAGGAATGGTACTGGGTCTTTATTACAGAAAACATATTCCTATGAACTTTGCTTCAAAAAGTTCTTACTTCAAGAAATAAAGTTCACAACAAGTTCATCAGCCTGTGATTTGTGTTACACTTCAAAATGCTGGTTCTAAGATGTTTATGTCTATTATCACTTGCTTCAAATGAGGAGGACATAAAAACAACACTGATAGCAACTTTTTTAATAAACAACTGCACTTGCATTTTGCTCCCAGTTACTTTCCTCTTTATAACATCAAAACTAAGGATTTCTTATATTTGGAAGCAGATAATCTACGCCAGAAATAATTTTAAGACCGCTACCTACTTGTACTTGGTTTGATTTACTTTGGCCACACATACAAAAACACTGTAGGATAAAGGATGCAAAATCTCAAAGAACTGGACAAACTTAAATATGCACGCAAGTGGCCCAATCTCCACTCCTTTTCAAATGCAAGGACAAAACCAGCAGTAATCAGAGTGAACAGCTGATATGCAAATGAAAAATATTATGACACAGCTATAATCTAAGGTGGTCTTCCAGAAGGTTCAGGAAGGTTTTGTGCGTGTTTTTGGCTTTTAGTTATAACTTAACCTGAAGTGTGCAACTTTAATGATACCATGAAACAACAAAACTTGGGAATTTTTTTCTAACTGAGCATTATATATCCAGCATTTTTTTGAAAGAGAGGTTGCTGACAGGCAAGTGCTTTACAAATTGAGGTTGCTTCTCTGAGATGCCCTCCTCAAAGCCTATGCTAAATGCACACCAATTTCTCAAGTGATCTTTATATTTCCTAAATGTTACAGATAGCCAAAATTGGGAAGGTCCCTGGGACTACTTACATGCTTAAACTTTGTCATATTCAAAACCACTAACTAGGTTGTTGGGTGGTTTTTTTTGTTCTGTTGCATTTAAATGCGATTTTGGCACAGTACAAATCATTGTACAAATCATGACATATTATTCTAACCAAACCACTTGGTACTTATGCTAACAGTGTTTGATTTTCTTAGCACTGACAAATATTTGTAGGGTAGCATGAAAGCTAAATCAGACAGGGAAACTGTAGGCGTGTATGTTACAGTACAGTGAGGTGAGAATGTGAGGATTTAATTCTATCAGTATTTTAAGCTGACTTTCAGTGGGGGAATGTGCAGCATAAATGAAAGTTTAAAGCTGTTTCATGTGCTGTGTCTGATATTCTGGGTATGCATTACCAGAAAAGTTTCTGAAAGGCCAGCCTTTGCTACCAGTCCATAAACTGATTTTTTTTTTCTTAAGCTACAGTATAAAATAATTTCCCGTAATTTACTTAGTGGAGAGAAGATCCACTTATGAAGAAATTCAACATCTGCAATCTAATATAAATGCATTGAAATGTCAAAAATTATTAAACATTTATGATCTAACATGGTGCTGAGCCAGCAAAATGAAAACCAGGTGGCTTCCACTACAGTTTCAGTCAGGTTACACAGTGCTTTCCTCAACCTTAGTTTTCCCAAAAATACGTTTCACCGTAACTTTACCCTTGAGCACAGTAATTCCCTTTTAAGCATAATAAAGTACACGTTGTCTGTCCTAAACAGATTATAATCTCTGCCATTTACCACCATGCTTCCAGCATGTGCTGCTCCTGGTTTCAGATGAAATGACCGCGGCAAGAGAAAAGTGGATTGGAGAATCGAGTTTTCACCTCTGACATCATGCTCTTAGACTTCCACTACAAGTGGAAGTATTTGTGTCTCCTTATTCGTCCAACCAAAACACTGTACATCTCAGCTGCTCCAAACTAGGTACTGATGCTGAGATAAACAGCAGTATAAATCATCTCACCATGAATGACCATCATCTAGATCTTCTGAAAACAGACCAGTGAGAGTCTTCTGATATATTAAAAGAAAGTTGCAGACCACAATGAACACTGGCAACCAGTGTTTCAGTGGCCAGTCTACGAAATACGAAATGAAGAGTTGAAGATCCATTATCACTGCATACTAGTCGCAACCACCAGTAATGGCACTCCTCAGACAGATTTCCTTTATTTTTCTGACTGTATGCACTAGAAGAAGAAAGAGAGACAAAAACTAGAGAGCCAAAGAAAATTATCTTTTCTAAACTTTGATAAGTTGCACACCCAAGAATTTCACAACTCTCTTATGGCACGATCAGGTCTTGGGGAGACCATGACTTGTGCACCAGATGTTCTTTTCTGACTAGTCAAGCACAAAAGTACCATATCTGCCCCAAACTAACATATGGATGCAATGCTGCACTTCCATCACTTGACCCTTTATCCCCTTTTTGTTCTGCAAAAAACAAACAGCTGATGCTTGTGGATTCAGTTTTGCCCGCTCTAGTACAGATACACTGCAGCATGTACTTGATTAAAAAAACCCAAACATACAAAAAACCCCACCAAAAAACCCAACCTAACCTTTCTTCCCTTCCCAAGGAACCCTTTCTGAAACAAAACACGCCACCCCACACAGCTTTCTCCAGGGGGAAAGGAAGAGACAATAAACACATGACAGATGTTAGTTCATTGGTTAATGCACTTGTAGAAGCTACTCAGATCCTATGGCAAAGAGCGTGGTATGGGACAGAACAAGCATATCCTGTTATGCTTTACTCCTTTATTTAAAAAATATGGGTAAGGATGTATTTAAAACTGTTGCAGAAGACATGACCGTTGGGGGAAAATATAAAATAAAACCTTTGAAAGATCTGGGGGCAAGTGGATGAGTGTTGTGTGACACCCTTGTTATGGCCAGTGCTATATAAAAAGATGCTATAGTTATGAGCAAGGATCTAACTGCTAGATCTCCTCTTTCAAAATCTTACACAGGAGCATTAAAACTAACCATAAAAATAAATCCAAGCTGGAATTTGCTGGATGTGAACTTACCCAAACTGCAGTTTGACTTAGGGATTTTTAGCTTAGAGTGCAAGAAATTGAGTGGCTCGAGACAGGATTTGCACATCATTAGTGTCTGCATAAGCAGAACTTCTTAAAAAAAAATAAAAAATAAAGCAAACCCTGAAAGTCAGGTGAAATACTACTGTTTTCATAACTGATTACCAGCTAATAGGTTATAAAAGTGCTGCATTCTGCTCATGTTTCTCAGGTGAGACCCTGGGTAATGCCAAGGAGAACAGTGGAGCATTTAAAGGGAGCAGGACTTTATCATGTGTACTGAATGCTACTTCCAAATATAGAGATGGCTTTAATAATTATATTTACACTCAGATAATGGATTTGTTTCTTAACTCACAGCTGCAGCTTTGTGTGGAAACAACTCAATTTAACAGAAATACATCAAAGCACTAGCTACTGAAGACGTCTCTTGAAAAAACTAAAAAATTAATATTTTTGTGTGATTAAAGAAGCATGTGTTTGTTTTGTGACAATGCAAGTGACAGAATATTTTAGACATTTTAGTTATATTTTAGATGTATTAACTACTGTGTTGATGAAAGGAAATAATTGCATTTAAAGCACAAACTCCCTTCCAAGTTCACTCTCACCATTGAGGTAAAACTAGAGGCTTTAAATATAATAATTTGCTTATGAAATAGTGATAAATGTAATTTGTTATGCTAATTTGTAATAC
>VXBZ01009718.1:18477-33934 GCA_013399135.1 Heliornis fulica | reverse complement strand
TTGTAAACACCCCTAAAAAACACAATTAATGATAAATCAATTTCTTAACCACTAGTAATTGCAAATGGGCAACAGAGGCAAGAAGGTAATATGAAAGGAATTTCACTGATACTCAAAACAAGTACCATAATCAGTAACAGCCAAATTACTCCATAAATTAGTAAAGGCACATGATGAAAGAAATGCAGTATTACTGTGAAAAGGCCAAAAGACAAGGGTATACTTACCGAAAAAACAATTTCAGTTCCACTTGGTTGGCAAGAGCACAAAGTCCTTTAACCTGATTATACCTTTACTGTGGTGCCACCACAGTACTCATCTTCTCCTGACTAAATATACGAGCTTCTTCTTCTCAATCTAAATCCAGTCACAAAACAGTCCTGGACATGCTCCACCCTTGCAATTACATATTACTCTCAGTGATCATATTCCACCTCTTTCCTTCCCTCCCTCCTCCTTTTCTGTACTCTAGCCCTTTTTATTCAGAGCTCTTCTGCGAGCATTATCTCTCATCTAATAATCACATTAATTAGAAATTTTAATTTTGGCATTTTAACAACATGAAACGAGTTTTGACAAATCTAACAATTCCAAAGGCACTAAAAGCATGAAAGCAGTCCTTTTTCAGGACTTTCTTTTTGCCCCCAAACATACACCAGTTTCTAATAACAAAAAAAAAAAAACCAATCCCAGAAGAAGACCCTCTACTCTCCTGCTTTCTGTAACAGGAGACTGTCTATTCACATAGGAGCTGTTAATTTCAGGTGGTAGCACCCTGATTTCAAGGAAATACAAGCAATAAACACATATCCCTTCCCTTTAACAGCTGAAATACCAAGTACATGCACAGAGGATGCTGAGAGCAGCACATACTTCTTAATCTTCAGAAAAACTGCACCTTATTTTATATGCTATTTTAATGCGAAGAAGCATCATAAAATGAAAATGTTACAGTAGTTCCTATTTAGTTATGAATACTAGATAATTAGCATGCTTGCAGAAAATCTGAAGTGTTGGTTTACGTGATTTCACAATGCCAATCAGCTTGTAGGGAGTCTGGCTGGAATAAACAAATAAAGCAATGCTATTTCAGCAGGTCTGTATCATTAACAACATCAGCATAAATAAGAAGTCTTTCCATTACATACTGCCCTTCTATATTAACCTTTGTGGTCAAAAAATAGTTTGTCCAAATAGAAACAATGTGTTTACAATTCTGATTGAACACATTCTGGTTTTGAATGCATCCATGTGGAGCAAAATAGTAAGGATCTGTGTCTTTCCAAGAGCATCTCTAGGGTAAGAACAGGAAAGTGACAACACAGACACATTGTGATACAACAGCATGTAGGTTTTTTTCCAAAGCTCCCCAAGTTCCACAGAGCGCTGAGGACCGGTTTTCCCTGGAAAAGGTGTTTTCTCTGTTTTCAATCTCCTTGGGATCCTTGACCATATAGTTTGGGCTGTCTTGAAAAGTTAAGTGGGAGGTGAGGAGAGGGGGTGGTGAGGGGAGGGAGGAGGGGGAGGCAAAACCCCAAACTGTCCTGACTGGCTTTTTCAGCATTTACATGGTTAACTTTATATTGCCAAGGCAATTAGAGCTCATTGGCCTGAATACTGAAATTTACTGACTTACACTTAGCAACCCAGAAAATGACAACATTTGCTGCACACAATAAGGAAACTAAATTAAGGGCCTCTCAATGTATACAATACCCCCTTCCTTTATTTACATATTCATTTATTTTTTTAAAGCTCAGGATTTCAGTTCCACCAGTAAGCTGTGTCTGTGCAAGCCATCAGTACTGTGGCGGTGCACACGCGTGCGGTGATCACAGCGCAGCTCTGGACTGCATAGGCAAACAGCATGAGGGATTAGTTTAATCTAGATTTTGGATATGTAAAATTGCAAAGGATGGAATGGAAGCTGGCGAGTCAGGCTGCTGAGACCTCAAAATCATGGGAAAACTACTGCCGTCTGGCTTTCAGCCAGGTATTTCTGGAGCGCCTCTCCCTCCTGCCACTTACACCTGCTACTGTTTAGAACAGTAAAATCAAATGTTGTTGCATGTCTTTTATAAATGGCTTGCAGGTTATCTGCAAGAGAAATATGTGAGCTCCATTACACTAACGTCTTTCTAATTCTTCTTTTTCCTTGTTTTAGTTATATATAATCAGCAAGAACTAAAAAAACCCCACACTTTTTTTTTTCTCTCTTTATTTTCTCAAAATAGAGGACTTTCCTATCCTCTATTTTGAGAAATGTTTACTTAATGCTTAACATCTTACTGTCTCCTCTGGACAGTCAGTTTCTCCACTTGTTGGGTTATTTTGTTGGACATTTTGTCTAGGTTTTTGGTTTGTGTTTTACATTACTCACACGGCAACTGGGTAGCAAGAAAAAAAAATACTAAAAATCCCACAACAAAAAGTATTATTTTTAAAAACACTCCCCAGTAAACTGGATTATAATACCACTAAATCTGGCAAAGTAGCTGGGGAACTTACATATTTTTAACTAACATTTAGAAGCTGACTAGATTTCAATCTGACCATTTTAAAACAGAAAGGAAAAAGAACATGCTTTGCTCTGTCAAAAGAGAGGGCTTTGACAGGGGCTAGAGGGGAAAAAAGATGCATGCCTGTTGTATGAAATTCAGCAGAAGACAAGAAAACACTGAAAAAAAAATAAAATCCATTGACAGGATGACATTTTCTTCCAACTAAGACTTTACACATTCTACCCTTTCACCACTTTTCAAAGCCCCCGTATTTTTTTCCCAGCATTTCAATATAACTGAAGGCAAAACTCTCTGTTGCATTTAGTTTTTCCACATCCTCCATGTCTGACACTTGATTAGGACCGTGCACTTTCCCTAAGGAGACTATCGCCAGAACACAGTGCACAGAGGCAAGGGCTGAGTTGACATACTACAAAATTACCAACAGCTGCAAAGCGGCTACTTGGAGTAACAAGGCCACCTTCCCCGGGAGCAAGCGGGAGGCATCGCGTGCCCACTGTATCAGGGACATGCGGCCTCCTGCTACTTCAGGCACAGAAAACATTTCATTTTCCAAAGCCATACCTAAGCTGCGTCCATGTCGCTCTCCTGAGCGCCATGGTCTGAAGGCTTTTGGCAGTGGTGTTTATGTAAGGGAGACAGCCAAAAATACCTAGAAATTGGGTAAATGCCACCAGGAAGTTTTGGCTATTTGCAAAATTCAGTAACTCAACTCTGTAACATGCAATTCAAGGTGGAATAATCACACTCCATGTGATGCTACCTGGCACCTGCAGAAAGATTCTGTCAACCTGTATGTTGCTGCTACTCATTTTCTACCACATTTTCATTGCTTAAGTTTTAGCACAAAGAAAATGTAAAAGTAATGAAGCAGCTATAAACGTAAGTAAAAACTGTTGCACTTTGTGATGTTACTTTGGAAAAGCCACATACTTTTATTTTTTTATACAAAATACTGACAGCACGCCACTATTAGTTTGTATTTGAAATTGCTCAAAGCTGTGCTCAGAGTGCCCCATGATGTAAGACTGGGCTATTCCTGACTGAAATTGAATTAATATTCAATGCAGACCAAAATGAAAAGAAGAGAACTGAAATTCAAGCACGGAGACAGCGGGGTCAAATTAAGGATCTTTATTTTTTCCACATTAAATTTAATGTGTGTTTTCCAACTACATTAACTTACCACATGTATTTTCATAATTAAATTAGGTAATGTGAACCTTCAGTAATGTACTAGGCAAACATCGCAGGCAATTTAGTTTAGCACAAGAGAGCTCAGACATCTAATTAAAATTAGTTGTGTTCCCGATAAGCTGCTACTGTGAAAGAAGTCCTACTGTGAGAACTATAAATCGATTTTCCTCAACTATAACAATCAGAAAATACATGCAAAAGGTAATCTGCAGTACATTTTTAAATACAAATTTTATTACAACGTGAATGGAACAATGACAGAAGTTACTGTTCAGATAAATGCTACATACTTTTTTTGGACATCTGTGCTTTCATCATCGTTTGCAAACAAAACTGTGATTTGCAGAGATAGAGTTTTGCACTGCTTTTCGGAAAATGTGCATATAATAGCACACCATTACTGGGAAAAATATAAATTTCAAACAAACCCATTAAGAACAAGCAAAACAACATTTGAAACATAACTGAGTGGATACAAGCAACAGGCTACGAGTGCTGACAGGACAGATCTGAGTGAACTTACAAGGCTAAAATATTAGAAGAGGGCATCAGAGAACAATCTTGTTGCAACAGTGCTAAAGAAACAAAAGCAACAAGAAAGAAGGCACAATCAAGTTATTTCTGATGATATTAAAACCAAGCAAGCTTGTGCCATGGACGTCAATGGTCACTTTTAATTTTTCGTTACGCTATGTGGGCTAACTACTGCTGCAAAAGAGCCTTGCACACACTTTATAGAAACTAGGGAATCTGGTTGCAGCTGTTTTGCACTGGGTTTATGTTAGGCATTTGAGACATAACAAACTTGATTTTGCAGCAGTACTTGTCGAGACAAAATTCCCATTGATTTCAGTGAAACTCATCTGCATGAGGATTTCAGGGTGGGGCTCACTGCGTCTTCTGAGTAATCACTGTAACATACACACAACTATGATCGTTTAAATTTATTCCGACATTTTATATTCTTTGGTTAGCTTTAAACTTTCAGCACAAAGATGAAACTTGTAAACAGTGTAACATAAAACAAAGCACTACAGGCAACAGTCTCGCTAGAATCCAGCAGAGGCTGAAGTCAACACATAATATACTCCTGACCACCTTGTTCACAGCGTTTATTATTGAGGACATCTGCACGCTGTGCTCATTCTTATTTAGGGATATCATATAGAATGAAATAGGTCAAGTTCATTTCATATATAGGGAAAAAAGTTTCAAAACTATATGCACGTACAGAGCAGTATAAAAATCATGGTAACCTATGTGTTTATAAAAATATGAAATCCAGTGCAGCTGTATTTTCCAACTCATAACACAGAAGGCACTTAGAACAAGCAGGAAGATACTATGGAACCTAAACCAAGGAAGCACATAACTGATGTGTAAGAAGTGTGCATTATAATGACATATGTTTTGCTCAAAGTGTAGAAGATCTGTTCAAAAACTTGTTCCAGTCAGTTGGCTTGAGATGCCTTTATACTTCATAATATGTACATACTTTATAAAAATAATTTGTGTCCATGTAGACAGACAAATGCTAAGCCTTGGCTTTTGCAGCTGGAAGCAGACAGATTTGCAGAAGCAAACAGTGAAAACAGGAACTTTGAAAGGCCTGGGATGGAAGGCTGTACATCTCAGCTCCAAAACCGGAACATAAGGTGTTGTTCTAATAATTCACTATGTGAGAAAAACAGGGGGTTTTATTTATACACACACAGTGAAGCCGATCCCAACACCTCTGTAGAGCTGTACTTCTAGTGTTCTTTGCTTGTACGGGAGTGGCAGAGCGGGATCATCTTTTTCTCCACTTTTTGTGCTACTCCATATTAGAATTAAGATTGAAATCAGATTTATACAACCCTAAATCCCTTGCAAGCTGTGGGAATCTTGGGTCCAGAGCTACAGGAAATATGACCACAGTGTCTATGTACTTCCAACTTTGTAAAAGGATGAGTGTACTTTTGGCATATGGCCCTTTATGCAAAAAAAAAAGATTTACCAAATGGAAGAGAGCCTTAAACGTTTATAGCTGAGACTAAATACTCTTTACTAAATAAACTTCCTTTCTGAAGAAATGCAACCTAAAAAAAACCAAACGGAACTGGAAAGGTAGATGATGAAATTATTTAGTTGTCTCAACCCAGTTCCCAATAAAAAACCCATCCCTATCACAAAAGCTGCCCTCATGACTGGCAACCTTGATGAGAGTGGGGATTGAACAAGCATGGAAATTGAATTACACCCTCTCTCCCTGTAGGTGGTCCTTACGGATTAGTGTACTGAAGTGCATCAGAAGTCAGCACTACTCCTGTCCATGAGGCATGTCTTCTGTGGACACGATCCTTCAGACTGCAGCTCTCAGTATAACACTATTCAAGTCAGTTAAATACAATTTAAAAAAAAAAAAAATTAAAAATCTCTCTTTGAAGGAATCTTGAAACAGTAATTTAAGATAAACGTCTATTCGCAGAAAGCATTTGCAGTAGAAACTCTCATTGCAGGCTCTTGTTAATCTGATTTAGGCATGATTTTGTTTCCACTCAGGAAGCTTAAATTAATTTAGCTGTTCCTGAACACTGTTACAAAAAGATGAAGTATCCAGTGGCTCACAGCTACAGTTGCTAATTCAACAGCCACATTTGCTATACAGTCAGGTTATGCTGAAAATTTGTTTGCTTTAGCTACCACTACACAAGGGACTTGTGCTATTACACTGTTACCCCATTACGCTCAGTTTTTAGACTTGCATAGATTACCTGGAGACCAAAAACAAGAATTCAAATCCTCATGTGTACTAAATTACCAGCTGCTAGGACAATCTCTGGCATATTCCCCACACTGATGACACTTTGTCACTAATGCAAGCACTGAGAAGTCAGATGGATTCAGATTTCTCAATATCGTCTGCTTTTATTTGTTCTATGGTTAATAATAATAATAATAATAACTTTATGTTTTATTACCACTGTTATTACTATTCAGTTAATGTTCAAACTAGGACTGCTTTTTAATTTAAAGAGTTATGGTCAGTAATTCATCCTGGGCATAGAAGACACTGTTTTGGTGAGTAACAGTAGGCGGGACAAAAATTATAATCAAAATTGTTCAAAAATAGGTAATAGTCTATGAAACATAAGCTGAAGTCTCCCATTGTTTTTCAGAGACTTGCAAAATAGTTTTTAAATAAAGGGAATTCTTCCACTCAGCTTTTCCTTAATTACATGGAGGACTCCATCAAGCCAATTAGAAAATCAACGTACCTGACTGTGACGTTTCCTAACTCTAGAACTTCTCTTCTACTGTCCCTTTCAAAAAGAAAGGTAAATGCTGACAACCAAATGAAGACAATTGAGACAGCCAAAAATCACTGTTTGAGGGATGTCTAATTAGATGAAGAACTCAGTTCATAGGGTCTACTCCTCTTTGCATGACAGTCCTCCTATATAGACGAGATCATCATGGGGTATCATGGGATAACCCACCAGCACACAGATTGCTGGCATGACACAATGAGATGCTATGTCCATACACAAAAATTCACAGTGTGGCTAGCATTGCTGGCACTTAAAAACATAAAAAAACCCCACTGTTTCTAGTCATTGCTTTGACATCAACAGCCAGGTATCATCACCGCAACCAACATCTTCAGTTGAATTGATTGCTAGTCCTAGCTAAGACAACCTTCACCCTGATGACTTTTCATTTGAACTCACAGGCTGCTATCTATGAGCAGCAAGCAGCCCCTCCACCCTGTTTTTCAGCTTTCTCTTTAAAGCAAAAATTCAACACACAGTTCAGGAAATGTTGTAAGATGAAGTTCTGGCTGCACTCCTAGAAATAAAAAATTAAAGTTTCGGTAAAACCTGACATCTCCCTGTAAATTACACATTAAACCAGCACCCCATCCCCCTAAACCAACAGGAAAACATACTATTACCTAATGTCTGAAAATTCAGAGAATATATTCATTCACGGAAATTACCTCTGCAAGTAAAGTGAACTAAAATTATTTCCTCTGTTTATTACATAGTAAACAAGATATCCAGGTAGCTTTTATACCTGTGTCTTCCTGGAAATAAATAATGTATGAAGGAAAGGAAACACTGGTCTTGGTGCAGATAATTTTATTAGCAGAAAAAAATGTGCTCAACAAGACAGAACCGGACACTGTGTTCGTACAGACACCAATTTCCAGTGGGATACCCAGAACAAACAATTCCTGATCTCTGATGAAGACAGCTATTCAATTCATGCTACTGAGGTAAAAACATCAAATCCTCTGTGCTTTCAAGTGTGTTCTCAGTGAAAAATAACATTATTTGCAAGTGACACATACAGAATTCATTCACCACTCATCTCAACGTGCAGTTTAATCCCATGACAATCACATCATCTTTCAGAATATTCACGTGGCCATAACTGTAAATATGACATTTGTGGCCAGTCTAAAACACAGTCAAGATCAAAGGGGTTATATGTCAAGGCAGGCCCATTGGGGTGGCATTACATGCTCTGCCCATAAAATTACATTACTGCCTTCTGTGGCCACAGCTTTCCCTCAACACTGAAGTCACATCAGGCTCCATAACACCTGAACTAAACAGACATTTGCTTCTTGGTGAAATAAACTGCGACAATCTCAACATTTCCTCAAAGGGAAACACTGTCATGTCACTTTCTGTCACAGTAATACTAATTCATTTTAAAGAGAACACATAGCCACAGAAGCCTTCTGCATTCTAGAAATACATTATAAGACCTTTGTCTGGCGCTGTGTTATTCTGGAAGGGTTTCTGCCTATTTCCAGGAGAGCCTGTGCAGACCTCACAGCCCGCCTCTCCTCCCACAACTCACAAGAGATGTCCCTCCAAAGGGCACAGACCCGCTGCATGGCATTGACATTTCGGGCAAGTTTAAAACCAGAGCTAAGTGCCACCCGATCGCAGCAGGAATTAATCCTGTGGTTGCTGCTGCCTGCTCTGGCTTGGCACCACCACTACACAAGCAGGTAATGAGAGTTCATTAAGCCTGTTAATACACAAGTTGACAGCAAATAGGCAGACTCTAGCATAGGCAGGGAAGACACACTCATCTCCTGAAGTACCATGTAAAGTTAAATTTTAAGTAAGTAAATACTCTGTATTTGTAACTCCAAGCTCTGTTCTACAAGCCAAAGATTAAAAGTACACACTATGAAAGTAACAATCACTGTCCTAATGGGTAAAAGAAGGACCCCTTTTTAATGATCAGATCCTAAAAAACACCCTCTTGAAAGGAAAAAAAGAAAAAAAAAATATTTCTGTAGAAGGCTTATTTAATACATGCCCATTACACGGCTGGGGTCCAAGGGCTACTGTGTCTCTTGGATGTCTCACTGACTACCCCATTCTAGCTCCCTTTTATTGCAAGAGGCTATTCAGCAGAAATAGAAAGCATAGTCAGCATGTTAAGGCCATATTAACTTGCTAAAAATGCGCTCAAAAACATCTCTTTTTTGATTAGTTCTATGACTGTAATTCTCATATGAGTCAGCAGACAGAGAAGTAGGCATTAATTTAGCAACCAAATTATTCCAGAATATGGGAGGCAAGGCCCTTGTTTCTGTGGCTCGGGCTCGGTTGTCCTTCACATTGCTTGTGCATTGAGTATCTGAGTTATGATTACACAGTGCACAAAACCACAGCAAATTCTTTAGAAGTGGCCATTCCTTTCTACAGTTCTTTTCATGCCACCACTCAACATGTTTGTTCATGAGTCCATATTATCTCTATGTAAAGATAACCAAAACAAAAGCTGTGTTTATAAAATCATTCAAGTTATTAAAAATGAAATACAAATCGTTAGTACTACATTTCCCAACTATGACCTCAAAATACATGGCACATTTAGCAAAAAAGAATTATTTAAGGGACTGTAGGTTTAGACATTAATTGATGCATCCAAATACAATCAACAGTAGTCCATAAATTGATCAGCAGAGGAATGTTTCATTCTATGTGGTTGTTAAGCGGGGGATAAACAAAAGAGACCAATCCTGAAATAGCTAAAATATTTTGCCAGGAACCAGAAACAAAGAATAACTGCAGAGTTCACGTATTTTTCAACACAATAAGAATACTCTATGCAGCATTACTAACTTTTAATGAAGTATGTATGATATTGAAACCAGAGATTATTTTTTTCAACCTCTGCATTAGATATTTACTCCTCAGAATAGCAGTCACACAATGACTTATAAACATTATTTCAGGAATGTACACACCTCACGGTTTGAAATGGCCCCAAGCTTTATATTTTATTCAATAACAACATCATAGGACTTAAAAAAAAAGTTTAAAAATATAAGCAAATACAGAGAAAAATGTTATATTTTTTAATAGTCAGGAACACCTCTCCATGACTCTCTATTTCCTGGTTGCTTGCTTCCTGACCTTGCCATGGCACTCAAAAGGCTTAGTGAGAAACTTGAAAGAAAAAGAGGCGACACAAAGAGACTTTCACAAGTCCCCAGAAGGCAGTTTTGCCTCTCCTTCGCTTTTCTTAAATAAACCCTGGCTAAAATCCATAATTTTTAATGCCTCTTGAAAGTGGAAAGAAATAGGTTGTACCCTCATGATTACATGGTGGGGAGAGAGGAGAAGAAATACTGTGAGCCACCAAGTCTGCCAATAAAACTTTGAAGCTAAGGAAACTTCGTAATTCTAAATCTGGTCATTCAGTTGCTAAAGCAACTACTATGTGTTTGAATCAGCAATAAAAATAAGCAGGCATCTGGTCCACTGCAACTGGCACTTTGACACAAAATAATGCAGGGGTAAAGTATATTTTCATACTGGCCTGTCCAAACACACATGAAACAACAGTAATAATTCACTTAATGCTGAAGACATCTCCTGACAGGATAATTTTGCATACAGAGGCAGTGCAAAATGAATACATGGTTATACCTTCTGGCAACGCTACCACCTCTCAGTGACAACCATGGCACTGGAGGATGATCAAGCTTATGGGTGGGCACGAGGACCACCAAGTCCACAGCAGCATCTGCTACAAATGCTGTCTCCTTGCCTTTGATAAATGGTCACAGTGCATGGTGGAGCTTGTGCCCCCTATTTGTTTTCACATAAAGATGAGTTTCTGCTAACACAGCTGAATCCCAGCAGGAATTCTGTTTTGAGGCATGATTTACTATGTAGTTGAAGGACCAACAGTTATGGAAAAATGTGGTTGAACTTTTCATTATTTAAGGCTAAAGAATTCACATCTTCCCAAAGTAGAAAGCCAGTATTGCTGAAAGCTGATAAACCCTGTCCCTTCCCCTTTGTTTCTAGAACAAACAAATGTGACAGTATTCAAAGTTATCCAACTATCTGGCTAAGCAGAAGGCCCCTCCTGACAACTTTTCAGTTCTACAGCAAAACACCACTAAGAAAAAATGACCCAGGTAAGATCACATACTTAGAGCATTAAAATCAGCAAGTTTGAAGCAAATAATGCTCTCCTCTCATCACTCTCTGTAAAAGGACACAGCAGAGGAAAAAAAAAAAACAAACAAGAAGAAACAAGTCTTATGGTTAACAACTGTGCTCATTCTGGACATTATATTTAAATGAAATATAATGTCCATCAAGTTTTGATGCATATCTCAGATATCCATAAAGCTCATTTAACAAAGGACATTCATTAACAAAGAAGTGGTAATTTCTATTGTCAACTTGGCATCAACCAACCACTCCAGATTCAAGAGACTCCCCTGCAAACTCTTTTGGGTCACCTCTCTTTTCATGAGGCAGAATTTCAACATGCAACACCCTATGCCATCAAAATCAAGCCCCTGCTTTCAAGAGGAGAGCTGTATTACAGAAATTCCATTTATGTATGACTGGAATGGTCATAATTAAAGACTTTACAGTGTCAGCTGAAGAGAATGGACAATAATTTAGGTTTCTACCCTTAGGTTCCAGCATGATCAGCTTCAGCAAACATTAAAAAAATATATATCTCCATTAATAAAGAGAGTTATACAGACTGGGAAAACCCTGGTGGTTTCCATCAGTTCAAACAACACTGAAAGATGAAAAAAAAAAATTTTTTTTTTTTGTCAGAAGGAAGGAGACCAAACTGAGGGGTCTCCTGCATTTGCAGCAAGAATAACTCTTAAGTATGGAATAAGTTGGAAGCTGCTTCTCAAAGTTATTGCTGATACTATGGCCATTGACATAAAACTTAATTTTATGTCAGCAGCATAGTCAGGAACAAAGAAACAATTCAGGAATAGGTCTTCATGCTTTGACATCAAAACAGAGCTGTAGCTAAAATACACAGTCAACCACAGTCAAGCTGGACGTTGGGTTTTTTTTTTCCAGTGCTTAATTCTGAATACATTGATATTCAAAGAACACTTTCCACACCCTTTTTTAAAGACATTCCCTATGCAAAAAGAGTTTTGAACTAACACCCACTAGCCAAACCATAACATATTACATAGAGGAGAGAAACAGCCACAGAATGCAGAGGGTAGCATGGCGCCCTTCAGCCTATGTCACATGAACAATTAAAATATAAAAAAGCCTTTTTTTTTTAATTCTAAGGTCATACTTGCAAAGTGAACAGTAAAAAACCTACTCCCCCCCACCACCGCCCTTTTACCTTCCTGTAACATTATCACATGAAAAAAGCTTGCTAGTTGTTCACCTACTATTAAGACCCATTTCTGGATGGCATCACTACTCACTGACTCCCCACTTCAGAGGGGGTCTGACATGTTTTGTCATGGCAGAATGACATGCACCAAAATGAATTAAAATAACCTGTTGGACAGCCTTTGATCAGGATGGAACTCACTGTTTCAGCACAGATCTCATGTGCTGCAATGACCAAAGCGCTCTGACATTAAGACCACAGTGCACTATTAGAGGTAGTTTAACAGTTGATTTTTTAGAAAAAAAAAAAAAAAAGAAAGAGAGATCAAAGTCAGGAAATATTTCTGTCTTGCTACACTTTTAGGTAAGAATACAAAACCCTTCTCCCAAAATTCCACTTCCAAACAAATACAGTATTCCTTTCTGTTTTCCTTTGCTTTAGTGAAATCAACTGAGAAAATTGACAGTGGTGACCAATATGGTGCTGCTACCATGAACCCTCACCTAAGCATGGAGGAAAACAGATTCTACCCAATCTTCTGCCCAGAGATGGTGACAATGCATTGTGCACTTCTCAGGAGGATGTCCCTCAATCACACAGTCAGGTACTGTGAGCACACAAATTTACCATACACATTCCTTGGACATCTGTACTGCAAACACCACTGCTTTGCTGTAGTGACTTGAGGCATTCACTGAGATCATGGGAGAGCTGTCATGTCATCCCATCCAAGACCAACAGTGCACTAGATCAAAGTATCATTTTTTCCATGAGTTCTCCCATTCGCTGTCTTTTCCCGCCCACCTGACTGACCCAGTTAAGTTCTGTCTAAAATCCCAAGTCCTAAACCAAATTGCTTAGCAGAAGTTTTGGCACTATCCGCACAGGTTTCAGCTCCAAGTTTTACTACTGAAAACATATGCTGACCATACTCAAGCAAAGTACAACATGGTGCTTCTCTGAGCTCCCCCTACCATATGAATTTGGCAGAGTATTATTTATGTCCCAGCTTAAAGGATGGACATTGCTGACGCACATTTTATGTGCACCGCGGTGATGCCGTTCTGCTGTGCACATGCCAAGCTCTAGCACAGAGATGGCTGGCTGTCAATCACAGTTGAAGAGATGCCTGAGGTTTTTTTTCTTCTCAACATCAAAGACACTGAGATCGTGCAACTGGACTGTGAAGTTTAGGTAGACAACCAAAGCACTGCTCCAGGGTGAAATAAAGACTTACTGTTATCTAAATGTATCAGTTAACCTTCAGATCATGACAGAAACAAGCCCTTCAGTCAGATTCTGGATCTTTATACAAAACAGAGTTAGCTTAGTTGCCAAAAAAACTGCCAGGAAAGCCAAAGAACTGTGAAAGGAACTAAAAATAACTGTGACTGTTCTTTGGAGAAGGGATAAAGGGATAATGACAAGACCATGTAACTTCTACACACCACATTTTATTTCAAGATATCACATGCTTGAGCTTAAAAGATGGTGTGAACATCGAGTATATCTAAATATTTACCTGTCTTCCTGAAATCTGCGTTAAGATTTCTGTGTTAAAATGCTCATGGCTACAGTTTATTTCCACCTAACACCCCTCACCCCAACCCCTTCCAGTGCTGAAATCAATGTTCCTTGGAAAATGGATACAGCAGACACTTTTTAAAGCACAGCCTATTAATAAATCAATGGACATCTGTATTTTCTATGTTCCCTTCCTTCTTAGGAAACCACTGATTTCAAAGTGGAAATTTTCACCCTGTATTGAAACACTCTGTAGGCTCAGTTCTACATGGCCTTCAAGTCCTACCTACATGAGAGTTATGTAGACTGCACAGATGCTAAGTATGTGAAAGACTCTGGATTATCTGAAAACAAAAGGGAAGTACTGACACTACTGATACTGCTGTCAAGCTAGGCAATGTTACCCAGTAGACATCTGTAACACTGGTTATAAATCTAGCATCAAACCAAACCAAACGTGCTTAAGACGTAGTGAACTTGGCTTATTGCAAAAGGGCATGTGCCATCAAAAGTCTTGATGGGCACTGTATCATTTCATTTTTCCTGCTGCAGTTTCTCAGAAAGGAGGTAAGGATGATACCTGCATCCCCCATCCTAAAACTTGAATCTTGTATAACATGGTTTCATTGTGAAATCAAAAAGAAATTCACACAAGACAGATTCATACCAGATTCATTACCTTAAAGAGAAAAAAAATAATCCCGTCTGATCAGTAAAAATGTTCAGCACTGCTCAGCAAAGCAGAGTGAGGAAGAGCATATAATTCTCAGCAGCAAACACACTGGCAAGGTCACACTTCTAAAATCACAAACTTAAGTCTGATCTATTTACGAATATGAAACAAAAAGTTATTTGCTGTCCTTTGCATTTACCCAATGGTTCTCTGGGGTAGATAGGTCAGGATGGTCTCACAATCTACTCCAGAGATCAATATCGTTTGGACAGTCACTTAATCAGACTCAAAAGGAATTGAAAAAATATACTGGATTATTTTAAAATTTTGGTTCAAGATTAATATTCTTCTACACATTTTACTTTAAGAGATTATTACACATCATTCATTCTGACATGAGAAACACTGCCAACTACACGGTCAAAGCTGGAAATCTTCCAGTGCACGATGTATCATACCACAAACTGCAACAGCTACTCTGTACAGCAGCACCAAGCATTATCAGGGTTCTCTCTGTGCTCCTGCAGAGGCCCTGCATTTCCTCATTTGCAATAAAGTCATCTACAGCAGGTGTTGTGGGATGGTTTTTGTTCTTCTTTGTTTTGTTGNGTTTTGAAGGATTGGGTTTTGAAGGACTTGTCTTCATCAGCTCAATGACAGTTGATGCTGTACACTGGGTGGAAAGTAAGAACAACAAAGATCACCGTCATGGCAAGACCTCTTGGCCTGTGAAGCAATAAAACATACTGTACTCAGAATCTGCCAGCTGACAGAACTACAGAGTGCTTCTGTGGTGAATGTAAGGATTGATTTAAAGCCGTTGTTCTTCACATCTTACGTGCATACTACAAGGGAGAAATTAGGACAGCTCTCCCACCCAGCTGAGAAAGAGAGGCAGAGA
>VXBZ01009717.1:194352-223730 GCA_013399135.1 Heliornis fulica | reverse complement strand
GCTGTTCAGTAGGGCCTGTTGTGACAGGACAAGGGGTAATGGTTTTAAAATAGAGGGAGGGAGATTTAGATTGGATATTAGAAAAAAGTTTTTTCCTGTGAGAGTTGTGGAGCACTAGAACAGGTTGCCCAGAGAGGTGGTGGATGCCCTATCCCTGGAGACGTTCAAGGCCAGGTTGGATGAGGCCCTGAGCAACCTGATCTAGTTGGGGGTGTCCCTGCTTCTTGCAGGGGGGGTGGACTAGATGACCTCTGGGAGTCCTTCCAACTCTAATCATTCTATGATTCTATGATTCTATTCATTTATGGAATATCATGTTCACCTATTTCACAAAGGCATAACATCTCCTAGTTTATGTTCATGCTGTGATCCACCATAATCCTTGGAATCTTCCATGCAGAGTAACTGGGTAGTGACTTGTCTTTCTATTGTGTGTTTGTGCAGCTGACTGTTCCCACATGGGTTTGGTAACTGGCATTTAACTCTATTGACTTGCATCCCATTTTAGTAGCTGATGAGTTCCTCAAGGTTATTCTGAATGCTCCATCTTCCTCAGTCCAGTATGACAGGTGAATGTATTCAGTTTGCTCCCCAACTGCTAATACCCAGACCATTAATAAAAGCACAGAACACTTCTGGACTCCACCCTCGTTCCATTCATCCTTCCATTTCGTACAGCTACTAAACTACTTGCTTTGTCACCACAGTTTTCTAACTCACCTTTTGGAAGACCTTGTTTTCCAAGCATGCCTACAAAACTGTCACATGCAGCAGCCTGACATGAGATGTCGGTCAATTGCTTCTCCCCTGACCAAAGTATTTTGGCCATGACAGAAGACCAAATAAACATTCCCACAAGCGGTTTTTCAAGAGAGGAAAAAAACCAAAGTTAGGAAACGCTAATCAAATTTCAAAGACCATCTTTAATTAATAAGTCTCTTGTTATTGCTCTGCTCTGCAAATTATTTCCCAGGTAATTTTTTTCTTCAGTTTAAACTGTACTTTAGGGGAAGATAAAACTTGTAGATGTTTTACAGGTGGAATACCGTTCTCTCTTTCATTAAAAGTTTAGACTCATCTAGAGTTCTATACTTTTAATGTAACCACTTAGAATGTATGCTTTCATGCATAGCAATGTGTCATTTGAGGTCTGGATTAATCCAGAAATTCCTTTAGTTGAAAGAGATTTGCAATATTTTTTTCAAGAGAGAAAAAAAAAAATCCTGAACCAAAAAAAAAAAGGAAGAAACATATGCTTTTCTTGAGGAAGTGCTGTATAAAGTACTGCCTTTGGGATGAAAATATTATTTTGATTTTGTGGTAATGTTTTGGCAATCTATATCACTATTTTAACTGACTTCTCACTTTTATTCCCAAAAGGAGACACTTGTTTGTATATACGTGTGTATTAGATATATTGTTCTTCCTTCCTTTGTACCTGTAACACGTAAATGATAAACATGATTCCCTGGAAATGCTCAGTATAGTCTAGCTGGTGTTGACAACTTCTGCAGTTTGATCTATCAGCCTGGAGGTACTTGAGGAGAGAAAAAGCCTTTACACATGGGAGTTCAGACATCGCTAAATGTGTAAGGTAAAGCTGCTTTATTCTGGCTTTGCCATCTGCTCTGTGGGAAAAATAAAATGTGGAAACAGTGAAGTAAGAATGGTAGGAAAACAAGGCAATAAAAGCACATCCAGACTGCTTAGACACTGAAGGTAAAAATATTTGAACATCCTCTGAGCAATAGAAACTTAGAAAAATGTGCCAGGAGCCAGCTATCCTACTGAAGGAGGAGCGGCTCAGGGAGGGTTTGTATCTTCTGGAAACCCTCTTCTGTTCCCTCTTGTCTCCACTAATGCATCACTCCTCTTACCAGGGTTAGTACCACTTTTCACGCTTCCAATTCTCTTCCCATCCCACCAGTGGGGAGTGAGTGAGTGAGTGAGTGAGTGAGTGAGTGAGTGAGTGAGTGAGTGGTGCTTAGCTGCTAGCTGGGTCATAACCACAATGCCGCTAAATATTTTTCTGCTCTAATTTTATCCTTATTCCCTTTTCAAAGTCTGATGGCTCATAAAACCTTTTCCTAAATTTCCCTTTGGCAATCTGTCATCCTCCATCTCTTCTCTTTCCACATAATGCTGGTCAACATCTGAATTTTCACCCTTCTCTGTCCATTAAATGATTTCCCTACTATTAAAATTACACTCCAAACCCTTTTTCATTCATAAAATCTATCAGTATTATGTAGTGTTAGGAAAATGAAACACTGCACATATATAAAACCAACCCTGCTAAGAAGGAAAAATATCATCAATGGCATTGACACTAGAAACTCCAGTGTAAACTGAGCCACAAAAATGATCAAAGAGATGGACAGGCTGAGAGAGTTGGGCTTGTTCAGCATGGAGAAGAGGGACCTTAGAGCACTTTTCCAACACCTGAAAGGTGCCTGTGGGAAAGCTAGGGAACTGTTCATGAAGACATGGAGCAGTAGGACAAGGTTGTTGGTTTTAAACTAGAAAAGGGAAGATTTGGGTTGGATATTAGAAAAAAGTTTTTCACTATGAGGGTGGCAGATCACTGGCACAGGTTGGGTGAAGAGGTGATGAAGGCTCCATCACCAGAGATACTCAAGTTGAGGCTCGATGGGGCTCTGAGAAACCTGATCCAGTGAAGATGCCCCTGCTCACTGCAGGAGGTTGGACTACATGGCCTTTAAAGGTCCCTTCCAACCCAACCCAACCCAACCTGTGATTCTAGTAAGCTGTTTCTTTTTGGAAGTAAAAGCAGCGGACACCTTTAAACAACCCACGAGTAAGGCACATGGGATTAGATGTTTCTGGTTGGTGTTCTGTCATGGAGACTTTTATGCCCCTAAGGAGAGGGAAAAAGCACAGGGGTAAGAAAAGAAACAGTGAAGTAGTGAAAAATCAAGTGTATGTTTGGGAAAAACTCTGGGAGTTCAGCCTAAGAGAGAGTGTGATAGGTGGCAAGAGGAAAAGAGAAAGTGAGAGAACTTTTGGCCTAATATTGGCTGGAAAAGGAGATGAGGGCTGAGCAGAGACACTTGATGGTATTTAAATCATTCTGTTTGGGAAACAGGATTGCTGCAGATATCTGGCATTGTCTGATCTTGAATTGCCTGATAATCCCACTGGTCAGAGGGGATAACGATACCCAGAAATTGCCAGAATTCTCATGTCAAATGGCTACAGTTGCCTTAATATCACTCAGGTGAGTTGTTTGTTGATTCGCTGGAAAAAGAGCCACACTATTTTCAGGTTACTTTTGGGGAAGGCAGTTTTGGTTTTTGTTTTGAGTTTTTTTTATGGCTCTGTTTGTCTACATCACAGAAATACTTAATGGAAGAAAATTTTATCATCATACCTAGAACATCACCGAGTCACAGGACAGTTGGGAGTAGAAGGTTGCTCTGAAGTCTAGTCACATGTTTGGAGAAGGGTCAACAGTGGCAAGTTGCTCACTTCATACCCAGTCCATTGTTACTTTGTGAGTGCATCTTCCAAAAAGCTTTAATGTAAACAGCATTCCTGAAATCAGTGTCTGCTGGGATTTTATGAAACTTTCTGCACATATTTATTTATGTAATGAGGACTGTTATACTAGTCATTGTGTGTTAGTCTTCCCTACAGCTTGAAGTACCTATGTTGCTTGGAGTAAATTAAATGACATCACATTGTCCTTCTTTTCCTGCTTAATTAAATATCACTTGGAAGTCCTGCCTCTCATTTCTAGTGCACGGTTCTGATTCACATCAGTTGAGCATGAGACCTGGATTTAATCAAAGCTCCAGTTTTCTCATGTATCCTGTTAGTTTCTGGTTTTCTTTCTGAGACTTTACAAGATCGTCTTTGACTTCCAAGGTAGTTGAAAGGTGATTTTGATTTTTACCAAAAGCCACAGTTTTAAGCAGAAAGGGATGGAGATAGTTGTACACCAATCTCCAGATTTGCCTGTAGACTGCTGTGGACAAGTAAAACATAAAAAGGTAGTAAAATACATTTACAGGACTATTCACAAGCCCAGTATAGACAGCTGATTCCAGGGGGCATTATGTCACTGCCCAGAACCGCTTTAAATTCAATGTTACACGCACTGTCAAACAAGAAAGAAGGGAAACTAAGGCAAGGCTTTGCTAGCACTTCCTCAGTGCTTGGCTGTTACCAATGCATTGAGGTCCGAAGGGGACACCTGTGTCATAAATGACAAAAAGTGGCAATGGAAAAGCCCTACCCCATTAAGTTACTTTTCCCTCCTTTGCCAAACTTGTGGGGAAATACTGCCAGATTTTGTCCAGCGGCGCTGGTCAGAGAAGTGAGGCACAGGTGGAGCTTGGGAAGGAAGAGAAAACAGTTCTTCCTGGGTGCTGGAGCTGGTCAGCCACCCCGTGGTGGAGTTCTTCTGGCCAAGTTGGCTTTGGCTCCTATGAGGAGCCCAGGAACGTTGAGTACAACCCATCAGACTAAAGCCAGATGGTGGGGAGCTGCTGCAGATAAAGGAAGTAAGTGAGTGGAAAACACTGTGGTTTGGATTAAAGTGTATGTATTGACACATACAGTGGTGAGCAGAAGTCAGTGCACAGTGATGAGTCTGTAGGCAGTTTGAATGTGGTCCCCTGCGTTTCACCTGGGCACAGCTTCCCTCTAGACCCCCAAGGCCTGCCCAGGCTTCTCCTGCCTTCACTGCTGCTTGTTCCTTCTGTACCGTGCAGGTGTCAAGCAAAGTCATCTCCAAGAGGAAACTGGCTTCTAGATTTGTGTTTGAAAGGGCAGTGGAAGAGCTTTTATGCTTTACACAAAGAACTCAGGATACAAAGAAGCAAAGAAATGCATATGTTAATTAGTCATTAAAAATATATCAATATATAAAATACAGTGATCAAGCACAAATTCCTCTGCTGTGATGCAGAACAATTTGTTTGGCATTCTTGATATTCTGAGCAATTCAGAGACCTGTTTTATGAGTTTCCCACATCCTCTGGGTGATTTTTTAAAATTTAAAAAAATTTTTTTTTTTTACTTTTGACTTCCTACTATGTTAGGAATGGAAGTACTGGCAATACTGCCCTGTACATTTCCACATAGTGAGCACACAGTTAATTTTCCTTCATATGAAGGGAAGAAGTTAATCTTTATTCTTTCTGGTAACCTGCTGGAGAGGCAGCTGGCAGCCCTGGAGTGCACCCTGAGCACCATTTGCTCCATCCCTCCTGGCCTTGGTCTCGGCAGCCACATCCAGAAAACCCTACAACCTGTCCTGAGCCCAAAGGGCATTTATGAGCATGCTCAAACCGAGGTGCTGCCAGGAGGGAGGCTTCTCAAGGCCCAGTGCAACCGCTCCAGCATTTCAGCTCCAGCAAGGCAGCGTCCCATAGGTTGTGCCCAGCTTTCTCCGCTGCCCTCAGAGGCGTCGTGCCGAGCGTCCCACGGGGCTGCCGGCACGCACGAGGCAGACGGGGCTGGCACACAGGTAGAGCAAACCCCTTTCTGTGGGGGGGAGCGGTCGGAGCAGAAAGGGTCGTGCGCTCGTACGAGCTGCTGTAAGTTTACTTTGGAAAATCAAACCCTCCTCAGACATTGTCTGCAGGGAACTTTTACCAGACGTGTTGAAGTAAAGTTCACTCCACCCTCCTTTCAGCAGCTGTGCTGCAAGCCAAGTGCAAATGTTATATTAGGTGTGGACGTCGCGAGCGCAGCAGCACAACCGCTCCTCGGGAGTGGGTACGTAAAGCTGAGGGCTCAGATGCCTGACATGCGCCTGATGTTTAATAGCCGACACTCCGCTCTGAGTGTCTGCGACATCTACACTCCTCCTGCACTCATCTCTCCACAAACACTGGCTGATTGTTGTCTATGGCTGATGAAAGAGGCAGGTAGTCACCATCAGGTAGCGCAGGTGACTGGGGATGGGTGAGGCTGACCTCACGACGGTGGACAAAGCTCAACGATGTGGAGCGCCAGTCTTCTGCCTGGACCAGACCACCTCCATCTCATCAACCCAGGCCACCTCCATCTCATCTACCCAGGTGGTTGTGGTATGGTGACTTTGGACCAGGGAAAAGTAAAAGGTAAAATACACAATACAATGGGTCTTTCCCACTGTTCAGAGAGGCACATGTTCCTACACACCATTTTTTCAGGAAGACAGCCTGACTTGGGCTGGTCTCCATTCACGTTCAGGGCTTACTTGCCAACCTCATTCCTTCCAAAGGCTGTGGCAGGTCTGCAGGAAAAGAATAGCTGAGAGTCCATCTCTGAGCTGCTTCTTGTGTGCGGTGTCAGCATGGCTGATGATAGAGAGAAAAGCCTGTGTCCTGCTTCTTATGTCTGTGGGTATTTTAGTTTTATGACTCTATCCTTCCCACAACAGAGCCAAAAACAAAGACATGGGAAATGAAATCAGCTGTCTAGAAGCTGCACTAATAAATATCTATAAAAATAAGATTGTGTTCCCGAGAACAAAAGAGCAATTGAGACATTTAACCTAAACATCTATAATAAACTAATCAGAGCTGATTTATGGTGAGACATATTTTATGTTGCAAAGGCATGGAGGAAGTGAAATAATTTCTGCCTAACACTTGGCCTTTTGCAGCCTGTCTCATTCCTCCTCATGCGAGCTCTGGGAAGATGTGACAAACCTCCTCATGACAAATCCCAGGAATGTTGTGTCTTCCCCTTTGACTTCAGCTGAGCTGAGCAGCCAAACTGGATGTTGATTTATTGCAACTGCTCAATAATAAGCTGCAGTAAGCCCAGAATAAGCTGTTGTTTTGCAATTCTTTAATCTTTATTTTGCTTTCAGTTTTGTACAGAGGAACAAGATAGCAATTCTCTAGTTTTGCAGCATTTTTATCCGACAGAAATGCAGTGTGGGCCTTCCCTGTTGCTATCACCAGTTTCAATGGATGGTTCATCTGCCCTCAGGTCAGCTTTTTGCAATTTTAGGCAGGTGCATTTTCTTAATTAAACTTAATCAGATGTGCCTGTGGTATATGATTTGGATTCACACCACAAGAAGAGGTAGGATCAGTAAAGACTCAGGACTAGAGAGATCTTGTTTTTAACAGATTGGACCACTCAGATCCAAGATGGAGATTCAGGTACCATTCCCCACTCCATAGAGCCGTTCTCTGTCTCAGAGTTCATGGACAACACCAGACATATATGACATGGTGGTAAAATTCACAGGAAAAGTGACATTATGTGAAGCTCCTCCTAAAGAGCAAGGTTCTGTGCCATGAAACCTGAAGACTTGCTCAATGCAAGACTCCTGCAGAGAGGATGTCTCTGAAGTTAAAGTCTCCAAATTAGGCAGCTGAGACCAAAGTTTTATGCATGAAAACCACTGGCAGTTCTCAAAACAATGGGATGTAGGAGGGGAGGGGGGGGGGACCCTGCTTGGTTTCATCACCACGGTTCAAGACCATAAAATGAGAAATGAAACTTAACTAGCACAAGGAGGTAAGAAAGCCAAAAAGAAAAAAAGATACAGTCTCTGATTTCACAAAAGATGTACGTAGGTTTCACAATAACTTCGTATCCTTTCCCTTCCCCTCAGCACATAAGTGATTTTGAGCGAAACCAAGAGAAAAAAAAATAACAAACCCCCAAATGAAAAACCAGGCTAAAGTAGATGCAGGCACATTCTGGACTGTTTTTACTGTTTAATAATGATTTCTGTTTCCCAGCTCAGGGGGAAAATGTTCAAACTGATGTTCAGATCTTGGGCTGGTCTGATGCTCTTTGTTCTCCTGCTGCTTGTGGCTGTAACACACTCGCCCTCCCTCTCACCGAGATGGTGTTGCCAAATAGAAGTTACTCCACACCCAGCCCTGTGATTACAGTCAGAGTAGAAAACTGTCACAAAATAAAATCCCTTGAGGTCCTCAAAAATATCTCAATAAATCCTAGTGACAGTGGTGCTTTTCCTCTAGTTGCCTGGCTAGATTTTTCCTTTGGCCCTTTTGTAATGAATTGCTCTCCGTGATCGAGCCTGATTACCCGACAGAGTTTTGCTAAGGAGGTCTGTGAGTCAAGTCCTCACCTCAGTGCAGTCAACCCCAAACCTTATGTGGACTTTGGGGAAGCAAGGATGTGACCCTCATGCTTTTTAAAGTCATGAGACAGTACTGCATGGCTAAGATGACAGACCGGGAGCAAAACAGACCTTGCACGGGGACACCCGACAGGCGGGAGAGCTCTGATGTGTAGAGTGATGTATGGGAAGGGATTTCCCTCTGCTGTGCTTTGGAGGAATGGGGTGGTCTCCGAGTTTGTGAAAAGCAGGAGGTTGATTTATTTTATTTACAGGAGAGAAGAGACTAGGCTGCAGGCTGTGGTACCTCCAGATGGGTGCAGTTTACGAGGTCCTCCTTGTCTTCCCACTCTCTTCTGAGGGTTGATCTGAGTTATCCAGATATGCTAAAAACGGGGCTAGGAGGTTTGGATAACTTCTGCATTAAACACACACATCTGTGAGTTTAACTGAGCATAGCTGCCCCAAATGTAAGGTTGACTGAAGAGCTGCAAGCCTACACAACCAAAATATACCTTTGCTGTCAGGTCTTTTATGGATTATTTTGTGATCTTTCAAAATCCTGAGCAGACATACTGGTTCCTATTTCAGTATCCTCTGATGCTTGCCATCCAGAAAGGGTATGTGAGAGGACTACAGCGGTTTGGAAGGTAGCACGAGGCAGTGGGGACTGCTAGAGGAAGCAAGTAAGAGAGCTTCAGGCATAGCTAAAGAGGAACAGATAAACAAACTAAACAAACTAAAACAAACAAAAGGAAGATGCTCCTCGTGCAACCCCTGGAGCTCGTTGCCAAAAGACAAGGTGGATGCTAAAAGCTAGTGCAGCTCCAAGAGGAAATGGGTCAAGTGTTCTGGAGAAAGGGTGACCAAATGTTGTCCCAGGAGGTCCCCTGGGCTGATAGTGCCTGAGGGCTGAGAGAGGTGTGAGGGAGAAGCATCATACATAGTGCTTTCTTCCAACTTGTCTCTAAGCAACTACTTCTTACCACTGATGTGGACAGATGATGAACTGATTAGACCTATGGTCTCAGTGAATGTTCTTGTGGGTATAGTTTATCTATAGGTTGTCATATGCCTTGTCTAGGCAGTTGCAAGAGAAAAATGGGAAATTCCTACACACATTGGTGTTGCAGTGAACCTGTGGATTGGCTGATAACCACTGAATGGATTTAGGGGGAAGGTAGCTTGCTGTCTCCTCAGTGCTCCTCAAGCCCATCCCCTGCATGTGTAGCCCTGCTCCACAACACATGGCAGCACCTACTGTGATCATTATGTCCTTCCACCTGAGGTCAGGGCTGAGCCTGGCCCTGCACTAAATCATCTTTTCAGCCTCCAGCATTTAAAGTTACGCTTTGCCATGGTATTTGGTCAATAACGTGGGTTGTACTTCTGCCAGTGTCAGAAGATTTCCTGTTCAGATATTTAAATGTGACACTCTCAAGACACCATATAATCACTTTCTAAGTAAGGTGCAAAAGAAAAGCCTTTGTTGTGCTTGTCAGCATCTGGCCAGCTGTTCACATGGACAGGGATCAACCCATAAAGCAGTGATGCTATGCACAGGTACAACTGTGGAACATCCTTAGGGTCCTTGTTGGCACACAGTGGTAGAAACATGAACTTCCTGATCCAGGTGCAGGAGCTGTAACTTTACAACTGGACAAGGTTGACCTTGCATTACAGCCTGTTGCCTGTCCATGTATCCTCTTGTACATCATTGTGGTCTCCACATATTTTCTACACGTTTGCGTAGGGTTGCCCTGTGTGACAACCGTTTGTGTCTCGGTCTGAAAGACACATTTCACTGGCTCATTACAGTATTTGTTTTTTGTGGTCAAGTGCTTTTGGATGAAGTTCAGTGTTCCTGGGATATTTTTATAACTATTGTTTAATTTGATCATAAAAAGCTTATAACAGACCTGGTCACCAGGAATCATCCCTGGTAGCTCCTACTCCCTCCTTGCCTCTCCATGACAGCTGTGTTGCTCAATGTGTTTGGAAGATCGTTGCAGTGCAATCGCTTTGTTAGCTGTCTCCATTAACATACCAGACCCAGAGGCTTAGGGAGGAGGATTGGTCACGGTGCCTCGTTTTCCTGTTCATATCTCACACTAGTTCATTAAAATTATGAACATGTTGTGAAATGAAAATAAATACAATTTGGGTTTATCCGGTGTAAAACTAGCTTAGTCATGCCAAGATAGTGGCTGTCTACATCTGTTAATTATATCCTGACAGGCCTCAGCTTGAGACTTTTAAGACATCACAGGATTTTCTGAGATCTCTTGATGTAAACTTTTTTCCCTAAAGTGCAGGAACAAAGGCCAGAAAAAAATTTCTGTTCTTAAAGACATGACCTCTTTGGGTCCATCAGTTGAGATGCAAGCTATACTTCACCTCCATTTATCTGGCACACAGGATTTGTCTTCAGAAAATCTGTTAGCCATGTGGCTAACAGTGTACACTGGGTGCCAGTTCTCCAAGGACTAATCCCTTCAAGAGTTGCCTTGACATCGAATAGCTTTTGTCAGTGAAATCCCTTCTCTTGCCAACCCAGAGTGGTCATGGATTCAAGGGCAGCAAGCATCAGTTGGTGCCCTGCAGATGCTGGAGGCTAACGTTGGCCAATTCCTCCTCTGAAACATCTCCCTTTGGTGGGACAGCTGAGTTGACATCTGACACCACATCTTCATGCAGCCAGCAAGGGGATACAAAAGGACAAACCCCATTTCTCGCTGGAGTCCCACCCTGCAGGATAAGTATATTTCACCTTTGTTTTAATATCTCATGTTTCTCTCTTAGGTCTCTTGAACTGTCTGGCTCAAACGTCTCCTACTCAGTGCACTGATGATGATGGTGGTCTTAGCAACGATGTACTGCCGATGTACCTGAAGAGAACGTTGGTTCTCCACTAGACATGTAACTGAACTGTATAAAAACCAAAGCACTAGCTATTGTAGCTTAGAGAGGAATCTTCAATACTGAAACTCTGGAAAATAATGTTATCATTTTCTGCTTAAAGCATATTTTTTCTGCTTTGAATTTTAAAAAGCTGTAGTGAGTCCAACAAGTAAGTGTTAAACCTTCTGTAAGAAACACATATGAAAGAGGAGAGAGCTGCTAAATACAAGCCAATGCTGGATACCTAAAGCCCAGAGAGAGAACAGATGTTTTACCACCTGCACACGCTTTCCTACCAGAAAATAATTCAGATTTGGATGCTCTGCACTGGATCAGTTTTTGTTTCTTTTTTTAAAGCTGACTTCCCTTCTCCTTATATTTAAAGTGTAAGCAGGGGTGGGGGAAAAGACATTAGTATTATCCCCTAGGTTTGCACAGTGCTTACAGGAAAATGTTAAAATGAAGTTTCTGTCTCTGGGGGTTAATAATGTATGGTTAGTGTAGGGTTGTTATGAAAAGAACATAGTTACAGTGCGAGCATATGGCCAAATAAAAGAAGGAATCCAGCCTTTCAGAGATGCTGTTCTCATGGAAAGGGAAAGGCAAAGCCGACAGGAGCACAGACGTGTCGTTAGCTGCAGCTGATCTGCTTTCCTTCCAAAATATAAGGGTATTACCTCAAGACATGCAGTTTGCTTCAGTGCTGATTCTCAGTGAAGTGTATTTCAGCCGTAGGGGTGAGGATTTAGGGAGAGACCCAAGTGAAGTGCGAACACTCTAACACAAAATCACTGTGCACAAGAGGTGTGAGAAGTGGATTAGATTTGGGTTAAATCCAATGAGTGTGCGTTGCCTTGGGGGTGGGAGGTGATGGAGATGGTTCCTGGGGGACACTCTCCTGTGTGCTCACAGATCAGAGTGCAGGAGAGTAGCAGGAAAGCCAGCCACAAAAAGGAGTAAGTTAAATTAACCCAGGTTTGGTGTGGATCTTGGTGGTTCTGAACTAGCAAACAGAACTATTTTTCCTTATCACAGACTCACAGACTCCAAAAAGGATGGGAAGGGACCGCTGAAGACCATCCACTCCAACGCCCCTGCCATTGGCAGAACATCTTTCAGTAGATGTGGTTGCACAGAGCCCCATCTAATCTGGCCTTGAATGTTTCCTGGGATGGTGCCTCCACGAGCTCTTTGACTCTAAAGATTCAACATCATTTCTGTTACAGGAGCTCTTGGCTTTGTACCTTCATGATTCTGCTGAAGACAACCAGAGTTTTGCCTCCCATCGTGTTGAACATGGCTTTCTAGCACTGCCTATAACATAATAATAGCTCATACTGCACCGTGAGCAGCACAGTGCCTAGACACGACAGCACAGAATACTTTCATTTCTAAACAACTAGAAGAGAGTTTACTTTACTGACAGATAAAGATAAACAGGAGGAGGCAGCTGTAAAAAGAATTCCATTGACCACTGACCTGAAAACATGTAGCTTTCCATAAAAAAAAAAGCACAAACTAAATAAAAGTGAATATTTAGAGTCTGGAAAAAATACTTCCTACAGAACAGAGCCAATTAATTTTAGAGAGTGATATGAGCAGAATATGTGAAAAGGGAAAAGGCATGGCTTTCTGGTATTAATTACCTTCCATTTCAATATTACTTCATGGACATCTTTATCCTCTCTCAAATTAGACCACAGCAGATGCCCCGTCTGCTTCTGACTGTACATGGACTGAAGATTAATTCTAACACTGGCTTCAGAAACCAAGCCCAGACCCACACAGAGTAGGAACCTCCTATTCCAGAGCCTTCCATAATAAAAAAAAAAAAATGTTAGAGGAGCTGCACTAGCACTGGAGATAGGTAGTCCTGATTTTGTTGGTTCTTTTTGTTTTGGGGCAGGGTTTTTCTGTTTGGTTGTGGTAAAACAAGGGGTATGAATGAGTGAGGGAGGAGAGGAGGTGTACATGGATGTGACCTTAGTCAATTCTCTTCTTAACTTGCCAGACAAGAAATAAATTTAGTGCCAGCTGCATTTAATATATATGCAAAGTTAAATCACTGATAAGACAGAGGAACTTAGAAAAATCTGAAAACTGATCTGTGACCTTCCACTGATTTTTTTAATCCTACCTGATCACCTTCACTACAACAGGAATCTGAATTAAAATCCAGCTGCACTTGTTACTTTGTGTAACAGGCTGATAAACGATGGATATCACAGGAGTTGGGCTGGCATCCCAAAAAGTACAAAAGATGTGTTTACTTAAATTTGTCTGAATAACACTGAAATCTCCCAAGAAGGATGTACCTGAGGTGCCTAGGAAAGATGACCAAACTCTGTACATGGTCGCTTGAGGTTACCTCCATTAAAGGTCAGGTGATTGAAGCACTAAACTCACTTGCTGCAAAGATTAGACCTAAACCTGAACATCCACCAGATTCTTCCAGGATTCTACCTTTGGTTTGTAACCCCTGCTCAAAACCCAAGCTTTATTGAGACACAGCTTCAGCTGGGTTAGGTCATAATAAAAATCTTCGAGATTCTACATAGTTTTTCTCTCAGGTATCCTCTGTGTTTACTTGCAGACGGAAGGTTAAAACCAGGCCTGGTTTGGAGGAAAGAAAAATAATATTAATGTCCAGCCATTCTTCTTCCAAAACAGCAAAACCACTCTTGTTCCTCACAGGAGATATTAGTCTTGCCTGGATACCGTAGTCCATGACTACTACTCAAAAACTGCAGATCATCTAACATACACTCTTTCTTACAGAATCATAGAATGGTTTGGGTTGGAAGAGTCCTCAAAGATCACCTAGGTTCCAACCAAGGTCAGACTGCTGCTCCAAGACAAAGAACAAAACATCCTAAAGAAAATCTAAGGAGTGAAATATTGCCAGCAAGCTCTCACTAATAAGATGTTTCCAAATTAAGACTGAAGGAAATGAGTGGAAGTCCTTGGGCTGGTTTAAAGTGCCCACAGAAACCACATACAAGGCAGAGAGCTTGAAGTAGTAGAAGATGGATAGAAAAGGCCAGGTCTGTTTAGAGATACATCTGAAGAATGTGCAAGAGGAGTGACCATCATGAGACATGTTATTAAGCCACCTGCACAAGCAAATGAGCAGTCAGTGCCTGCAAGGAGGCAACACTTGCGGCTCAGCTTCGGCGATACCACAACCTCGGGGAGCAGCTCGAAGTGTGGGCAGAACTGGCTCGTGTCAGTGAAAGATGCTTCACAGACAGCCACCTTCTCCACAAACACAGCCTCTTGCAGACACCCAACACAAACTGCCTGATCCCAGGATGCTTCAGATCACTGGCCCCTGCTCACTTTCCATTGAGTGGCACACCCGTGGGTGTGCCACTCAATGGAAAGTGAGCAGGGGCCCTGGCCAGTGTCCAGGGGTGTGCCCTGGATGAACCCTGGGTTCACCCTGGGTTCATCCAGGGTGAACCCAGGACATGGTAGCTTGTCTAGAGGTGGTGGACCCAGGGCTTGTGTGTTTGTGAGTTGCTTGTGGGTGAGCTGATGGCAAGTCACAGTTTGCAGCATGGTGTTTTGAGGCAAACAGAAGTTTGTTCTGCTTCCACTTTCCCTCTGTACACCTTTTTGATGCCATATCCCAGAAATCCAATTAACTTGAAAATAGTAATTATAGAATTATATACACTGCTTGGAGAAGATATTGTTCTGCAATTAAATAACCACATTGTTTTTTTATTTTTACTTCTAATTCATGGGCAAGAGGAAATGGGAAATAACCACTTTCTGAGCAGTATGTATTGTGGTTGCCATATCACACTTCTCTCTAGTGGATTATTTTGTTAGAACTCGCTAACATTTTTTCCTGTGAAACATACAGATGTGGTGTGGTCATAAGTAATTCAAATTAGTTTTTTGCCAAGTTCCTTGTCCCATAAAAATTCCAAAAAGTCCAAGAAAAACTGGAAACAGAAAGGAAACAGAAGTCCAAGCATTGCTTCAGCTTGTTTTCGGGGATTTCCATTCAGGCCAGGTTTTCTTTCCTCATTTTCTTTAAGTTAAATGCCTAAACACGAGGCAAAATTATTTTTCAAGGATGAGAAATATTGCTTAATTCCAAAGTAATTTTTGCGTTGACTGAAAACAATAAACTTTGAATCAGCCTGAAATAAAATTCTTCCTTTTTATTTGTCCTTTATTTTGTTTGTTTTCAACTAGCAGTTAAGAAGAAAATGAACAAAAAACCAAAACAAACAAACAAACAAAAAAAAACCCCAAAAAAAAAAAACAACAAAAAAACCCTGTTCTTTCCTAATCTCTGGTTAAAGGCAAGAAGTGCCAATAGAGCTGCTCAAATTTATTCAAGTGAAGCAAAGAAAAGAGTCTGACCTTTCCCCATCCTTCCCAGGCAGCCTGACTCTTCTGCTCTTGAGGCCTTCTGAATGTATTTGGTGAAGGACAGAAGGTGAAGGACAGAACCTTCCTCAGAGGTGAGGCCATCTTCAGTGAGGAGTTCCTTTGAAAGTTATACATTTTGCCATCATCAATAATAAGATTTGCTTTTATTATTTTTTGACTTGAAGAAATTTGTTGGGGTTTTGTTTGTTTATTTGTTTGCTTGGTTTTAAATGTTCTGAAATATAACTTGTATTCAGTAATGCCAAGTAACTTGGCAAGTAATGCCAAGTGATGACATTACACTTACTACACAAGTTAAAATTTTACCTGCTTGGGCACCTTCTTGGTGGCAAATCACCAGAATTTTGGGACTTGATTTCTATCTAGTGGACATCTGCCAGTTTGCCTTAGCAGGGATCCCCTTGGGACACACATCAGTAAGACTTTCTGTAACTGAGCAGAGCTACGAAGTTTTTGCTGGCACTAACTATGCCTTTTCCACTGAAGAAACAATATAGATAAGATGTCATCATGGATATATTTTTTTAAGTGTTTTCCAATGCTATCATATTATCCAGAGGCATTGTTCTTATCTTGTTAGAGTATATTTTTATCATGCAGAACATACAAGCAAAAACTGGCTGACAAATATTATAGTTGTTTTCAAAATGTGAAACAAATGTATCCTACAAACATTGGCCAACAGCTACATTCTGGGATTTGTTTTGAATGCAAAAAAAAGACAAGTGTGCGCTGAGAAATTAAGTCCCATAAATCTATCCTGTGCAGATTGCCAGTTTATTTAAGTGATACAGTGTTATGTTAGTTGAAGTGATCATAGGAGAGTGCTAATAGCAAGTGATTAGTTGCTTAGGCATATTTATTTAAGAAATTTAATAGATTAAAAGCCTTCTGGTCAGAGTAGATACTCCATCATCTTTAAAGTAAAATAATTCCTGCAATTTATGACTTCTTTTGTCATAATTCAGGCTTTAAAACCATGAATCACAACTCAGTTGCTGTTGACTGGCTTGTAGGCAGAGACATTTCTAACGACTATAAAAAGAAAGTGGAAATTTACGATTGCTGAACTTATTTTCCTCTTCAAATAGGTTTGAAATGAGAACACTGAAATGCTTATTCCTAACATCCCTATGCCTCTGACATTTTCAACTTTAAAATGGCTCTTTAGCTACTGAAAGTGCTATTGCATTATATAAAAGCTTTTGCTTCACATTTTCATGGCAAGTCAGTGGAAAATCATATGCGTTAAAAAGACAGCAGTAACATTTCTGCGAGCCCTGTGTATTAAACTCTTCATATTATTTATTGCATTGACATTCGACATAAGCATCACAAATGTGATACTTGAGGACAAGTGGTGTAAGAGGCCAATTATAAAAAACATAGAGTAAAAAGGACGAGAACAGGAACTTCAGCCACCACTTGATGATGTCCACAAAGCCTGTGGAAATGGGAACATCAAAGCCTGATTGAGCTCTTCAGGACCACAAAAGTTTCTCCCACCTTCTTCATGGCAGCCAACTGATAGTCGTATTTCTGCACACTCTGGGTAGAAAAATTACAGAATAAGCTGGTAAGAAGAGAGAGAATGGCAAAAAAAGTCACCTGCAACTTCTAGATCAAGGTGGGGTTGGTCTTTTCCCATACACACATGGCTGCTGATAAGCTATGGTCTTTTCTCTGCATCATGGTATAACCCAGTTCTCACACAAAGGCACCAGCCCCTATAGGCTGCCGTAAAGCTTATGTCAAGTTGGTTTTCTGGAGGTGGGAAACTAGCCCAATCTCATTACCAAAATATCTTCTTTGCCACGATGTGCACTGGCAATGACATGTCGGTAAGGTCATGACAGGCTTTGGTGTGACAAAGAATAAAGGTGAAATCACACGCCAAGAGCGGCGAATGCTGGTATATATGCTCAGATACAGATGAATATGGATTTGTTCTGCTGATGTCATCTTCCTCCTCACAAATTTCCTCTCCAGATTACCCCACGTGGGACCTTTGTGACTTGGGTTCACCTGTCCACCTTGATTCTCGAAGACACACAAATCACTGTTCAATGCTCACTCACGCCCACCATTATATGACTCTTGCTTTCAGTCTGTCTGCCTTGTAAACATTACACACAAGACATAAATAAAGGTTTTAAGTGTTGCTCTGGAATATTGTGTGCACTGCTGGGCTCCCTGGTTCAAGAAGGACAGGGAGCTGCTTGAGAGGGTACAAAAATGGGCTACGGAGATGATACAGGGACTAGAACATCTCTCTGACGAAGAGATTTGGGAATTTTTAGCCTAGAGAAGACCAAGGTGGGTCTTATATATGCTGCTAAATCCTTGAGGGATGTGGGTCAGGAGAATAGGGTCAGTCATTAGTCAGTGGTGCCCATGGACAGGGCAAGAGGAAATGGGTATCAACTTGAATATAGAAAGTTCTACTTAAACTTTTGGAGGGTTTATTTTACTGTGAGGGTGATGGAACCCTGAGACAGGCTGCCCAGAGAGGTTGTGGAGTCCCCATCTCTGGAGACATCTAAGACCAATCTGGATGAGTTCCTGTGCAGCCTGCTTGAGGTGATCTTGCTCTGGCAGGGGGTTGGATTAGATGACCTCCAGAGGTCCCTGACCAGTCTGTGATCTGAGGGGTGGAAGAGAATACAGTATTGTTGCTCTACAGCAGTTGTGTATTGGGTGACCATCTCCCAAATTATTTAATGTATCTCTCATTAGACATGAAGCTCCCACAAGCTCTAAATCCTTCTATTTGAGAAGTGATGATATAGTGATATTTTATCATCCACTTATAGAAATGAAAAAACAGATGTTGCGGTTTGATTTATGTTAGAGTGGAGAGATGTATTTTATACTATAACCACTTCTGCTTTATTACCATGTACAAAGATACTGAATATTTATAGCTTAGCATTTTGTCCATGGAGATAGGTCACCTATTTCATACCAATACAGATGTAGGTCAGGGATGGGTAATTGGAAAGGCTTTTGGGAATGAACACTAAGATTTATTGGAATGAGACACACACCAAATTAGGCATGGCTACAATATTAAAATATCTGCTCTTTTTATTTTGTCTGGCTGCTAACAGAGTATCTGTTGCTCTATGAAAAAGGGCTGGCTGTACAACTTTTAATCTGAATAGGTCATTGTGTAAGCCCTTCTCTGTAAGAGCTTTCATTTGATATCTAGGACCCGATAATGGAATTGCTCTGTATGTGGGAGCACTTTTTCAAGTTAGGAATATGAAAAACATTCTTGTGTGACTTTCTGCATGGCAGTAGAAATGTTAATATATGGGTAATATGTAAGCAGAAGGTCTCTAATATCAAATCCTTCTGAAGGACACGTGATCCGCGGTAGAACCAAAGCCCCTTTATGCTACACGCCAGCGGGAGCTGTGGTACTGGTGCACTTAAGTCACAGCTTCTCAATCCAGAGCTTATTATTGGGCCAGTCCTTACATGAACACTAAATCTGGGCTTTTCATAGGAGTCTTGTATCGTTCCTCTGAGCAGATGGTGGACATATACTCCAGTCTCCCACAGTGAAAATCTCAGCTCAACAATGTGATCACTTTCCCGAGTCAGTCAGTCACCAGCATAGGCTCTGCCCAAAGAACAGCTGCAATTGCACTTAAGTTAGTTTCCTTCCATAATCCTTCATTCAAAAAGCACCCCACCTGTGTACATAAAAGTGTATTTGTACAAGTACCTACATCTAACTCTAGAGATCCAAAATTATCTGGATTGTCAAGGAGTTATTACATCGGGCTATATTCCTTTGCGTCCAAAATAGCATTGATTTTTCCTGTGCTGGGGATGGGCTCAGAAAACAAACAAACAAACAAAAAAAAGCCACCATTCAGTTTCTGACCATTCTGTCCAGGCAGCATTCAAAGATACCTCCTGCTCTTTCCGACAGGCTATTGTACACATGCTATTAANNNNCACATGCTATTAACACACTGATTTGTGGACTGATTGGATGAATGCCCAGGTGGTCTCCAGTCTCCCAAAGGAGCTCTCTCTCAATCTTTGCCTTCAGGCAAAAAGAACCGCTCACTTAGATTAATGTTACCTTATCTTGCCTTTCTTCAAAGCTTGCCTAAGTCAAATCAGGGCTCAGCTTTCAGCTTGGAAACTCAGAGTTGTGAACTAAGTCCCTGAACTGAATGCTAATGTATTTTTTTCAGAGGGTAATAGGCACACAATAACAAAACCCAGGGAATGTTATTAGTCCACTTGATAGGTGAAGTGTGTGGCGCATGTATGCATGGGCATGGCTGCTTGGACTCACACAAACAGAGCATCCTATCTGAGTCTGTTAAAATAATTGCATTATTATGTGAAGAGCTTATTGCAGTCTTCTGGGGAGGCTTAACTGCCTGGCCCAGAAAACAGGCATTTCAGAAAGATAGCATTTTTCTATTTAAATGCTTTCAGGTTTCCTTTTATAGAAGTGTAAGCACAGTCAACATATTACTTTTGTTTGGCCTTTTTACTGAATGCATCAGAGCATAAAGCTATTAGAAGTCAAAAGGAGTTCCCAATTCAAGAGTTGGGATTAGGACCTGGAAAAATATAGGAAAAAGAAACAAGAGACAAAGATACCTCCAATAGTGCCTTTAAAATAAAAAATAATAATCCACTAGTCTAATAATAAAATCTAATAATAAACGATGAAATAGCAATAAAATAATTAAAATGTAGTAAAATTATATGTATAAAATCTAATTACATGTTTACATATGCACATCAAGAAAAAGAAAAAAAGCAAATTAAATCTGAAGAAATCTTTTCATTCCTTAGGAATTCAGAAAAAATCAGAGGTAAGACTGCAATGGCTCCTTTACAGTAGTCATAGATGTAGCCTCCTATTATCCAATTACTTTTTGTTCAGGGTTACTTCCTTGTAGATTATTCTCCCAATATCTGTTTCCATTACCCAGAAACTTCAATAGCCAAATATTTTCTAAACTGTTAGAAGGAAAATGTTGTCTTTAAGATTTAATGATCCTTCTGTTTCAGCATAGATTTCAAGTTCGTGATTTTGCTCCCTCTGTAGCTGACATCTGTCACCATGGCTCCTTCCCTGAATCATCAGGTCCAAAATGTGGACTATGAAGTTATGAATATTAGATTCACATATTTTGTGGTATTAGTGGAAAAAAATAGTAGGTTAAAAACAAACAAAACATTTATTTTGCCGTCTTTTTATGTGTTCTTCTGCCACGACAGAAGGTTCACCATCAGACTCTGCCATGTGCTCTACCACCAGCAGTGGTTGCATATAACCCAGGGTCTTTATCTCCTGAAAAAATAGCTGCACATGGGTGATTGCTTCTGTTGCATCCTTCCATGTTCTCTCTCAGGGCAAGGGAGCCATAAGTTCACCCAGGCTTAAGTGTGCTTCCACTTGTCAGGTACCAGATATCTTCTAACAAAGCAAAGACTCGTCTGGAAAGTCAGTTAGTACCTTAGTAGCTTTTCAGCACCCAAGAATCATCTGTAGTTGAGTAGTTAACACATTTCAACAGCAGGACATTGCCAGGGAGCTGTCTCAGGAATGGCACACATATATCCCTCATCTATTTTAATTGTGACACTTACTACAGTGAGTAGCTATGGTGATATTTTTGACCAAAATCCTTAATTTATCTATATAATTTTGTGAAGGAATGCAGCAAAATCTAACAGTCTAAGGTTATCCTAAACTTTTCTGCTTTAGAGAATAGCATTATTTGCTTTGGTTTTTGGTAATTTTTGTGTTTTGGTTTGTTGGGGTTTTTATTGGGATGGAATTAGCTCTACTCTTATGTAAAAAGAAAAGGTTCTGCAAAATGTTTTAGCACAAAGCAATGAAAATAAATAACTTTCCTTCCCCTCTTTGCCCTGTTCAGTTCTCCTCTCTTTAGTTTCACAGTTGTTTAATTTAATTAAGAGGAGCAAGGATTGTCAAGAAGATTTCTGCAAGGGGGTATTAGCACCCATGATTCAGTCTCCCTCATGCTGATGGAAGTGATTATGATTTCAGAAACAGAATTAGCACTGCTGAATACTCCTCAGACACAATCAGCTACTTTGCAGGACTGGGAATTTGAAGAACGATCCTGTGAAAATAGATGTTGACAAGACCTCAGATCCTGTTCTCCATCAGCGCCCTGAGATACTGTAAGCATTGGTGTGTGGGAACTCAAACACAACCCAAGAGTCAGGATTTTATCGGCTTTTAAGTTAAAATAAGAGTGTTTGCTCAAGAAAAGGAGAGGCCCTGGAAGGAAGCAGACATGTTATACATTCAAGAAAGACATGTATGAACAGAAGACACTGGGCAAACTTTGCAAGAAGAATCAAAGCATGTGGAAAGATTTCTCCAGTTACCACTCAGCAATACATCAGTATATTTACCGGGGGCTAACAGGGTTCTAGGACCTACCCCAGCCCCAGCCCACCTCTCTATAGGGTCTCCTGATGCAGACCAGCATCTATACAGTCCTCTCACATGTTCAGCCTTCCCTTTGCCTACACAGGGAAAAAATTAGAGTCAATACATTGCCCATAACAAAGAATAAATTCTGGTGTTCAGACGCAGATCATGTGCAAGTTATTTCATCAGTGTTACAGCCCTCGGTTTTGCCATGTATTCAGAAACTGGAGCATACGTTTTCTTGTCAGCCTGAAATACTATAGGTATAAAAATGCTTTCACCTTTTTTCCATACAACATTATTTACAGAGCATTTCTTCTTTTCTCTCCCCTCTACTTCCCTGCCCCAATCTTGCATACCTGGGTTGCATATGAGGCAACTACTGCTGTGTCTGGCTGCAGTGACATAATTAAGATTTGTTAATAAGGCACCAAATCTGTAGTACAAAGTGGTGCACTGAAAGTCTTCAGTGTGATGCTGAAAGCAGCAGAATGGACTGGAATATGTTAGGAAGTTTTAAAAGGCATTAATCCTGAGGGATACTCACAGGCAGAAACAATCCAGCCCTCTGAATCAGAGTGAAATGACTGTGGTAGCGCAGGGAGCGCAGGGCAGTCAGTGGAGGTTACACTGTGTGTAAGGGTTTCATTAGGAGGGGTTCTGGCTGTCATAGTGCAGGAGTAAATTAAAATTATACAACAAAATCAACAGATTCTGAGAAAAAGCATTGTTCAAGCCTTTGTGTTGCTTTAAGCCTACGAAAACTTATTAAACCATTACACAAACACAAAATGTGTGTTCTCATGCAGCTGAAATAAAAAAATACAAATATCTCTTTAAACTGAACGTCTCAACACACTCCACAAAAAAAAAAGCATACAGACCCTGCCCTGCAAGCTAGGAACTTGATCTGCGACCAGCAGTGCCACTAAACACAGAGAAAAGTGGCCGAGCACAAAAAAAGTATGTGAGACTTAGCGAGACTGAGGCCTCCAAGCTTACTGAAATGGAGCTAAACAAAGATGGATGGATAAAAAGTGAAAGGGGCAGTGGGACTGTGCAGGTATGTATGGATATCTGGTTGCATCACAGATGATACAGTATAAATACATCTGTGCACACATTTAAAAAAAAAAGAAAAAAAAGCCTAAGTCTCCTCATACCCATTTCCCATTTGCATCCCACATGCTTCCGCTGAGGCACTTGGGACGCTGTAAAAGAGCCCACTGTTCGCCAGCAAACAGGGAGCTGGGGGCAGCTTCTGAGCCTGGAAAAAGCCACATTTCACTTATCTTTCCTCCTCTCCTTGCGCTCAGATGCTTTGCAAAACAAACAAACTACATATCTACATATCATAGCCAAAACTACATATCAGACTACATCCACTGAAAGGCTCACTGTCTGGAGCTGTAGGATTCAGCAAACCTTGGCTGGGCTGTCCATGAGCCTGCTGCTTGATTTATGTTTTCAGATGGAAACTATATGAAGCTCTTAGTTATGCCTGGTTTTCTGCCAGAATCAGTTTGACCTAAACTAGGCTTTATAGAAACTTAAAGCACAAGGTGAAATGTCACATAATCCACAGTAAAACCTGGCTCTAATTTTTTTTTTTTCTCAAGAACATTTACATTTTCTCGGGCCAAAGTCCGAAGTTTTCACTCATTTTAAACTCTCTCTGATGGTGTCACAAAAAGAGTAGCTGGGAGGCCCGAATTGTCTCTCCTGCCTTGTCTTCTTCCACAGCGTATTGGTTGAGTCTGATACCAAGGCAACAAAGAAGGAATGAGCGCCGAGTTGGGACCGAAAGTTGTCTGTTTTCAATAACAAGCACTATCTCTAGAGGAAAGCATCCAACTTTATACATGTGCAGGAGGCTGACAAGTCCCAACGAAACATATGCGGAGGCAACGGAATCATTGTGAGCTCTGAGCATCTGAGAATATAATGTTAAAAACAAGCGGAGGGAAGAAGCCGAGATGGAGAATATTCACCAGTATTGCCTGTAAGAGAATCACACGTGTGTGTGTGTATGTTTATACGTACGTATAGCTCGGCTCCGAGCCTCTTCAGCCGGTTACAAGGAGGGCAACGCTCATCAGCGCATCCGAGGGTTAATTGCGGCAATTCGTAGGAGGAGAAGCGCCACCTGGCGGCCGGGCCGGGCCGCCGCTCCGGCCAGCCCGCGGCGGGGACGGGGACGGGGACGGGGACGTGCCCCGGGACCCCACAAATTTGCTAAATACTCTAGGCTAATGCAGGCTGTTAATTCTTTATCGAGTGCCAAAGGGAATCGTGGCACCAGGCAAACACGGGGGGCCTCCTAGTCTAATTTAGATGGGACAATAGGTCCCGGAGACCCAAGATGGATATCCCCAGTGCAGATGCATTCCTTTTAATTCTGTTTGGTTTACCAAATAGGAATTCCTCTAGGAAACCTCAACAAAGAAGTGGATTAATGAGAACCCTAGCAGAGAGTGTTTGCTGTATAAGCAATTCCAAGCCTAAGTAAAGCAAGGGGCAAAGTCTGATCAGCGTTCAGTACCAAGCTCAAATAAATTCTGACAGAGGCGGGTGAAAAATGCACCAGCTGCAGGTCAGCAAGAAATGCTAACAGCTCTCAAACACTGTCCTGCCTATTTTCATTAAAAAGCAAACAGAGTACAAAACAAACACTTGTTTCCCCACCACCCCCTTCCTTTTGTTGTTCTGTGGAGTTTGTTTTGACACTCGTCCTTCAGCTACAAGTCCCCTGGTTTCTTCTGTTTTCATGGCATCTCGGTGCTCCACAACCGCCGTTACCGCTGGCTGGCTACGTGCAAGACAGACAGTCCCAGCCATCAGGCCACAACATCGTCCCTCAGGGTGCTTTTGCCTTGCTTCTGCCCTGTCCATTCTCTGTCTCTTCTGTCCCGATGGCTTCCCAAATTGCCTGGCACACAAAATTTGCTTTTATGCATAGAATCAGGCAGACCCTCTCATCACAAGCTGCTTACAGCTGCTCCTCGGAGGGTGTTGGGGGGGATCCTCTCCCATCTTGGACTGACATAAGTCATCAGTGCTAAAGACTCACTTAATGCAAGAGATGGAGGTTCCCATACTTTGAAGTGCTTCGTTGTAACAGATCGGTCACAGTAACCATGAAGGACCAAAGGACCAGAGAGCTTCTGCTTCACTAAGAGTTACTGCTTCCACATCATTGAGATTGCCTCTGCATTACTCTTCTTTCCTGATTTTCTACACCTTCTGGGACTGTGGAAGGCAGTCCGCAAGAAGCAAACTCCCTCAAAACTATGATCTCTCCTACCATCCCGTGACCAGCATGGCCCTGGGGTGACTGACACCATTTCCAAATGGTTAGCCTTTTGGTCCAGCCCCCATAAAATAGGGTGGTATGCTGCACTGCTGGCAAGGAGCAGAAGCCCACAGAAGGTGAGCTACCAGGAAGCTGTATTATTGGTTTCAGTAGAAACAAAACTGCAGCTCCCCTTATTCCTCATGCATCTGAACCGGAGGTGGAGGGGAATTACAAAGGTGATAAAAAAAAAAAACAAAACATTAAGTGGCTTTTCTTGGAATAATCTGTACAATGATGTACAGGCCAAAGACAAGAGAAGGAAAGAAAGAAATCGCTGACAATCTGAGCAGACCTGAACCACCTCTCATCCTTTGAAATATAATACCAGGCAGGAGGGTTTATCTATATTTATTGTACCACAGTCCACTGCATAGGACCTGCAGGAAGGAGCAGCAGTGATTACAAAACGCCCCTGTGGCACCAGATCTTGTATAGTCTCGGAGGAGCTCGTGCCCCCAGTGTGAGAGCTCCTTATCTGCTCAGGAGCACATCACCGACCCCAAAGTCACCACCCAGAAGAGATAGCACACGTTGCTATCTAAAGCAGTTTGGGCATGGAAATGTCAACTGCTAGGGCTATTGTGCTGAAGGCATGTGCTCAGCCAAGTCTCCTGTTCAAAATAGAAAAGTAGACCCCTCTGTTGCACTCCTGCACCAGGCTAACTGCAGTGGTGGGTCCTTTGACATTGGTATGCAAAATTCTCGTAAAGTTTATGGTGCTTCTGCTAGAAATCAAAATTAAAAGGGACATTTTTTAGCTTCTATACCAAATGGTATGAACAGTAAAGTTGTTCCCATCCTCCCTCAGCTGGGAGACCCCACTCACCATGAGAGAAGAAGCCTTTTGCTGAGTATCTGGATACCAGAAACATTTTTTATCCTTCCTTCAGCAGCCAGAGGGTAATAATGTCATGTGTCTTTAGGAGCTGGCAATGTCCAACAGTGGCAAAAATTGGTGAGCAATTCTTGGTTATAACCAAGCCCTACTGATACTTGCTCATAACAGTGAGGGGTATGTGAATCTTGAGGGTCCTTGGGCAGTCTCCAGAGGCATTTTAGCATCATTGCCTGATGCTTGGCTTTCAGGGCTTGCCTGGGGAAGAGTCTTCTCTTGCCCTACCTGCCCACTGCAACTGCTGGAGGAGCCGTGAGCTGATGAGTGTGGTGCTGGTGCTCATGGTGTACACCACAAATGGATTCTCACTTACTGACAAGGCTTCTGTGCTGAGCCCTTCTTCCTCTCAAACAATGATACTGCTTTAGAAATCGGGGGTTTTTTTCTGTCTTTATTTTTATTTGCAACCTGGATCTTCAGGGCAAAGTTGCTTCCTCTTTCCAAGCTTTTCTCTGCTACCACCATGATTCATGTCCTGTGTTGGATGCAAATAAGCTTCTTAACTTCTACATTTCCTACTTTGAGGCCTTGAAAAAAAAAAAAGTATTAAAAATCACAAAGCATCCAACAAAGCTGGGGATTTCCCCACTGAGGAGCAAAAAAGGATCACTTCCTACATAGGAAGAGGTAAGTTTTTGAGGGGAAAATACTTGCAACTAACTCAAGAATCTTATAAACTTTGTGAGATGTGTTTGTGGACACCCTTGCCCCTTAATTAATTTGTTTATTTTAAATGAAAGTACCACAGATATTATCCTGACCATGTCTGTGAGACAGACAGGAGATGTGGGATGACAGGATCAGACATGGCTCAACTCTTACAACCTGCTTCCACTCTTTTTCTCACCGTAGGTTGTGACTCTTCTTGTAGACATGGATCTTTTCATCTTTCCTTGACTACTATCAGCTACCAAAATTTCCACCTTTTTATTTTGACTCACAAAATGTAATTTCCAGAGAAGAAAGGTAGGAATTTCCCTGCAGGATAGAGGACAAGGAAAAGCCTGCAGTCTTCCTTTCCTCCTCTTTTTAAGGTCTTCATGCTCTATTTATTTTCTTTGCTCCCCTTCACACACAGAAAGCAGAAGAAACTATTGACTGACACTTGTGGATTCAGTGGGATCTTTCTAGAGACTTCAGTGGATTTTGGATTAATCACATTGTGAATGTTTGTTATTGCTTTAGCAAAGGATGAGAAGGCCCAGGAAAAAGAGATTAGTTAAGAAAATCTCTCTTAATCCGTTTCAAGAGCTTGCCCTATCAGTGTGGAACCAGACCCAGCTAGTTTGTTCTTTGCACAATGGTGGTACTTTCATATCATGTAAAGAAAATTTAAAAAAAAAATTAAAAGAAAGAATTTATGAAAGGCTCATTTCATTCCCTACCAGTAAGTGAACAAAACCTCATTTGATTATGCTGGATTACTTCTGTACTAAAACTTATGATGCAGCCAGAGTTATCAAAACAAAAATAATGCATGTCCAGGATGGAGTTTATCAGAGGAAGCCCAGGACAGCGTGGATTAACACAACACTTGACTATGGCTCAGACAGCCCCGTGCTGATAAGTTTCTTAGGTTTTTTTTCCCTTTTGATTGCCTTGTCCTACTTTTGGTTCCTCATAGGGATCAGCATTGAGAAGGACCTCGGCAGTGACCGGCACAACCCAGCAGCTCCTCCCCAAATTTACGAAACAGCTATTCTCTAAAGAGTCATGGCTGCATGAAACAGGATGCTTTTTGAGTCTGACTTGAAGATGGAGCCTGATATTTTTACTTTCACCAGGCAGAACCAAATGCCATTTGCTTTCCAACAGAGATTTTGGTGGGACTAGCTGCGGAAGCAAAAGTGAAAACATGCCAGCCTAGTTGCTTGTCCTTGGAGTCGGTGCAGAAACACTGAGTCAGAATAGAAGGCGTCATCAAAACGTTTTCAAAAAGGAAAAAAAAATCATACCGTTGTCTTTGCCATCATCAAGTGCTGCTGGAAGCCTCCACGTCCTAGACCTCCTCCTGATAAAGCTGACTATCTCAGTGTAGATGATGCCATGTTTGCACCATTACATTTAATGGAAAAATAATATCTAACCGTCACTTGCAGTTTGTTCTGTTACCAAATGAAACACTCTATTCATAGCTTTTCATAGCCAAGTGCTGTATCCTCTGCTGCAGAAATACTGAGCAAAAATAGGTGGAGAAGGGTATTGCCACAAAAGAAACATTGACATAAGCCATCAAGTGTTTCATTTGAGAAAGTGGTTATATACACTAGAGTTACCACTGCTGCTAAGGTTGACTCCTTTGAAGAGTTTTAATTTGGCTCTAAAAACAAGCTTGACTTGAAGCGTAGGAAAGAGAAGTGCTGGGAAAAGCTAATTCTTAAACACAAATCAGAGAACTTGTAAAAGTCTATTGTTTCGAAAGTTTTTGTGGTTTCTGAAAACACATTAGGTTTTAGATAACTGAATCACAGCAGGATCGGGAAGTAGCCTACATTTCTGCACCTTTAAGAGGAAAATTGGACCGATGGACTGATTTTCAGCACAGCTGGCATGGTACAGACCTTTGCAAGTAGATGGGAATGGGAAGTTAGGCCCTCAGAGCTGGTGGCCAAGTGGAATAACTTTGCAAGGATCTTTGATTTGCCTGAACTGACCTTAGTACTGCTGGCATCTAAATGATATGAATTATTTCCTTGACTTTTACATAAGTCTTTTCACACACAGCAGCTCAGGAGAAAATGAAAAAAAAAAAAAAAAAGGAGGGATAAAAAGACTTAGGAAAAGAGGAATAGATGGTGATAATGAAGTCGCAAAAGATGGCTTGAGAGAACTTACGCCATACAAATTATTTTTTCCTTGATAGACTACTATTTCTTTCAAGTGATGGGAAGATTTTTTCTTTCCACAGATGTTCAGTTTGATATTTGCACACATCGGCTGTAGCCACAGTCTAATTAATTTCAGATATTTCAAAACAATGGTTCCTCATAAAGGACCATTTAGAAGCTGTGTTTCACATTTATGATGATAATCATTGTTGAGTTGGTAACATAAAACCTGTGCTTAAACTATATATGATAAAAATAGTATTTTTCATAGTCTCAGGACTACGATGTAGCTAGCAAGATTTTTTTTTCTCTCCAACAGTATTGCTATAGGATTGAGACAAAGCCTAAACATTTTCCCTTTGTTGGGTTTTCTCACACAAATCTGAACATCTGAAAACAATGATTTGTCATGGGAGACATTTGGCAGCCCGAGCAAAGGTTTACAGCTTCTACTTTGCCTAAAATATTTACAAAAAAAA
>VXBZ01009717.1:148186-188654 GCA_013399135.1 Heliornis fulica | reverse complement strand
CGCCGATGCCGGACGAACCCGTAAGGCGCGGCTGAGGACACCAACCCTCGTCCAGCCAGCGCAGCACACTGATCATTGTGCTGAGCCTTGGGAGGCTGCGACTGAATCGTGCCAGTGGGCACCATAACCTGTTCTTTGCATCTCTTTCTCACTGTTGCTCCTCACGCGTGCCTTCACTGTGCCAAGGGTGTGGGTGTTGGGGAGAGGTAGGGTGGAAGAGGTCCATAGCTGTCCTGGTGCTGTCCCATGCTGGCAGGTGAGAAGTCAGAGGCTACCTTTGGGGCAATACTGAAAGAACCCTGCGTTGCATGGGGCTCTGCAGGCACGTGAGTTCTGGGACCGTGCTCCACATGCTGCCTCTGACGATTTTCCACTGTGACTCTGTGAGGCCGTCTGAGAGCCCAGAGCCACTTCTGGCATAAATTAGCTCAGGCCTGGGAGGGATGTCCTCAGGCAGCAGCTTCTCTGCAGCTGCCAGAGTGAGGAGCGCCAGAACACGCTGTGCTCTGGTCACTTTTCCGTCTGCGCTCCTGCCTGTACTTGGGGCTGGATGCAGCATCGCTCACCCGCTGAGGCTCCGGTGTGGGAAGAGTTCATCCTGTGGCTGCTGATGCTGGAGGTGGCGAGGAAGAGAAGCTCCTCTAGGAGCTTCTAGAGGACTTGGGAGGACCTTTGCGAGTGATAATGGGCAAAGCAGATGCTACTGATTAATCAGATGCAGGCTGAGTCCGCCATGTGGCAGCACAGCAGACTAATTAATCACATGGCAGAGATGTGGTGAATCTGGCAAAGTTAATTAGGCAGCACTTACAGCGATGTTGATACATGTCAGCAGTTAACAGTCAGATGGCATAAAAGGATCAAAGGACTGCGAAAGCTAAAGAAAGTGCAGACGGTGTGCATTTGAGAGAGGATGGCAGCTGCAAAGGTTTCAGGTAGAGCTTGGAAGGCAGCAAGAAGTGTGCTGAGCCTGGGATCCGTCATTTCTAGCTTGCCAGGGTTTCCCTGGAAAGTTGTGTAATTTCTATTTGACCCATTAATAGGAGCAGCATCTCAATTAATTTCTCTAGTGCTGGGTTCTGTTAGGGTTTCACCTACCCCTGCCCCCCACACCCTCTGTGGTTTTTGGTTTTGTTTTTTGTTTGGTTTTTTTTTTTATATGAATCTAGCTTTCAGGAGGGTCAATGGGCAGAGGCTGCTTTTTACATGTTTAAAGAGTGTGTCCAGTTTTCACATTACAGCTGTAGAGCGTGTGCTGAATCAATCTCAGTGTGACCTTTCAAGATACTGTCACCTCTATGAACGTAGCTAATTTCTCATTGTCTCGGGAAGTAGGTTTTGGATGATAGATTTTAGTTTGCTCCACACTGGGACAGTTCCCTGTCTCTGTTAACCTGGTGTTTAAACCAGAAAGAGAGACATGATGTTCTCCCATCTGGTTAAATTAAAATAGCATTGGTGTGAGATCAAGCTTACATTGTAAACTAAATATGAGCTGGAAATTGATCAGAACTTACTGCTCCTATGAGTTTTTGCTGTGGTGAGGGAAGGTAGCAGTGCCTACAAAAATAGGAGCCCTGCTCTCTCCCCACAGAGAGAAGAACCTTTGCTGCTAGTTTTTAAAGATGTGAACTTTGTCAAGGACTTGGCATCTTTTAGTTAAAAGATAGAAGATGCTGTGCTTGGGGTTGCATTCAGTTAGAAAACGTAGTGCAAATTACTACTGCCTGTAGTAGCTCCTAATAAAACTGATCAGTGTGGTTGGAAAGAAGCCAGCAGGCAACCAAAGTATGGCCACACTGAGATACTTTTTTAACAGAAGGTGGAAATTAAACACTTACTCAAGTCTTGCAGTCTTTAGTTGGCAGGATTTTCTTACTATGACCATAGGATTATGGCTTTCTCTTACTCTAGGTCTAGTGACAGTAAAGGGTGGTGGGAAGGTTAAACCCAAACTCATGAAAAAGGTGTGGTTAGGAGGATTTTGGCTAATTACAGTGGATTTAGGGACAGTATGGCAGCCTTCCAGCAGAGGCCTTTGCAAGCTGTAGAGTGCTGGAATGGGATATTCAAACCAGTTTTGGAACAGGGATTTCACTTAGGGGGCTGCATGGGAAGCAGTCAGCTGCAGCCTCTGCCATCGAGAGGGGAGGAGGCAGGATCAGTCTCATGTGTTAGCAGTGGTGTGGCAATGTGGGCAGCACCGAACACGAATCGGCGTGCTAGGTGTAAGCAGCAGCCTCTACCTGTCTGTGGCACTTGGGAAGAATTGCTGGTACCAGGTCTGCAGAACTCTGCTTTCTCCTAAGCTGGGCAGCTGAGCTGTTATCTGCAAGCTGTCATTTGGAAAGGGTGACTGGAGTAATTGCACATTTAATTTTGGCAGCTGTAGTGGAGCAGCACTCAGTAACCCAGGAGTGTTTCTGGGAGCACACTAAGGATAGGAGTGTGAAGGCCCTCATGCATGGGGTATTGCATAGGAATCACACCCCATGAGTCTAAGGGCTGAAAATAGGACCTTTCTCCCAACATTTTTACTGCTTGAGTAAGCACCTTGGGGTAGAGGAAATTTAGAAAAATAAAAGTCTGAGAGATGATTTTCCAAGAGTTGGGTGGGGATTTTTGGCAGGTGTGTTATACTAAACTCATTCCTCAAACACAGTTTTTTTCAGCTACTTGAGCCTTTGGTGTAGCAGGTGTAATTCCTGCACTACTCAGTAAAGGCCTAAGTAGCCATGAGTAGCTCCCTTCTGTATTGATGATTAGCTTCAGCAGTCACAGGGTACATTGACAGTTATCCTTCCACGGTTCTCTGTCTGTATTCAGCTTCCAGTCAGTAGACACAATACACATACCCACAATGAAAGATGAAGATACGGGTTGTTATGGTTTGGGGTTTGGTTTTTTTTGTTTGTTTGTTGGTTTTTTTTTCTTCAATAGGATTCCTCAAATTGCATTTGTAATGCTGTGTTCAACCCAACATTGAAGGATTGGCACTCTGTGCTTGGGTGTAAATTGGAGAGGATTGAGTTCCTCCCTGTACTCTGGACTTCTAGGATAGGGTAGTAGCTGACCCACCACTTCTTGTCATGACAGTAATGCCGTGAGCTTCTGAGGGCACCAGGCCTCCTATTGAGATGAGCCAGGTACTGCTGGTTGCAGTCAGTGCTCTTTAGGTGGAGCATGCCCATTTTCCAGAGTAAAGAAAATCCTTTATTCTTGGCAAATTTCTTGGATTAGTTTCTGGCCCCAAAAGCTAAGGTTGCTTTCTGGGGTGGAGGGAAGTAAAGTGTATGAGTAAACATGGAAAGCTAAACTTGTAAACAGTTTGTTCTAGATTTTTGTTTAGCTGTTGATGTAGCCCTTGTGTGACACATGGGAAACAGATGTGGACAGAACATCTCAAAAGAAGGTCTGGAGCCATTCTGCTTTCATATGGGCCAGGGCTTTTGCATTGTCTTGCAGGTGGGTCCAGCGTTCACTGCCTATGAAGGTAGGGAAGTCTGTTGGTCTTCTTTTTGTGCTTTCTTCAGAATACTTGTGTTACTGAAGGAACTAGTCTGCAGTGGTTTTGGTGTTTGAGGCTTCCAGCAGTTTCAGGATACAAGGGTTCTTTGAAGGGCCTTCTAGTCTATGCACATCTGTAGTCTCAGTGAGACCACTCAGTTGTTTTTTTTTAATGTTGTGTAATAATGTGGATCATTTAAGTGTTTGTTTAAGCGAACACGTAACTGTCTGTATTTCAGAGATGGTCCGTTGCATTAAGAGGAATTATGTGTCTGCAGCTCTTATCTTGTTCAACCTCCTCACTGATAACAACCTTCCACAGGGAATTATTAGGGCATATGTAGTATAGCAGGGCACAGTATATTTTTTTTCAGCTATTAAAATAAACTTTTGTTTTCTCCATGTGCAGCTTGGCTTGTCTAAGTGTAGGGAGAAATAAAGTTCTGGCAGTATGGTGTTGGAGGTAGGTGTTAGAGTCTTCAGAGGAAGTTTTATGGCAGGTAAGGCTCAAACTGAATCAAGTTGAAGGAGTCCCAGTTCTTGCTTGGGATTTAGTCATAAAAAGTGCAAATTCCATGAAGATAATATTGCAAAATAAGTGATATCACATTATACACTCAGCTCTATTGAATGGCTGAAGCAGAGATGGGGCGTCTTTGGCAGTGTGCAGTTTGCTCCACGGAAAGCAGCTGTATTCTTTCCTCCACGCCCTGGGAATTGGTTGCAGCATATGTTTCCCAGTGCAACCAGCTGACTCTGGCCATCCACATATAGGGAATGAAAATCTCTCGGGTTTTCAGCCCTTTAGGGTGGGAATTTTAAACATGATCTTGTTATGTTAGAGATTGCCTCATTGGAAAAGCTTGGTTTGAGATGTTTTGTATCTTTTCTGAACTGTTCAGCCATTACAGGATAGATGCCAATTCACACAGACTCATGTGAAGTTTGGACTGCAGCTGTAAGCTGTGGAGAAACTTTCCTGAGATTGAACACGTCACCAGTAGTTTTCTGAAGATGTTTCTCTGTGTGTCTTACCATCGTGTTCAGTAGTGCGTGTGGAGACTTTTGAATGTATTAGTTAATGTTTTTACCCTAAAGCATCATGTGCGAGAACTAAAGAACCAAAATGCTAATGTAAATGGTATTAGAATACCTGCATGCAATACAAGTTCCATTGTTGCAACACAGATGTAAATCTATTAAAACTGAGTTTCACTATTCCTTAAAGCCCTGTTCAACTGTAATCTTTCTTGGACAGGAAAAAAAACCCCAAACAACCTATCCGTTCAGGTTCCTTGCCCAAGTAAAGAACCCGAGTAGCATATTTTAACAGCAATATCAGGAAACTAGAGATTTTGTGATAAAAAGTTTTCATCAGCAGTGTTTGACAAACTGTTGCTGAAAGTTATTTCTTACATTGGCTAGGTAGTACACATGTGCAACTATAAGTTTAAGAGTGACTATTTATAACCCTTTATGGCAGTTGACGTTTATGGGACTTGTAATGCTTTTGTTAGTGTACTTTTCCAATTGAGATATTTACAGATTCAGTATGTGTAACTGAACTGGAATAAAAATGAATATATGGTATAATGAACAATGCAGTATATTAAGTACATATGATACATGTGGAGAACTTTTCAGCTGTTAAAAAGTGGAGCCTGTAAAGGAGGTGAGAAGCAAACCCAAACGGGACTGACATGTCTGAGTACCACTCTGGACTTAATAGCCTGGAACATTATGAATCTGCATCTTAGAGAGACACATAATTGTAACAAATTTCCACCATAAAATATTGTATGGTGAACTCTTGAGAGCAGGAAGTCATCTGGCAACCTTCTTGCAGATGGGAAGGATTGTAGTGTATACGGTGACTTGCTATCAAGACTCGCGAGAAGCTTGCCATGGAATGCCCTTCTGACATGAACTGGGTCATTAGCTGTTGCTAAATGACAGGGTAGTTTGTGTTACAGACATAATACTACCCAGAGGTTGGATCTGAACTGGCAACACCACACCAGGAAAATGTCATCAGATTATACTCATATACTGCAATCACTGTGGGAATAAATTTTAAATGGTGAATAAAATGTCAGAAGATCAATATATTAAGAATTATTCACTAAACATCTTTTCTGAGTAGATGACTGTTTCAAATATCAGTGACAGATATTGATGTATTGAGTTACAACACTTGATAAGGTCGCTATGCAGTTCTAACCACTTACTCCTTTGTTCTCTATTTGTAGGTCAAGATGTTGTTAAGTATAAAAAGTATCTTATGGATGTACTCCACGTTAGTCATAACACATATGCTACCTAAAGGTAAGTCTATTATACACAGAATCATTTGCTAAAATTCATTTTAGTGGTCTAGTTGATAGTTTATGTCCTAGGTCTCAGTAAACAACACAAATCCAGGAGATGCAGTTTCTGGTCCTGCCTCTGCCACTTGCCCTGTCACACTGTGTAACTGACTTTGTTTCCCTGCTCTCCACATTACACTACTGATTTGTATAGAAAACTTGGTGTGTGGGGACATATTTCACATGGTTATTATGTGTCTGTCAGATGTCTGCTGAGGTTTGTAAGTGCCATTACAATAATTCAAGTAATAATAAAGTGCCACAGCATTGCACTGTGTATAGCAAAATAGATTGCCTTCTCCAAATACTCAAGAATGAACTTTAAACCTTTAACCTGTGCTTCTGAAACCTGGGCCTGCTGGCCAGGTCTGTTTCACAGCTGCTTTTTCGAAGCAGCTCCTTACAGTAGATGAGGTGAAGGCTGACAGGATGGGGCTTAGCTTAGTGGAGGGCAGGCATCTTCCATGGGAACTTCAGCCAGGTGCTAGGGAGGGAGCAGAGAGCAGGGAGCAGCAGCAGGTTCCTGAGACAGACTGCAAAAGTGGTGAATTAAATAGGGGAGTGTTTTGACTACAGGAATACTGGTTTGACATACCTCCCAGCCAGATCCAAATGCGTGTCCTCATGTTGTATGTTGTGACGCAGCAGCCCGTTGGGTCTGTAGGCCATAGCTGTCACCCTCTCTGTGTTCAGGGTGAAAGGTGCCACATGTGAGTGGTATATAATGGAAACCAGTGGCACCAGTTTCTGCTTTGCTTTGTGATCTGTGAAGCATTTGGCACATGCCTCCTGGGGTGAGCAGTCTGCCTGCCAGACCTGTGTTGTGGGGGGCTGCCATGAGCAAAGCTGGTGGCAGGTCCCTTCGCTGCTAGAGCAAGGACATGTTAGGGCAGCTGCAGATCATCAGTTTGGTTGGAAAGAAGTCCTTGCTACTTCTCTTGGTGACTGCATGCTATCACTAAAGTATTTATTCACGTGTGGTTGCCATGGTTGTTTCAATGTTTGAGTCAAACTTTAGTCAGGTCCTTATAGCTGCTGCAGACTCACAAAATTGGGATAATAGCTTTTTAACCCCTCAAACCAAGATTTTATTTTTTAAAATTTATTTTTTTTTCCTTTTCAGGAACTCTGTAAGCTGATTTTAGCTTTTTAGAAAATCAAATGTACTTTTTTTTTTTTTTTTTCCCCCCTGCAGTCTCAGTACTGCTTCTAACAAAGTATTTAAGTAATGGAAAAGACCATTGTGGCTACTTGAGCCAACTAAAAGAAGTGGTGGGTTGTTTTTTTTTCCCAAGCAGATTGAGGGCACTACCCTTTACTACTTCCTACTACCAGTTCCTCCTTAAAGCTGTTTGTTGTGTTTTTTTTTTTTTTCCTCCCATTCATCTTAAACATACAACAGGGCAGGACAGTTAGACTTGTCCTCAAGGACAAGAGACTCAAAGCTTCAGGCAGGGGCAAGTCACTAAAACTGAGATTCCATTTTCTTATTCATGGAGGGCTGAGGCTTATTAGGTGATTAAATGTCAAGGCTAGATTGGATGGTGCCCTGGGCAACCTTGTCTAGATCCAGACCTGGAGGTTGGTGGCCCTGCCTGTGGCAGGAGGGTTGGAGCTTCTGTGATTTTTTATTTTCTTTTTTCACCTCTCCATTTGTGTTTTACTTACTAAAATATTTCTAAGTGTAGACTGATACACAGCTGACATTTAATCTGTTGTTCATGTAAAGCATTTGGAGAGGAAAAATAAGTGTCAGAAGAGGTCATGGACTTACAGTGTAAGTCTACATGGTGATCTCAAGAGTTTTTATTTGATAAGACACCTATACTTAAAGAAAGATAGAGACATTTTACCAAAGCAGGACAAGGAGAAACATTTTTTTTTAACTGAAAGAAGGTGGGTTTAGATTAGAAATTTCTTATGTTCCTATGTTGGGGTTTTTTCAGTAAAGGTCGTGTGACACCGTAACAGGTTATTCAGAGAAATCGTGGATGTCCCATCCCCAGGAGTGTTCAAATTCATAGAATCACAGAGTGGTTTGGGATGGGAAGAGACCTCAAAACCCATCTAGTCCCAACTCCCTGCCATGGGCAGGGACACCCTTCACCAGCCCAGGATGCTCATTCCCCCATCCAACCCGGCCTTGAACACTGCCAGGGATCCAGGGGCAGCCACAGCTTCTCTAGGAAATCCCTGCCAGGGCCTCCACAGCCTCACTGGGAAGGATTTCTTCCCAATATCTGATGTCAATCTACTCTCCTATGGCTTAATGCCATTAATCCTCATTCTATCACTACATGCCCTTGTAGAAAGTTCCCCCTCCATTTTTCTTTCAGTAAATACATTCAGGTACTATTCTACAGGATAGTAGTATCACATCTCTCCAGAGTTTTCTCCAGGCTGAACAACCACAAGTCTTTCAGCCTGTCTTTGTAGGAGAGTTGGATGAGGCTTTCAGCAACACAATATGGTAGAAGATATCCCTGCCCATGGCATGCGGTTTGGGCTCAATGATCACTGAGAGTCCCTTCTAAACCAAGCCACTTTGTGGTTCTGTTACAACTTAGAAGAAATGTCTGTTTAAAGATAGTGAAAATAAGAGTTGCCAGCAATAATTAATGTGCTCCAAAACAGAGTAAAATCTAGTAAATCACTCGTGTGAGAAGTCCAAAGACAAGATTTTACTTGAAAATCAAGTGTGGAATGGAGATCAGGTAAGGAGATAGAATAAGTAAGGCAAAAGAATCAGACAAGAAATTTAAACTTAAATGGCTTATGTTGTGTCCAGAATAGAATTTTTAGTACTTAAGGAAGTTTTGTATGAACAGCCCGTTAAAGGCTTCTCAGGAATGTAGACCAGGTTCTGACTGGCCTTTTGTATGCCTGAACCTTTTGGAAAGAATTCAGAAAGACCCTTATGTTCCTAGAACACACTGAACTTTCTGGATTTTGTTTTTAAATTTGGGGGCATAGAGAATCTTTAACACGTTCCAAGTATAGCCATAGTGAAGGAGGCAAAGATGAAAATCTTTTTCTTTTTCATGAAATTATCAAATTGAGACTGTGGGATCAAGTCATAATCTTCTGTTTGTAGAAATGTTAAACACAAAATTGAGGCCTTGAAATCTCATGAAACACAAACTCCCATGCCTCCATTCCCACAATGGATTAGATCATTCTATTTGATTTAATGAGATTTAATTAAATAATAGCTTCAACGTGATGTATTGTAATATTCCCTTTAAAAAGCGGTGGGTTTCTTTTTTTATTTCAAGAGTCATATGGGAAGTGTGTCAAAATCAGCACTAATTTTTAGAGTGTAAATCCTGGAATCTGTTAGTCAGAATATTAAGTCATAACGAAACTGAAGCTTAATTAAGAACACAGCAAACTATAAGCATGCAAGGATTTATGTGTTCTTCACTAATCATTATTCCCATCTTTGTTTTCCCTCCTGCCCTTGTCTTTGTGTATGGTCACATTCATAAATGCCTTGGATATTTTCATGGCATGGTTGTTAGATTTTATGTAGCAACAGAAGTATTTTTCCTTCGAAGGTAAATTGAGAATGGTCTTGCATGGCTTCTCTAAGACTAAATTCTCAGAAGATGTGTGTCAGGAAAGCAGCAGGAAATACGGTATAAGCCTCTGGGGTCACGGGAGTGCCCTTTTGCAAGACCTTTGCTGTTTTGCTCTGGTACATGTGAAGGATTAATGACAGAAGTTCATGAGCAAGGTTTACACCTACTGCTGGTGTGGCCTTTACCCACTTTGAGCTAGCCAGTATAGGATATTGCAGTTCATAAGCTGGACTCTGTGACTATGATCAATGTTGGAGTTTATCTTGCCTGTTTTAAGCAACTATTTTTCATGCCACAAGTGAGCACGCTGTTGTTAAATCCTATACCCCAGAAGACAGAAATCCCCTAGACTGCAGTGTGTGATAGTTGTATACTGCTGAAATAATGCCATGTACTAGTTTGAACATCAGTTTATCTGGTCATGTTTGTTCTGTGTGTCCTATAAATGAGTTCTGCTGCTGAGATGCACATTTGCTTTGTTTCCTGTGAGGTTCTTGTAGAATATCAAAGTACTTGGTTCTTCATCACTTCATGCCTCTTTCTCTTATTCTGATTGCTCAGATCACAAATCACCCTGTAAAGAACTCAGTGAAGGTTTTTCTTTGGTCTCAGTTTGACTACTGAGGGCAGACCTAATTATGGCCTACAACAGGGAAGTGGGAGAGGGACTGTTCACCAGGGAATGGTGAACCAGTGGCAGGACAAGGGGCAATGGCTTCAAGCTGAAAGAGGGCAGGGTTAGATTAGGCTTTAGGAAAAAATTCTTTATTCTGAGGGTGGTGAGGCCCTGGCACATGTTGCCCAGAGAGGTTGTGGAAGCCCCATTCCTGTAAGTGTTTAAGGCCAGGTTAGATGAGGCTTTGAGCAACATTATCTAGTGAAGGTTGTACCTGCCCAAGGTAGGGGGCTGGAACTAGATGGGCTTTGGGGTCCCTTCTAACCCAAACCATTCTGTGAGTCTATGAAAAGACTTCTACTAAGCTCAGTGTTAATATTCAGATAGCAGAACACCTGATTTCATTGTTCTTTTCTATTGCTTAACCATATGTCACAACAGGCTACTGATGAACTGAAATTTTTCTTAGGAATTTGGCTTAAAATAGGTAGAACTTCTATTCTTTTAATGTGGTGGGGGTTTTTGTCTGCCTGCTGAGTAGTAACATTCTGTTCAATTAAGCTTAATTACATAGAAAAATTGCTTCTCTAAGTAGTGTCACTTCATGTCACTTCCTTTCATCAGTCTTCTTGTCCATTACAGACATACTGGTCTGGTCATTATGTTAATGTAGTACAAAAGGACAGATTTCTGTTTTCTTCTTTTCTTTTTTTTCCCTTTTTTTCCTCCATAGATTTCTATTTTAAGAGTTTTACAATATTTACAGCAGGAAAAAAATGTACAAATGCTAGAGAAATAAACTGTTCTTAACCAAGTAGTAGTTTTGTAGTTTATCTCACATTTCAATGGAAAGATATTACGTTATGTGTCCTTGGCAGGATAAACTTACTTTGCAACTGAAATGGTAGACTAGGAGGACCTAAGGAGGTTTTGCTGGGGACAAAAGCATTAAAAAGCAAGCTGGATTTTTTAGGGGTTTTTTTTGTTTGTTTTTAAAGAAAGAGCGTGCCACATAGAATTGCTTTGGTTGGAAGGGACCATTTAGATCATCAAGTCCAACCATTACCTTCACCTGTCATCCATTACTAAACCATGTCCCTCAGCAACCCATCTAATGATCTTTTAAATACCTCAAGAAATGGAGACTCCAACACCTCCCTGGGCAGCCAGTTCCACTGCCTGACAGCCCTCTCTGGGAAGAAGTTTTTTCTCATATCCAATCTAAACCTTCCCTGGCGTAATGTGATGCCATTTCCTCTTGTCCCATCACTTGTCACTAAGGAGAAAAGGTCAGCCCCTGCCTCTCCACACCCCCTTTTCAGATAGTTGTAGAGAACAATTAGATCTCTCCTCAACCTCCTCTTCTCCAGGCTAAAGAACCCCAGTCCCCTCAGTCACTCCTCATAACATTTATTCTCCAGTACCTTGACCAGCCCTGTTGCCCTTCTCTGGACACCCTCCAGCACCTCAATGTCTCTTCTGTAGTGAGGGGCCCAGAACTGAATGCAGTACTCCAGGTGGGGCCTCACCAGTGCCAAGTATAATGGAACAATCACTTCCTTAGTCCTGCTTGCCACACAATTCCTGATACAGGCCAGGATGCCCTTGGCCTTCTGGCCCACCTGGGCATACCGCTGGCTCATGTTCAGCCAGTTGTCAACCAATGCCACCAGGTCCCTCTCTACCAGACAGCTTTCCAGCCACTCTACCCCAAGGCTTGGGGTTTTTTATGACCCAAATACAAGAGACAAAACATGGCTTTGTTGACTTCATGCCATTGGCCTTGGCCCATTGATCCAACATGTCCAGATCCCTCTGTAATGCTGTCTTGCCCTCAAGCAGATCAGCACTCCAGCCTTCCTTACTGTCATCTATGAACTTTTTGAGGGTGCACTCGATCCCTTCATCCATGTCATTAATAAAGATATTAAAGAGAACTGGGCCCATCATGGAGCCCTGAGGAACACCAGTGGTGACTGCCAGTTGAGAAACTGCCTCTTGATAAACTGATACAAATGTATAGCCATAGTTATAGTTTTGAAGAAAGTAAGACAGTAATAAATTACATCAAAATCCTACCCAGTAAGTTAGACCTGACAGGACTATCTTCTGTCAGAACGTGTAATGGGAGAGGTTTTCGCTCTGCACTCTGTTCCCACTACTTAATTCTGATGCTGAAGATTTTTAGCTTTTAAATGGGAAGACAGCAAAAATACCCAGCTGCTAAGGCATGCAATCTATCCAGTCTGCATGTAATCTGACTGTGTTTTGATGCCCCTTGGCCTGACTCCATAGTTCCATCAGCTTGTATGGTTCTCCCACTGACTTTGCTGGGGGTTCTGCCAAGTTATTGATTTATTTCTTGTCTATGTATTTTCCATAATAAATATGTACAAGTGATACATACTAGTTAAACAGAAAAAAAATCTTAATTATAATCCATTTTAATAGTTTCAAAAACATCCTCTTCTCTAACAGTACATGATAAGCATTCTAGGTACTACATGGTGAGGTGGAGATATAGTATATATAATGTTGGCAAATACCTACTTTTTTCAATTTGTGTTCTGATTTGCAAACAGTCGAAAAAAGTTTTGTTAATATTTTTGCCCACCATGCACCTTCTAAGGAATCATCTATCACATACTGTTGATAGTGGCTGAAAAGGAGGCATAACAGAATATAAGTGAAGGGAAAATGCAAAAGGAACCACAGGGCTATATAGATTGCTAGAGGATTTTTATACTTTCTGCATTGACCAGTAAATTCTGTTTGAGTAGCTAACTTGGCCCACTGCAGGAAATCAGGGATTTTGGAAGCTGTGCAGAAACATCACTTAATCTTACATTTCAGTGCAAACTTTTTTTTTTTTTTTTTTTTCTGTGGGGAAAGTCTTCTCCCCTCTTCTCCTCTTCTCTCATCAAAACAAAGAGTGCTTTTATATACTGTTTTATAATCCTTTCTACAGTTAGACAGGCATGTTTGTAGCTACATGGCCTACTATTCTGGATTGTAGCCCAATCTAGGATAGATCTAGTTTGCATATCATTATGATATATGTTGTTTGCCAAGGATTTCAGTCTGCTGATGAGAAGACACAAATTTTAAAGAGAGGAAATGTCCTCAGGGTTCAGTGATGATCTTCCAGATCACTCACAACCAGAAACAATATTCTCAAAAGTTTATTAAAATTCTGTCAGTCAGGATAATTATAACTAGATCATTTTTCATTTAAGAAGTTCCTGTAATGTTTATAGATGACAAGACATCATAATAAATACTAAATATTTTGAGACTGATTTTAATCTCCCACCTGTGCAATTTGGCAGTAATTCTATTATAACTGATAGTGCTGAGTATTCATTGTGTTTCTTTAGCTCTACCCCATTGTAACTCAGTTAAGATTCAAGAAATTAAAGGTGATATAAAAGGCACTGGCATTTCCATACTGTTCATATTCAGGATAAAATCAGTTCTTTCTAGTTTTTAGCAGTCAATTGACTCTAGCTGTGTTGAGTTTTATTTTCTTTTCTTATGGAAACAATAACACCGGAAAAAAAACTAAATGGGATTTTTCTTTTCCTAAAGAAATTTGTATGCAATCAAAGTTTAGGGGATGGTCTTTAGTCTTCAGTAGCTTCTACAGGCCTGTCTTGAAATCTTGTGAATTCTCCAGTCTTCGGTTTCATGTTGGACCTGTTTTTATCTTTTCCTGTTGTACAAATAGATTATTTCTAGGCCCAAGCCCAAAGTGTATGAAGTAATTAGTTTGTTCAAATTTTAAAAGTGAGTTGTACCAACATGGGTCTTTGTTTTGAAGTTAGTGGAAGAATGAAAATCTCCCTGCATGCCTGAATCACGAAGTGAGCATCTTGCTAGTAAAAGTGTCCAGATGGTTCCATGTGAACTTTCCAGTTGAGCCTTGGGTGCAACACAGCTGTTTTGGCACAGCTCTGCCCCATTGTTTTATACTCTCTCTGGCCTAATCGGTTTAGATACAGTCATGTTAATTGTATCTGCATTGTGTTCCCAAGAGTTTCTGGTTAGGTAGACATGGGTGGAAAGGACCCAAGGACTTCCATTCAAACTTCTGGGTCTTCCCTGGTCGGTCTATTTTTTAATACTTTCTTTTTCCTTGTTACTATTTTACTGTTAAAATGCTTGGCCATTAAGCTGATGATTCTTCTATTCAGCCCTTTTAGGTGGTACTATTAATAATCTATTCTGCATTAAGGCATCTGTTTCTGTTAAAAATAATGAACTTAGTACACGGTTTTCCCATTTTTTCCCCTTCTTATTTTTTTTTGCTCCTCCTTATCCCCCTCCTAGCCCCCAAATCTTCTCCTCATTATGGAGAGTTTATAGTTTTTATTTTAAATAGCTAGGTGGATTTCATGTGCCAATACCTCCTATTTAATCTATCTCTGCTGGTAGCTATTACTTGAAGTTATTGTATTTCTAAACTCTGACTCCTAGCTCTCTCCAAATCAATGATCAACACGGTCCACCTTTCAAAAACATTAGAGTGCAGAATAGTGAAAGAGGTAAGATAGATATTGTTGTGCATCAGCGTTTAGTCTTCATTATGCCAGTAGGTATGCTGAAATAACATCACATTAAAATTAAATCTAACAGAAATCCTTTCTTCAGACAGTTGCTGAGTGGAGGTTGGATGAACAGTAGTCAACTTTACCCTCAGGATATTGTCAGATGGAAGTATTTCACTGTAAAGTGTTTGCAGCTGGAGATGTCATAAAAATGATAAAGGTCCTATCATGTCAAGTCTGAGCCAAGTAGGGACTTTCAGTGCATTTTACTTCCTTCTTTGCTCTAACATCCTGAAACACTTTATTTCTGCAATGTGTTAAAGTCCCTGAGGCTATAAGGAAATAATTTTAAAAGAATGACTATTTGGGAGAATCTCACCAGAGAAGCTTTTGTTTCGGCACCTATGCAATAAAAAAGAGTTAACCCTTGACAGAGAAATGGTGTAGGGGATGTCACATATGCAAAGTCATGGGTTATGCTTTAGTGTTAGGGTAGGAGCCAGTGAACAAGCTGCTCTGAGATGAGTCAAGGTGTGAACATCAGTAGCCGCTCTGTTACGCATGTTTTTGATCAGCAGTAGATGTGAGCTAATTGACCATCTTTCTCTGGGTGGTCATTCTCCTGTGGAGTAAAAACTTGTGATAGGTTGACCCTGGCTGGAGGTGATATGCTGCCCAAGCCTCTCTATCCCTGCCCTCCATAGCTGGGCAGGGGAGGGAAGACATAATGAAAGGCTTGCATCTGTAGATAAGGGCAGGGAGAGATCATTCAGCAGTTCCTGTCACAGGCAGAACAGACTTGACACAGAATAAAATTCATTTGATTTATTACCTGATGAAAACAGAGTAGGATAATGAGAAATAAAAACAAATCTTAAAACACCAACACCCCCCTATCCCCTCCCTTCTCCCTGGGCTCAACTCCACTCCCCATTTCTCTCCCTCCACCCCAGCAGCACAGGGGGATGAGGAATAGGGCTTGGGGTCAGTCCACCACATGAGGGGACATGAGCATGAACAGTCAGTCCATGAACCTGGGGGAAGCAGCTTCTTGTAGAAGCCACCCCTGCAGCCTTTCTGCTACTAAAACCTTGCCATGCAAACCCAAAACAAAAACTCATGGCTCTTGCAGTCACCTAAAATTTCAAAATAGTTTCCAAAGAAGGTCAGTAACTTGGTGAATATAAAAAATGGAGGAAAGAAGTCAGAGAGCAGTGAATTAAATTTGCCCAAACAGCAAAGGGCTCCATCAGCAGCCTAGGATATTAGTGAAAACTTTTTAAGCTTTTGTTAATCAGTGCTGTTACAAATCAGCTAAGGTTCAAGGGTTTCAAGTCTGGTATGCCTGTGAATAATTAAGTAACAGTGAAATATGCCTGTTTTTGGTTTTGCTGTTCCACTAATGTGATTTGTCCTTTTTCTCCCCTCTCTACCCTTTTTCTAGTTAAAGCAGAAAAAAAAACCATGGTGAAGGCATCCCTCTCTGGGACTTCAGTCCTGCCGTGCTCCTTTTCAACCACACCTACTATACCCTCCATCTATGCAGCTGAGTATCTTCGAATCAAATGGTCAAAGGTTGAACTGGATAAAAGTGGAAAAGATGCAAAAGAAACCACAGTCCTTGTGGCCCAAAACGGCAACATCAAAATAGGTCAAAGCTACAAAGACAGAGTGTCTGTCCCGACCCACTCAGAGGAGACCGGTGACGCGTCGCTGACTATCTCTAAGCTGCGCGCAAGTGATGCAGGGGTGTACCGCTGCGATGTTATGTACGGGGTTGAAGACACACAAGGCATTGTATCATTGGCAGTTGAAGGTAAGGATTTATCTGCTTCATTTGTAGCCAGCAGTGATTCTAGTTAAAATAGTAGATGTTGGTAATTAATGTCTAACTAGAGAGTGTTTAAGGGAACATCCTAGCAATTTACCTTGTTCACTTTAGCTGTTCACTTTACACATTCTCTTTTGTCTGTTATTTATTTTTGTGAATCTTTTCCAATCTGTATATGTCTCATTTCTCAATTACACCTCTGGGGAGGCTACTTTTGGTTCCTAGAACAAATGGTGTTTGCTTATTCTTAAAGATGGTTTGGTTTATATTCTTTGCAAGAGAAGCTCCTTTAACATTTTTTTTAGGAGATACCCTAAAGTTTTCTCAAATCAACCCTTTTGGAACATGATACACATTGTACTAATGTATCTGTCTGAAAATGTCAGTGTCCTTACAAGAAGGCACACTTGGCAGGCAGAAGCAGTTTCTTTTTAATTGTGTATAATGAAAAGAAGCAACTGCCTGGCTTCTGAAGGAGTGGTTGACCTATCTTGCCATGATGTTCAAAACCATAATGCCATCAGAACTGGGAGCCACCCTTTCTGTGTGATAGGGACATAAGGATAAAGGACGAGTTTCTTTTGTCCCTGGAATAAGGGTTGGATAGGTAGGAGGAAACCCATCTGGCAGAAGCTGCAGGAACACAAGTAAGGAGGTGGCCACTAATGTTCTTCCACTGGAGGGGTTGCAGGGCTAAGAGTTTGCCTACCATCACTATAAGGAAATAACCTTCAAAACTTTGAAGGTGTAAGGAGAAGAGGTAGGACTTTAAAAACCATGTGAAAGGTAAAAGGAGCATTTGAACTATAGGTGTTTTTCTCCTAAGAGCCTGCTTATACAGCATGGTAAGTACAGTGCAGAAACTGCTCCAGATCCTGGTGCTGTATACCCCTGTCAGTTTGGCACTGAGCCTGAGCTAACAAAGTGTGCTGAAAGGCAGGACATATTACCCCAGGCTCTGTGCCATGTCAGTGCAGACTCTGAGCCCAAATTACTGTTCATGCTTAGAACAACACTGTGCTGTATGGATGTACCAGCTCCCGCGAGCCTTCGTTTGGACTCTGCCTTGCACTCCTTTCCACTTAGGTGTTTTTTGAAAGTGCAGTATTTACTCAAGTGGCTGAGTCCCAAAACAAACATTAATATCTGCCGCTGGAAATTATGGCTTGGGCTAAGATATATTTTTTTTGAGAGCTTAATACTGCATTGTTCCAATATGTTTAATACAACTTGAACAGTCTTTTGGCATAGATTCAATGAAAAGTTTTGAAGGTGTGGGCTTAATTTGGAAATACAATAAATCAGTATAACCATTAATATCTGTATAACATCATATAATGTTTAGTCCTAATGGCAAATGCAAAAGAAATCCTGATTTGAATATTACTTTTCAGTAACTAGAGTACCTGACATTCCTTACTCCTTTTCAAGTGGTCCCTTGGCTACATATTTATATCCAGGACCAGCAGATGTTTATTACTATACAATATCTAATGATTTATGGTAGTACTTTAACTGCCATAGTTAGTGCTCCTGTAAAACACCACAGTGACATGAACTGATCAGATTTGGTTTGGTTTTGGGTTTTTTTTTTATTAAACGAAATAAAATTTTACACACTCGGTTTTCTTTGTGGAACTGTTCTTTTCCATAATTGCTTTAATATCAAAATTTCAGGAGGCTAAAAAGGCAGATTTTGACCCAAATGGAAAATGGCATTTTTAGATTGTCATATGTACATACCATTCTCCATTTTCTATGTTAAGTAAACAAATACCATTTCTTGGACTTGGAAGGATTTCATGTGAATGTGGTTTCTGAAATCCTCTGCACTCATTTCAGAAAGGTTTCATGGGGTTGTGGTTGTTTTTTTTTGGGGGCGAGGGTGGGATTTTTTATGTTTTGTGTTTGGTTTGTATGATTTCAGCTTTTATTTAAAAATAAAGTCCCAAATGTAAATTATTTCCATTATGTTGTCTTTTTGAACCTGCACCCCAAAGTGCTAACAACTGGAGAGACGTGATCTTCTGTACACTCTTTAAGCCTTCTCCACTGCCTTTTGCTAGCATGGCATGGGGAAATGTTTCCATGTTATTTGTGGTAACTTCAGAGCTTAGGGTCAGCGTGGTTCAGCACTGTGCTTTGGTCAGCTCTTCCGCGTCCAGCTGGGGCTGGCGCATGCAGGACAACCCGTGAAATCCTGGTAAAATTCTAAACTATTTTGCTCTTCTGCACATTTTATGCTTACGACAAGAAAAGCACAAAATGCCTTTGTGTAGCTCTGTCCAAGGACTGAGCAGGCAGGTACTATTTTAGCTTCTCAGTGGATAAAAAATATGCAGAGAAAGTGGTAAATCTGGCTCAGGCACTTGCTTGATCTTAGGGATAAGCTTGAGCTGAACCTTCAAGTGAAGGAGAGACATTTTGTTAAAGATAGGAAGCTGCTGATAATAAATTCTGTGTGGGTCAAACTGAGTGTGGAAAAGCTGTCACTAGTGGTTCATAAAAGCAACATTTATCTGTTTCTTTATGTGCCAACACTGATGTGTGCAAGTCCAAATAAATAAATTTCTTAGAAATGACCAAAAGTAGTAGGCTAAATTTATCTGCATCATTCTGCTGAAGTAGTTGAAATTGCTCTTTTGCTGTTATAATGCATTTATGCTTGAGGGGGTTTTGGTATTTTTAAAACAATGGAGGAAGGGAGTTCTAGATATTCTCAGTCTCCATTTATTTTATGGATGTTTCATAACTTCAAAGTTTGAAACAAAACCTGTGTTCCAGCGTAGACAAAGCTAGGTACTTAAGCTTAGACAGCTCTGTGTTTTGTTTTTCAAATGAGTTTTGGCAAGTAAGATAATATAACACCAGAAGGGTTAACTTGAATATGAAAATAATTCACTGCAATTGCTATTTCTGTCCTTTAGTTCAGGAATATAGAACTGTTATTGAAAGCATTGTATATTGAATTATTTTGCCAGTGATGGAATGTATTGTGAATAAGAAATGGGATTTCTACAAAAGAATATTTTTTTTTCTGTAGCATATAGTTTTCCCCAGGTTAAACTGTACAACCTGAACAGTTGGTGTAAGTAATAAAGTAAATAGTCAAGTTTTTAATTACTATCTTTATTTTGCCTGAGTTTCAGGGACGGTCTACAAAAGGTGTTTATGATTGTGCACTTGTTTGTTCCATATAGTTTCTGTATAGACAAATTTGATAACAGTCTGGTTAATTTGCTATTTTTAGATCCCAAAAGAACCCCTGAAGTTCAGAAAAAAGTCAGATTTATAGATTAACAGTATAAATGCTAGTTTTACCAAGAACATGGGATGTTGTGGTTGTTTGATTTTGGCTGGAGGCCAGATGCCCATCAAAGTTGCTCTATCACTCTGCTTTTCAGCTTTTTTTTTTTTCTCAAGGGAGAAAATATCTATTGAGAGGCTTAGAAGTTAAGATAAGGAGAGTGAGATATCATTCAGCAATAAGCATCACATGCAGAATAGATTCAACACTGAATAAAAAAGAAAATTAATTTATTACCCCACATCCCCCTTGAAAGTACCCCAAGAAACCAGAGTAGGATAATGAGATAAACCCAATTGTTAAAACACCTCCCCTCACCCCATCCTTCTTCCTGGACTCAACTTCATTCATGATTTCTGTCCCTTCCTCCCTGGTGGCACAAGGTGAGAAGGGATGTAGGTTTTGGTCAGTTCATCACAGGTTGTCTCTGCTGGTGCTTCAACTTTATGGGTAGTAATCTTCATGCCTTTTCCCCTGCTCCCACCCATGGTAGGGTCCCACCCATGGGCGACAGTCCTCCATGAACCTCCCCTGCGTGAGCCTTTTCCACAGGGGCTTCAGCTCTTCACCAGCTACCCCAGCATGGAGCCCTTCTATGTGGTGCAGACTTTCAGGACCAGACTGCTCTAGCCTGGTCCTCCACAAGTTCCTCACAAGTTCCCCCAGTAAACTTGCTCCAGCATGGGCATCTGTCTCCATGGGCTGCAGGTCCTGCCAGAAGCTTGCTTCAGTGAGACTCACAGCATCTTCCATATGTCTCTACTTGCTCTAGTGTGGGGTCTCTCTGTGGGCTGTAGGTGGATCTCTGCTCCCCATAATCTTCTGTAGGCTGCAGGGGGACAATCTGCTCCACCATGGTCTTCCCCATGGGCTGCAGGGGACTCTTTCTTTCTGACACCTGGATCACCACCTCTACCACCACCCCCCAATCCCCCTGCCCTTCTTCACTAACCTTGGTGTCTGCAGAGTTTCTTACATCTTCTCACTCCCTTCTCCAGTGGCAGAAAGTGTCACTTGTGGTCAGTGTGTGTCTGGCCTTGATCCCAGCTGGTTGGGCATAGGAGAAACTTCTAGCTGCTTCTTGTAGAAGCCACTTCTTCAGCAGCTCCTTCTCCACCAGAACCCTGCCACACAAAGCCACAATAGATGTATACAAAAAACTTCCTTCTTTGAGTCAAAAATGTTCAGCATCCAATCCCACCTTGCCATAGGACTATTTATATATGATCTGAGTAGATTTTGGTTTTAGTACAATACCTGTTTCCTGATTTATGTTCTGTACAAATTAGGTCAAACCCAAACTCATGTCTGTACTGTTTCAGAAGAAGCTCTGTCTGTCTGAGTGTCCTGTTCCAATGAAAGCAGCAGTAGCTGATACCCAAGGGCAAATGTAACCATTTTTCTGTGCTGTCAGAGACTTGTCACTCATGGACATCCAGAGGCAGAAGTGATGGCTTTATTTTAGACAGTCCTGCACAGATTTTTCTTTATTTTTGCCATTTGTTTTTCAACTGTGTGTACATTCTTAGTATCCACAGCTGGACTCCTGGCTAAGCCACCACTTGACCACACCTGATCAAGCTGGTTATTATTCACAAGGAAGATATACATATTTAATCACCCACATTGCCTTTGTGGCATAGAAACATTGCATGTTTCTATTGCATTGTTTTTTGGTAGGTAAAGTCTTTCAGAATAATGGCAGGATCTTGATTCCTTAATTCTATGCTTTGTGCTTTGGCTGTTGGCACAGCCTATACCAGTTACTTATGTTCTGTTCACTAGGACTGTGGAGACATCACCAAGAAGCTATATGGCCTGGTATGGTATTTGTGTCTGCTGAGCAATGATGTATATATGTCATTAGCTTGTGATAGAGGAGAAATAATTTCACTTGAGATCTCTTTAAACTGTTCATCTTAAAGCTGACTCCAAATGGTCTTGTTTTCACTGGTAGTGTAAAAGAAGTTGTGTCCATGTTACTCTGGTGCCTCAGTTGAGTGTACAAGCCTGGAGATCTGATCTGAGAGACTCTCACTAACATAGGAGTAGAAGGACATGCTGAGACACTTGGTCTGTTTCCTTTGGGTTCACAATTAATCATGTGCTGTGCTGTGCTGCATGCCTTTGTGGATCCTGAATCAAGTGAGAGCACCCATTCACATGGGTTTTTCAGAGGTTTTACATATTTCATCTCTAAGTTTGAATCTCTTTAAGTGAGGTTAGATTGAAATATAGATAATTGAATCGAATTATTTATATATTACTGTGTTAATTTTACAACTGGTGAAAGTGTAAGAGAGAGGAGTGAAACACTTAATTTTAGGCCACACAGGAAGTTTTGGGATGGCCAGATGTCTGCCCTGCTCATTAATTGCCACTCTAGAACTGTCCTTGAGGCAGGGGACAGCACCCATGCCAACCGGTCTGCAGAGTCACACAGAGGGGCAGATTTGTCTCACTAGGTACTTCCTTTCCCGTTACTGATTGTGGGAAAAGCTTTCCTTACAACCTGGATGCTTCTGTAATTACAGCAACCTCTCAGAAAGGGATATTTTGTGTTCTAAATGGATCTATCCATATTATAGTGTTATATGTTTCAAATTCTTATACACATAATGCCTTTCATATTTGTTTTTTTCTCAATGTATTGCTTTACCTGCCTTCTGCACATCCCTCTGAAATTTCTCCTTTTTTTTTTTTTCCTCAGGAGCAACTCTTTCTTTACCTGCTCATGTAATTTTGTATTTCTACAGTTTGACTGACCCTTTTCAAAGTTATTAAACCCACAAGTCAAACTGTCTTATGTTAGGAGTCCTTGGCATCATAGTTTTGAAATGTTTGTTTTGTCTTTGTCTTAGCTGTCTCATTGCCTGTGTTGCCTGTAAATGTCAGGTCTTGGAAGCCTTCAGACACCTGAGACTTGTCTTTCCCTTTTTTGTAGATAACACTGAGCTATCACTTCCTTACCACTTTAAGCTGCTTTTGGACACTGGAGGTTATGTGTCCCAGTAGAGATATTAAGAACAAAGTCAAGGTTCATGACCACCAGCTAATGCCTTTGAGATACATCGTTAAAAAGAACCAAGAAGTGCAATGTGACAGTACTCTTTGTTCTGGAACATAATTAAATATTTCATGAAACTCTCATTTTGTCTGGAGCTTTGATATTGGGCAATAAAAATAACATGTATAAGCGACATGAAAGAGAAAAAACTCTGAACAAACCACTCATTTGAACTGATTTTTTGTCATCCTCCTTGGAGATTATTTTATTAAAGGGATCAAAGTGGCTAAAGGTATCCTTGCAGTTTTCTTGCTCTTATTTCTTATTTTATCTTTTTTAATATTTTTTACCACTACTGAGAGCACTGTATCTTTTTCTTACTGATGTTCTGGGAGACCACAGTTTTTGTGGATCCAATATTGGTAGTTTACATTTGATTCTACTAAAAGTCTGACAGACGTTTTTAGTCTTTCCAGTTGTTTTGGTTGGGGTTGTTTTGTAGGTTTTTGTTTTGTTTTTTTGTTTTTTTTTTTTTAAGGCCAGTAAAGAAAATCATAGGCTTAAAATGCTGACCTTATTAATGGGAAGCAGCAGCAATCAGGGAAGCAGAGTAGATGGCACTGACATTTTCATTTTTATGCAAACCCTTTTTCTTGCAGGCATTATAATGTTAATAAATGGGAGTTGTTTCTAATGTGGGAATTCTGCCACCCAATTGTACTGTTAGCCCTGAAAGATTGTGTGTTGACAACCTAATTGATTTATTCTGACTACAGCCAGACCTCCCCAACCCCCCTTCATTATCTCTTAAGTATGGCATTTGAAGAGATACTTTCATCCTGGCTTGTATCAGAAATGGTGTGGTCAGGAGGACTAGGAAAGTGATTGTGCCCCTGTACTGGGTCCTGGTGAGGCCACACCTCAAGTACTATGTTCAGTTTTGGGCCCCTTGCTATAAAGATAGTGAGGTGTTGGAGCATGGCCAGAGAAGGGCAATGATGCTGCTTGAGGATCTGGAGCAGAAGTCTCAGGAGAAGCAGCTGAGGGAACTTGGGTTGTTTAAACTGGATCACTCCACTCTCTACAGATCTGATCACTCTCTACAACTACATGAGAGGAAGAGGTAGTGAGGTGGGGGCTGGTTTCTTCTCCCAAATAACAAGCTTCCAGTTGTGCCAGGAGATGTTTAGATTGTGTGTCAGGAAAAATTTCATTTAAAGGGTTTTCAATCACTGGTTCAGGCTGCCCAATGAAGTGGTAGAGTCACTGTCCCTGGGGGTATTTAAAATAGGTGTGGGGATTAGGTTTAGTGTGGACTGGCAATGTTTGGTTTATGGTTGGAGCTGATGATTTTTAAGGTCTTTTCCAACCTAAGTATTTCTATGCTGATATGGTGTGTCTTGAAGCCTGTCCTAGGTCCTGCTAGGTTAGAGTTAATTTTTTTTCTAGTAGCTGGTGCAGTGCTGTAGTTTGGGTTTAGGATGAGAGCAGTGCTCACAACACACTGATGGCTTAGTTGTTGCCAAGGAGTCAGGGACTTCTCTGTTGTTCATATTGCCCTGATAAAGAGAAGGCAGATGACACCCAGGAAGCTGGGAGTGGATACAGGCAGGACAGGTGATCCAAACTGATCGAAACCCCATTCTGTGGGGGTGGAGGGAGGAAACGAGCAAGGGCCTGCGTTGTGCTCAACTGCTGCCTGAAGCTAAACAGCAAGAAAACCTTACTGAGTCTTGAACTTCCATGCTTCCTCGGTAACTAAATTAACATGAGTTGATGTCCTTTTAAGCTTGTGTTTTAGTCCCCTGCATCATGGATCCCATTGAATTTCTGACTTTTGATCACAACTGGTAGTGGCCATCAAAGGATGGGAGAGGGACCCAGGGTCTGTGTGCAGTGCACATCAGGAACAGGAAAGCAAATGTCTCTTACGTAGGACTGGGAACATGGCAGATGATGGGAAAGCTGGTGGGGTTTCTGCAGCAGGCTGGATGGAGGACCTTCGGTGGGAAAGCTCTGAGATGAGGTATTACAGGGCATGTCTTCATATAGAGGATGGTAAAGCAGAGGCCAGTACTAATGACTAAACTGTCTTTAGGATGTTGGTCACTCCCCAGTATGACGACAGTTCTGATAGGCTGTGTACTTAGTATTTTTTTTTAAAGTAATTTTAATTCACCTAGCAGTTCCTTGGTCTCTCTGAATACTTGTGTGACCTAGTAGGAGTCTGTGCAGAGAAGATGGGTTGGGGCAGCTGATCCCAATGTGTACTCAGGGATTAACACATGTAGTAAAGAAGTCCTCCTCTCTGAGAAAAATACAAGTAAAGCTCAGCATCAGTCACTTTCCTTATCCCAGACCAACTCGGCCATGCACATCTGCACGCAGCTGCACTGCTCTGTGAGGGCGGACGCAGAGATTTTGCACAGAGGAGCAGAGTGTGAGTTAGTACCCGAAGGGTCTGTCCCTGGAACGCAGGAAGCGCCGGGGCTGACAGAGCACAGGGGTTGGTGTGCGCTTTCTCTCCACACCATGAGAAGTTGCCTGAGGCGTCTGGCGAGGGAGTTCCCGCTGATGCAAGACGAGTCTGTTCTCCTCAGGTTGCCAAAGCCTAAGACAGAGGTCAGAAGATGGGTGCAAAACCTCCAATGAGGAACACAAATGAATTATTCATGCAAGAAGCTGGAAATGCTGCCCTAGTCTTTCCTTTCATACAGTGCTCGGTCCTACAACCTCTGCTTTGGTGTGCATTTGTAATGTAAATTGTCTGCTGCATTAAAGGCAAGGGCGATCACCAAACTGTGTAGTAGCTTTGGCAGCGGGCTGGGGGTTATTTAAGGGGTCTGCAGCACAGTGGCTAGGGGTTGGAGATTAAAAATTAATAGAATCATAACCATTGCCATCATCATAATCTTTTCTTTTTAGGTTTTCTTTGCTTTTCTTTTCTTTGATTTTCTAGATTTTCTTTCAATTTCTTTTCAGAGACAACCTCTGATAGTCAGGCTTTATGTGACCCCAAGAATGCACGTTGCAGCAGTGTGAGCTCACTAGTGAGAGTGAACTGTAACTTATCAGCCCTACCAGGAGCCCTTCCCCTGCAGCTACACGAGGTTTTGCTGTATGTTACCCTGGCAAGTAATAGAACAAAGTGGCATCCCAAAGGCGTAAAACAGCAGAACCTGGCTCTCACTTGTAGAGGCCCTATTTTCTTAAAAGTGAAAGCCTTTACGTTTTCATTTTCTAGCATAGGACAGAGATCAAGGATTAAAGGATATTCTCTCTTGCTCAGACAGAAGCGAATTTCGGATGCTACAATTTACTTTCCTATGAGTGCACTTTCTTGCAGACGCTGCTTTTCCTTCCTGTAATTACACTGACTTTGTTTGCCAGATGTGCAGTGACAACATTATACTGCTTTAGTCTGTTTCCAGTTGCTTTATTTGTTCCTAGGACAACTTCTTTCTTGCCTTTTCTTTCAGAGAGGAAATAGACAAAGGGAAAAAAAAATCCCTTACAAATGTTTTAAAGTGCAAAAACTTGGACAATGGATTTTGCCCCTCTCTCTCTGTCTGACTGAAACAATGAAAGTCCTGCACTTTAATCTTCTTAGCCCCGGGGGGTCTTCTAATTATTGCAGCTGTTGCACAGGCTTATACACACTCACGTCCTCCTTCCCATTCATCTTGGAGGCTCTTTTATGTCCATTAGCTCCTCACTAGAAATGGAAGAGCCTTCAACTCTCTTCAACACTCAAAGAATGAGTGAAGTTTACCTTTTGGATATGGGTGAGGAGAACAAAGCATTCTCCAAGTTCCTTTCCAGGATTTACTGATGACCAAGAGCTCATCTCAGCGCTGCAAAAGCTACTTTAAATTGGCAGTGGTATTAACTCTTTAGTCTTGACTTGTTCAGGTATCACAGGGATCCCAAACATAGGCCAGCTAGGATGGGCAGTGGTTACTTCCAATATGGAAAACATGAGAGGTGAGATAGCTGATGTGGAGAATGTACTTATATATTTAAGTAGTAGGAAACTGGAAAAAAAAACCCCTGCAAACCCACAACAACCAGAGTTCAGACAAATATGTTGATATCTCCTGCTAAATTAATGAACCTTGCTGTGGATGTACTGAGAAGTAGTGCTCTTATGCCCAGTTGAACTTATGTCATATCAGTTAGTAACCTTGGGGATAAAAAACAAAGCCAAAAAGGCAATTAATCTAAAATAAAATACATTTTAATTACTATTAAAACTGCAAGTCAGTGAACAAATTGGATTACATACTTAGGAGTTTCTGGTTTGACCCTGAGTTGGAGAGCCAGTGACAAATATTGTACACTATGGAAACACGATGGTACAAAAAATTTGTTTAAAATATTTCTGTATAACCAACAGTAACATGCAGTAAAGCCACATGTCCAGCTTGTAAATATTATTATGGTTCATACTTACGATTCAGGGTGTTTTATCTGTTGTGAGCACTGTAAAACCTGCCCATTCCAGATTTTTAGTCTCAGAACACAAAGCAGGTCACTTAAATTCACAGTTCTATTTACCGTTTTACTACTGAATATAGTAATGTTCATTTATACCAGCAAGTAACTTGCTCACAGTGACAATCAATGGTACTGAATTTGGAAAATATTAAAATAAGTATTCTACTCCATACAAAAGCTTTTAAAATTAACCTCCAAGTAGTATTTTTGTAATGATTATTTGCTGTTGCCCAACTCTTTTATGTTGTGACTTGTGGTAAAGGGCAGTATGCACTCATACACACGTATGTGTATAAATAAAGTTTTGCATATATTAAAACAGTCTAAATGGTCTGTAAACTTGCCCTAACCAGGTTTTGGAGGATGCTTTATAACAGAGAAAATGCAGGGATACAGAAGGTGTTAAAAGCCTCCCTCTGACATTCACTTTCAGTCTCTGTTGGTACAGATAGTTCACATAAATAAGGACATGTGCTCAAGGCTGTGCTTCAGCATTGAGGCTGCCTGGAACAGTATGGCCCCCAAAAATGCTGTTCTGTTTCTTTGACTCCCAGCAGAGGATGAAGATACTCTCTGGAAATTGTCCCTGGTCTTTGCTAGCTCCCAACATCTGCCCAGAAATGGATTATTTGGAAGGTTATTATGAGGCCTGGGTCAAATAATGCAGTGAACTAATCTAACAATTTAACAGTCTTGATGACTGAATGGTAGGCACTTGGAATATTTAATTTAGTACTGTAAACATAACATGGTTTGTCAGGGTGTATTCTTCACTTATCACTTTTGCCAAATAACACTTGTATCTGTATGAAGCCGACATTACATTGTTTGAAAGAAGCAATGCCTATGACGGGTTCTGCCAGTGGTACTGAAAAGGCATTTTATGGGGATGTTAGTGCTCTGTAAGCTTCCAGTTAGTGTCTGCAACTGTTGTGTGACTCTGCACTCCATCATCTTCCGCAGGAGCAACCTGCTCCACCATGGTCTTCTCCATGGACTGCAGGGGAATCTTTCTCTCCAGCACCTGGAGCGCATCCTCCTGCCCTTCTTCACTGACCTTGGTGTCTGCAGAGTTTCTTACATCTTCCCTTTCCCTTCTCTGGTGGCAAAATGCGTCACTTGTGGTGGTTTTTTTTTCCTTCTTAAATGTGATTCACTGAGGCTTTATAACAGTCACTGATGGTTTGGCCTTGTTCAGTAGTGGGTCCGGCCTGGAAAGCCCGGCTGGTATTTTCTCTGTCAGACCTCAGGAAAGCTTCCAGCTGCTTCTTGCAGAAGCCACCACTGCAGCCTTTCCCCACTCCCCCCAAACCTTGCCATGCAAACCCACACCACCATGTTTCTGTTTACTCATAAATTAGCAGTCTTCTTCAATCTTTCAACAAAGTTCTAAAAACAAAGACTTGTTAAATTCATTATTGGTACAATACCACTGACTTTCCAAACTGTATTACAGTATGTTGTTTCCTCATCGTGGAGTACTCCAATAAAGTAATCAGAGAAGGGAAGCATTTTATGGTTTATTTTAACTGCTTTGTAGTCATTTATGTAATGGATGTTTTATGGTGTTGCAATGCTTCTGAAGACTTTAAACTGCACTAAGTGTGGTTGAATGTAATTTTTCAGACATCACCAGGGGACATCCTTTTCTTGCTAAACTGTAAATGACACTGGCAGTAGGGGAGAAGTGATTTTGCAAGGTGAAACATTTGTTTTCTGCCACTTTGTAGTTGGTGCCTTTTATGGTTTGTTTTAGGTGTGCATGTGTAGCTGTTGCCAAATTTAGTGAGAATTATGTGTACATAGAAAACAGAATGTGGCTTCTAGACAGATCCTGTCATAACCAAAACCATCTTAACTCTAGGGCTCCTTCTCCAAATGTTTGATGTGCTCAAATAACTTTTGAAATTGTCAAGATCCTTTCCAGAACCAGAAAGGGCCCAGATGAAAGCAAGCTTTGTTTTGTCTGTATCATTTGTAGTGTGTGCAGGGAAACGTGGTTGTGAAATATTGACCAACAGCTGTTGTTATATTTGTAGTAAACTTTGATGCAGAGGGACAGGCATCAGGCCGATCACCAATGAACAAATCTGCATCAAAAGTGTAATTATTTGGTGTGGCTGCTAGTCACATGTCTCATTGCAGCCTGCAAACTTCAAGCACTCCAGGAATTAAGGATCTTCTCTGTAGTTACTATGGCTGGCTGCTTCAGAAAGTCTATATTTAAGCCTACTTTTCCCGAGGACTAAATGTGGTTATTCTTGTCTGGACACACAGTTCAAGTCACAACTGGATGTGTTGGGTAGAGCAGTCAGCCAGCAGGTCAGGTAGGGGTGTTAGTGTAAGCAGCCTTGCCTGCAGTGCAGCTGGTAACTGTCCAGGTAACTCTAGGATGTCATCAATGTATTTTATTAGCATTCATTCTCCTGTTTGATCTTGATTTTCTGTAATACAGGAATGAAAGTACATGTATGGTTAAATTCCTTTTTTTTCTTGAGTGAATGTAATCACACCAACAGTTAATAATATAAAGTGGTATATAATTACTGGTCGCAGCCACTAGAGGGGGGGGACATAATTTATTTTAGCATTTCAGTGTTTTTATTGTATCTAGGTAAAATTTTACCTAGGTAAAGTTACAGTGTGAGGATAGTTGCAAAAACAATGCCAAATGTTTCACTAATGTAAGTTTTATGCCTTTTCAGGTGTTGTATTTCACTATCGTGCAGCAACCAGCAGGTATACTCTGAATTTTACACAAGCTCAGCAGACTTGTCTGGAAAATGGTGCTGTCATAGCAAGCCCAGAACAACTGAAAGCAGCCTATGAAGATGGATTTGAGCAATGTGATGCTGGCTGGTTGTCTGATCAGACTGTTAGGTGAGACATTTAAAAGACTCCTTGACTCAGTTTCCCAAAGTTAATATGCTTAGCATGTACAGACTTAAAATGCTGACTTTCCATAATAATAATATGAGCATGCTGTGTTTCAGGTATCCAATTAGACATCCAAGAATTGGCTGCTTTGGAGATAAAATGGGAAAGAAAGGAGTCAGAACATATGGGCGCCGTTTCCCTAATGAAACTTATGATGTGTACTGCTATGTGGAACACATGGAAGGTAAGATAGATCCATAATTGCTCTGCCCCACAAAATTTAAAAATCACTGGAGATTCTGATGTAGAAAGACACAGAAATAATCGTGTGTAAAATAAGTTTTGGCTGTTTTGAACCTGAAAAGAGTTGCTGAATGAAGTGAACCTATAGTTTGTGGTCTAGGAGGCCTTAATTAAAGGCAAATGTGGAGTCTACAAAGAGATGGTCAGATTTAAAGCTGCTATAGTTAGTGCAGTAGATCTCGTAAAAGTTGCTGTTGAAGTATCTTATTTTTTGAATGTTATAAAAGGATTTTCAAAGAAATACATATAATGTTTCAGAAACTATATATACAATGTAAGTATAAATATGGTTATAGTATGTGTGCTAACTCTGTTACATTTTATAAGGTATATAATTAAGATTTTTATGTGTCCATGGCATAAAATTAGACAGATATTTAATTGCAATCCAAGTTTAATAATATCTTTCTTTTTAAAAGGGCATCTCAGCATAAAAAACAAACAAGGAAAATCCAGTGAGGAATCTGGGTCTTTAGTAAAATTCTTTGCAATTCTGTAGTACAGCTAACACTCTTTGCAAAAGCTGTTAATCAAATGGCTCTACAGTTCTACCACATGGTGACTATGAACCATGTATATTGATCATACTGTAAACCCCATGGGACCTTGTGATTCATGGTTAAGCTCTATGACTGGTATTTATTCAACAAAGAGTTTGATGGTAAAAAGGAAAATATGGTAAACTTTTCCATGATTGGGTAGTTTTTGCATGCACAAATCTTTCTGTTACAGGTGTGATGTTGTAATTGTTTCTTCTAATTCTCTTCTGGAAGTGAACTTAACTATACCCTTTTCAGTGTGCCTATTGATACATTCCAGACACCAGATATCCTTATGCTTAGACATTACTCTGACTAGTTAAATACGTATACTTAAAATATAAATGCAGAAATAGCCTTTCCTGTCCTTTTGCCTATTTTTTTTGGCTTTGTGCTGGTTATGCACATGGGAAGTTCATTCTGGTACAGAAATACTTTGCAATCAGAACCAAAGTACATTTTCCATTTACTGCAGTGGTCTGAGAGTGTCACACTGCTTATTGACAGGTTTATCTTCCACACTTGTTTCACTATTTCTTTCTAAAAAAATACTTACAATTCCTAATTAAATATCTTTTGGGCTGATCCTTGACTGATATGCATTTAGATTAGTGTTCCTGAATTCAGCAGAACAATAAATCAGCCATGACTCTGAGCAAGCCATACTTTGTATATTTTATTTGTAATAAGCAGTTGCAAAATTAAGGCTCTCAGTATTTCTTTGTATTCTGTCCAAAGATTTGTCCAAGACTATGTTCACCTGGGAGATACAAGCAGTACAAGTTTTGCAAAGACTCAAAAAACATATAAGCTTGGGAACCCAGAACATTAAGTGATGGAATTTTGTTAGTGCTCAGCATTGTCTTAATTTTATGTTCCATCTGTATCTGTCTTGAGCAGCTCAGCTGAAAACCTGAAGTTCAGAACTGACCCTCCATCAATCCTTGATGGGATTGTGTTATGAATCATTTCAGAATCGAGGCTTTCAAATTAAATTTGGGTTTTTCCTTGCTTACAAAAAGATGTTTTGACTAACCTGTAGCACTCCTAGATAAAGAGCTTGTTCCTTTCCCTCTTAAGAATAGAAAAGTGTAACTAACATAGAGAAACTTATCCTGGATGCTTCTAAGCCAGCAGTTTCTTGGAGTCCAGTATTCTCACCAAGCTTTTAAAAATTAAAAATTTTAAAAAGTCAAAACAGAAGCCTATTTTGCCGAGGCTAAATTTCTGTGCTCAGAGCAATCTGCAACCAGGTCATGATGCTCAGAGAGGTTGCAGCAGTTGTGCAGTCGTTTGGTGAAAACACATATGCATAACTTTTCAATTTCTCATGAACATTATTTGATTATTCTTTGTTGTGAAAGTTAATTTACCAAGATTTATCTACCTGTTTCTATCTATATCTATCCATTTGCTGTGATGATCTGTTTAAACATACGCATGTCTTTGTGACCCATCAGCTGAACTGTGGTAATGTTATCTGCTTGGAAATCCAATCTTCAGCATTTAGGAAGTATAATCTAGAACAAAACGTTGAGGAGATTTGGACCTTTAATTCTGGTAACAATAAAGACATTAAATTTACCATCTTCCTTGCACAGTATCTTCCTGTGGAAAACTGATTAAAGTAAAAGCAAGGTTTCAGCCTATACCCTAAAGGCCTGGAACAAGAGTTAAAGACCTACAAGGGGCAAGGCCCCTGGAAGGGCTTGTAGGTCTGACTTGAGGAGTGTGATTGACCACTTCACCTCTAGAACCATTGAACCTATTGAAGAGCTTTACAAAGGCTGTTTGGTAACAGAATGCTCACAGACATGGGCCCAAGTTCAGAAGGAAAATCTGCAGGAGGCAAAGATTCCTGTGAGTTTCACCACTGTCATTCCCAAAGGCAATGCGTGTTTGACCTAGTCTTTATCTAAATTATTCTCAGAATACACATTTATAAAAATATCTAGAACCTTTTCTTCCAAATTAAGGAAAAAATACTCCATTTTAGGCTGGTACATTGTATTGTTTTGGTGCACTGAAGAGGCTGTGAGACGAAACAGTGTGATAAATGGTGGCTCCATGGTTTGTTATGTTATTAGATAATGGCTTTGCTATTATAATCACTTTACTGAATCTGAGAAGAGAGGAGAATAACTGGTACAGTTTTGCCATTGACTTCAAGAAAGCAGACTCAGGTCAACACTGAGTACATAGGAAAACTCACCCTTTGCTATTTACATAGCAGGAGGGTCCTGTTTCTGCTGTGAATGAGATAATTGTCAGTTAACTATGCATCCTCAACCCTCTGCACAGGGCTTTGGGTTTTGGCTTTCTGATTACATCAATCAGATGTAATACCAGACTACTATAATAATTAAATATACTTACAAACACTTTTTATTTATTTATTTATTTATTCTGTTTGCATGAAGAGAAACAGATGTATGTTAGGAAGACACTACCATATAATGGTATAATGCAGGATAAATTATTGTCCAGTGTCTTAACAGAAAGCTGAGTCTCTTATTCAGACTTCCTTTTTAAGATGAAGCTAAGGTCCCAAGATGCCTTTGTCTACCTAACAGAATCAGTTTCTGTAGGAACAAAGGTTAATTTCAAATGCAGAACTTTTTTGTTTGCTGTGTTGTAACACATTTGAAGTAGACTTACAGTTTAAGATTCAAGGTTAACCCAAATATATAGAATCATAGAATCACAGACTGGTTTGGGATAGGAAGGGACCTCAAAACCCATCTAGTTTCAATCCCCTGCCATGGGCAGGGACACCCTTCACTAGCCCAGGTTGCCAAAGCCTCATCCAACCTAACCTTGAATACTGCCAGGGTGTATTAAAGTTACAATAATTACTTTCTCTGTAAGCTTAACTAGCTTTCTCTGTGAACTGTTCCAAAATGCTTTCCTTGAGATCTGAATAAATTGTGTCCAAGCAATTTTTTTCTATCTTTTGGTATGCAGTGACATCTAAACAGATGCATCTTATCAAAAGTCACTTGCATAACTTTGAAAGAACCTGTCACAGTCATAGAATCACAGAATCCTAAAATGATTTGGGGTGGAAAGGACCTCAAAAGTCATCTAGTTCCAAACCCCTGCCATGGGCAGGAACAGCCCCCACTAGCCCAGAGTACCCCAAACCCCATCCAACCTGGACTTGAATCCTGCCAGGGATCCAGGGGGAGCCACAGCTTCTCTGGGTAACCTGTGCCAGGGCCTCACCACCCTCACAGGGAAGGATTTCTGCCTCAGATCTAAAGTAAATTATCCCATTTCAATTTGAACCATTATCTCTCATCATATCACTGGAGATATAACTACACTTCTGAATGCCCTGTCCACTGAAGACTTAGACTGTGAAGTACAACCTTTCTCTTCTAATGACACCTCTCTACATTTTATAAATAACTAAGAACATTCATGGTACTTACTATACTGTAGAAATGTGCTTAAACGTGATTTTTTCCATGTGAATTTGAAAGTTTGTATCTTCATAGCCTGTTCTGATTCAATGCCAAATCTGTGAGACTTACTTGCATTGAGGTCTCCTTATTTGGAGAGCTTGTGTCCATGGGATGACTATTAATGGAATAGGATAGTGCTTAATTAATAATATCAATATCTGGGCCATATAGAGAATGCCATCATAGTAGTCATTGAACAGTTATTGGTCCGTTGGCTGCTATTAAAGTGTTACCCCAGAAGACCATAAATGGTGGTAGGAATTCTTGCATATGGAATTTACAGTACTAATTTGGGTGCTTGCACTGAGGATTCATAGGAGCAACACCATTTCAGTTTTCTTCCTTTCTGGCCATATGAAATAACAAAGTTAGCCAGAGACATGAATTTCTCCCTGAAACGCAAACCCTTAGTTTAAATTAAAAACAGTTGTGTAGGCTAACTCTTACCATTTCCTTGTTCTGAGGGAAGCCAGGGAGGTTAAGGACTACACAGTTATAAGTTAAACATTTTGAGTTGTACTAAAACACGCAGAAGAATAATTATGGGAAGGATTTAAAATTTCTGAGATCCTAGTGATATAAGTAAGAATCTGGAGTTGAAATATCATTAAATAGGTGCCAGGCATAGTCTCTTATTACAGAATGATTCACATTCCTTAAATTTCAGTCATATTTCAGTGTACCAATCATTAACATTTATGGTACCTTTAACTGTGGAAGATGATTTACTAATAAAGATTTTAAAGTGATTGAGCTAGTGTGAAGGTTTGGATATAACTCTCAGGTTCTCTTAACACCTCCAGCTGAAACAGTGTTTGCGCTAGTGTCTTCCACAGAATAATCCCCTGAATAGAAAGGGTGATGGTGAAGGAGGGGCTTCCATTCTGTCTTCAGATAAACATGTCTGTGATTGATTTGACAGTGTCAGAAATGGAGACAAAGTGAGATCTGCTCGCCAAAGCCACTGATGAAGTGAGGCGCTGTGAGTGTGTGGTGCAGAGCCAAAGCACAAGCTTCTCCATGCAGCATTGTCTTCTGGCCAAAGACAGTTAGAAACCATATATGTCGAACAAACATATGTAATATGCAGATGGGGATTCATGCTGAGAAAGTTATTTTGGGGTGGCCATGGGGAAGATTATACCATCTACCTTCCACGCACCATTTTTCCCCAGCACAGTGAGTGCAGGGAAAAGAAAGAAAATACAAAACCAGGTGTTTTTTCCATACTTTCTACCTAGTCTTATGCAGCTTTGCTATTGCCATGTGAATGTCTGTGAGAATAATAATAACTAAAGAAGTCCTGATCTAAAATATGGCTTCAGGTGAGAAGTTTCTTTTGAGTGTCAGGCAGCTAAATACCTTTCCTGGTGTCTATTTCCAATTCTGAAACAACAATTAGATTACGTTTTAAAGCTGTGTTAGACTCACAGCCTTTGCATTAGCTTACAATGGACATTTCTCCAGCATTGAATTGTATGACTTAATGCAGGGTTATGAATCCAAGAGTTCTCAAGAGGAGTACAGAGCCCAGATAAAATAAACTAAAAAGAAAACAATGTCATGGTGGTTTCTATGCATGACATTGCATATTGAGTTCATTGTATATGAGCTCTTAACTTGATAAAACCTATCTTTGGGGAGATACATATATCCTGAAATCTAAATGACTTTTCTAAGAGTAAGACACACAGGAAAAAAAATCATATAAAATGAAAAGTTATTCTTTGCAACTACCACAGAGCTCTCTAGTGATAAAGTAGTTGCCATGTTTCTCTTTGTGCTTGGATGCAGATCTGTGGGAAAGTATGGTCTTCCAGTCTCACCAAGTACAGGATTCTTGTGCAGACTATGGTTTTGCAAAGAATAGACCTAAATCGTTCAGGAGAGTTTAATTAAATCATTTCTGATGAGTATCAATTATCTTGTTCCAACATGTAAGAGAAAAAGACTTTCTCAGCTTGTCTAGCTTTAAAGTTGAGCCTACCTCCTTGTTCTTTGTGGTTTTCCAGTACTGGAAAGCATTTTGCAGGGATTTGTGACTTTGTTCAGGATGCCTCTTTATTAGTCTGTGTCAGAGAAACAGATCTTAACAGCACCAGGATGGAGTAAGAGTGCTGAAGCTGAGAAAGGGCATTTTGATGGAAGTTTGGTCAAGAGGGGGAAGGCTGGAGAATGAGTTGGACTAATAAACAGAGTAACTGTACATAGACTCCAAGGCCCCTGCCTATCACAAAGACAGGTGAAACTTTTCATGTCTGTCTTGGCCCAAGTGTATCTGTATGTTTTTTCCAGAGTGCTCGATGCAAAGATAGTGGTCTGCATTATCTCCATGCATGTGTGGAGAGGATGGATAGATGTGGGAGGTATCTCCTTCCTCCTTGGTGTTCAAGCAGTCTAGGAGACCTGCAGTGGCTGTGGATGCCTTGTTGTCTGTGGCTGTTGGCCAAAGAGAGGAGGAGGAAATGCAAATTCTTATGACAAGTGGTCCTAATAGTACAAGGGTAAATGCTTTAGTTCCCAAAGTGGTTATAGTGTTCCTGCTCCTTTGCCCATTTGTTTGTGTTCTAGAAATGAAGGTTTGGACAGATTCCATGTTTCTGAGAAAAGAAAGTCATGATGGCAGCGACTCATGGCAGGCTTGAGTGTGCTGTTAACCCTGTGGCTGTGACCAAATGTTTATGAGGAGCAGTAACATCGGCTTACAGCCGATGGGGGAATATTCTTAGAATGATCCACGTCACAGAATCACAGAATGTCAGGAGTTAGAAGGGACCCCAAAAGATCATCTAATCCAAACCTCCTGCCTGAGCAGGATCACCTAGATTAAACCACACAGGAATGTGTCCAGATTGGTCTTGAATGTCTCCAGAGAAGGAGACTCCTCAACCTCTCTGGGCAGCCTGTTCCAGTGATTCATCCTCTTCACAGTGACAAAGTTTTTTCTTAGATTCATATGAAACTTTCTATGCTCCAGCTTGGACCCATTGCCCCTTGTCCTATCACTGGCCATCACTGAGAAGAGCCTGGATCCATCCTCCTGACACTCACCCTTTACATATTTATAGATACTAATGAAGTCACCCCTCAATCTTCTCCAAGCTAAAGAGACTCAGTCTGTCCTCATAAGGAAGATGTTCCACTCCATCATCTTGGTGGCCCTGCATTAGACTCTCTCAAGGAGTTGTATGTCCTTCTTGAACTGAGGTGCTCAGAACTGGCCACATAGAAAAAGATTATGTTTTGTCACTTCTACCTGTTTTTCATACTTGGCCCAGGACACCTTGGTCTCAAACTGTAGACATAGAACCCTGAATTACTAACACTGTTGTAAAGACAACTTTGATGAGCTTGGTGGGTTCCACCATCTCAGAAACCACTAATGAACAGATCTGGAGTTCACCACAGACCAATTATGCTCAAAAAAGGAACGCTGCCAAATTTTTAGCAGGGAATATTTTTTCTTCTCAATCAGGGACACCACCATGAAGCTAAGATGGAAAGGAACTCGAATGTTCTAATCTTGTTTATATTTTAAATGGTTAGAGTTAAGCTTTTCCATCTGTGGGAATGACTAGCTTTTTGTGTATTTAGTATCCCTTTGGATATTCTTATGTGTCTCTTTAGCTGACATTGAAAGTAGTGGAAGTTGTAGATTCTGAGTACTCAACCACAAGGTAAACCATGTGAGCCGCAGATAGGGCAGTAAGTATAATTATGGAGACTCTTCTTGCTCTGTGAGAGAAAAATGAGGGGAAAGACTGAAAATACTACAACCAAATAAATCAAATCACTCTCCTTAGTATTTGTCATTCCCTCACATGGATTGGATAATAGTGAAGACATTTCACAGTTGGTTGATTAGCCACCACCCACAGCAGGTGGTGTGTTACCAGTTGTGTCAAAAGCTTTGAGTAGAAGACTCAAAAATTACCTCTCAAGTTTCTCTGAGGTTTGGGAGAATCCTTCAGACATCTGTAAAAATTTTGTTATGAAACTTTGTTCTGAACATGTGTGTGGTACCTTCAGCTGCAGGTGCAAGGGACTTCTGTCTCATTTTGTTGTGTCTGGCACAGTGAGTGATAGTGTATGAAGTTGAGGAGGTGATGCTCTGTTTTGGGACAAGCATGCCACAGAGACAGGCGGCTCAAAGATCTCCTCTAGGAAGCAGCAGACCACCTTAATTGTTTCATCCATTTAAAAAATAAATAAATACTAGTGAGTTCTGTGCTGGAGGGCTTAAATTTAGATTCATGACTTCTACCCCAGTCAATACATGTTGTGTATTGACCCCTGGCTATGGTTCTAGCCTGCCCTTATTGCTGTGCTTTCTTTTAAGAAGTGTGATTCACGGAATTCACATTTACAAACATGCCCAGATCAGTGAGTTGACTTCTGATGAGAGAGAGAGAATTAACCTTCAAAGGAATGAACTTAGCTATAAAACCAGCTGATAAGTCTCTAGATCTTAAGCTTTTTCCTTGGGGGTCGTAGTGAATCAGCTTTTGTCTTCAAGAGGAAAACCTGTCGTCTTCTGGCTTCATATAGTTGAAAGAGGGGAAAAAAACACAGCTTTCATCGGGTGTCTGTTTTAACCAAGCAAAGCAAACACATGTAACAGGAACATCCTGGAGATTCTTCCAGTGCTCTGACTGCTGAGGCTGGGCAATCAACCTGAAGTTTGGTCTTTAACAGGAGCCAGCAATAACACATGTTACATTGTTGTCTGATGTCTAAACGTTATTCCAGTCTCCATTTCGCCCCCTGGTACTGTAGAACTAGTTCCTCTTCATCTGCTGGTTTATGCCCTGGGGTTTGCCCACATAATATTGCAAAGTGCTTTGGGGTGTCCTCCAGCTATAAAAACATTGCAGGTGGCTTCAAAGAGACAGACACACAAACCTGCCTTGCTTTGTACTGGTGGCTATGTCATTTATTTATTAACCAGACACGTTTTCTCTCTTAATTTCCTTGTTTCCAATGTTTTGGCTAGGAAATTGATGTGCTTTCAGATATCATAATAAAGGCATAGTAAGAGTGTGACAGGGTGAATCCTTCTGCTAAATGTAGAACCGATGTGCTTCCAAAAATAGCAGTTAATTTTAGAGACTACATGGATAAAACACATTTTATTAGCCTCACCTTTTTTTTTTTTTTTTTTTTTTGCTTTTTAGAGGAAGTTTTTGTGCAAAGGTCAAATCATTTTCTCTCTGCTACTTCAAAGGAGTCAGGAGCCAGCTACATTGACTGACATGCTGAAAATTAGAATTGGAGTGCAAGTCCTTTTTCCATGGCCTCTTGAAAGCCTCTGTCAGTTTTGTGATTGAGTCCATGAAAGCACTCAGCAGAACCTGAGCTCCACTCTACAGTTTTTCCCAAATTGCTTGGCAGTACCAGACAAAGTTCCTAGAGCTTCTCATGTTCTTCTTTCAGTGATCTCACCTTTCTTCACATGCCACCTTCTGTGTTTTCCTGCTCTGCTGCTCAGCTTTTGTGCAGGCTGGGGAACAATGTGGTTTCTAACTCAAGTTCTCACTATAAGAAAAAAAAGACGCATTGATAGTGCAGTAGGACTGGAGCTCTTTTCACATACATTGAACAGAATATCCACGTTCTGTGAGGACAAAGAAGTGAGGGATTGTTAAGTAACAATCCCAGAACATGCACCCAAAATATCAAGCTTGGTAGCCATCTCTTTCTGACCAAGGAGTCTAGTAGTGAGCAAATCTCTCAGTGCTAATCATGTCAGAGAGGTGATACCGATAGAAAAACGTCATCCCTGCATGCAAACAGTAGGTCCTGGTCAGTTGTCTCTGTGTTTTATGGGCCACCATATCCCTGAAGTCCTAAGTCTGCTTTACATAGTATACATGCCCACCGCCCGCTCCAGCTGCCAAGTGCAGGAGAGCTGTTGGAAACTTTCTCACCACATAACTTAGAACTGCTATAAATCAAACTGACACCATTCACCTCCAGAACTGTTCTGAACACTTTTCTTTCCAAGTGCTCAATAGAAAACATAA
>VXBZ01009717.1:89059-144967 GCA_013399135.1 Heliornis fulica | reverse complement strand
AAAAAAAAAAAGAGGAAAGCCTAACTCAAACAAATACCATAAAGTAACATTGGCTGATAAAGATAGGCAAAGTTTTAAGGTAAGATTTCAGCCTGAATTGTGCTTTTGCACACAGTGATGCATTGTACCTATAGACATCCCAAGTCGGTGGATTTTGGTGCCTGAGTGCACTCTGGTATCTTTGTGTCATGTCAGTGAACATAAGAACAGAAGAAAAGTCCTATTTGATCAGGTGAATGACTGTCATTGAACTTGTTATTTTGTCTCTGGTGATGACAACAAGGGAGGCTGTTTGCAGACTGCATACAAGCCTGGCCATTTTCTGGTTTCTGAAACGCCAATAATTTGGTTTCTAAAGCTGTTGTAATTTCTCCTTGCACTTCCTCAGTGTTTCATGTGACAGTCAGCTTGTACTATGGATGGTGTAAATTGTCTTTCTTACTGCTACTTGTTTCCTTCCTGGTAGTTGCAGAGGTGCATAAACTATTTACCACATTCACCTGGTAGACTGCATCAATCTAAATGAGATTCCACATCACAATCTCCTCCACACTCGTCATCTTTTCTTTGGCTTTGGGGTTAATTATTCCCTTGTCATGTCTTCCATCTTCAGTGCCGATAGCCTAGATCTACCATTATGGTGCAGCCTATCCTTGCACAGATGGCTTTAGTCTGAAAAGACCAGTGTCTACTATAACTCATTTTCTTTTTCCTATGTAATCTTACCTGTGCAGTAGTTCCAGATGGTTGCCTGTCTCACAGGTCTTTCTGGAACTGGCAGTCCTTCATAGGCCACCACCATGGAGGTCCTGGTTTCATTTACCTGGTCTTCTTCAGAACACCCCTCCTACGTTTCTCTCTCTCACTAGTGATAGTTACTTACTCTTTCCTTACAACTCCAGAAACAAATCCACACAACTCTTGAAGTGCAGTGTGTAAGTATAGTTCTTTCAAATACTTCAGACCAGCTATCTGCAGTTGTTAGGAGAGGATGCCATCTCCTTTCCTCTGCCCTCTAAGATACTCTCCATCACCAGAGTGTTCTTTATTTGTGTAGGCACTGATACTGCAGAAGGCACATCACATCAAAGAGATCAGTGAGACTTGCAGCCTCCTCAGCAGCATAGGAAGGTTGAACTGCTCAACAGCTTTCCTGAAGGCCTCTCTGTTCAAGGAAATTCCTGTGGTTTCAAATAGTACAATAGACATTAGCATATAAAGGCTACTTGTGTGAATTTAGAAGTTCAGAACTTGGTCTTTAACTATGAATATCTAGGGTCTTTTGGACTCAGTCCTGTGACTGTAAGTCAGAACTTCTTGAAATATGCAGTCAGTACTGTCCCTATTTTGTGGATGATGAACCAACTGCAGTTGCAGATCTCAGACATTGAAGGCTCATTTATGAAGAAAACTTGCTGCCTGAGAACAAATCCCAACATCTGGAGTGATGTTACAGTCTGGCTGTTCTCAGACACTCTTCTCCACAATATTTTAAAACAGGACTGGTTTTTGGTTTTGGGTTTTTGGTTTTTTTTTCCTTTGTTTCTTGTGGGTAAGGTGTTCTAAAACTTTTCATATGGAAGTAGTTCTAATGGACTCTAAGGAAACTGCATATAGGAATAATGTCCAGTTAAGTTCGAGAGTGTGTGCTCTAATTGCAGACCATTCTGTCATATCCTTTCTCAAATTGTTTATGATGGCTTTTAAGAGACATGGGTAAAATTGACTTTAATAGGAATTAAATTCGCTCTAAAAGACCAAAGTAGGTAAACTGCCCCGCCCCTCTTAGGCAAAACCTTAGTTAGGACAAATTGAAACTTTCTGTTTGTTTGTCTGAATTTCACCCCTTTCAAACAAGATGTGCCTTTTCACTGTCCTTTCTGGAAGTTTTAGTTAACAGATTCTAGTGACATACCATTTGTTCTAAAAACTTCCTTGGTAAGAACTAGGTTGTTGCCTTTTGTATAGATACTTTTTCTGCAAATTCTTGTCCTTGATGGATAGAGAATAAATATTTTACCAGTTTGCAAGACAGGAAGTAGACAGTTTGTGACTATCAACCCTTTTGCAAGAAAAAAATGCTAAACAAAATCAACACAATTTGGTAAACAGTGGGCTGCTTTCTACCTCTTTTAATGGCAATCAACAATTCATACGAATTAATTAAATGCTGCTAGCTGGATGACTTGTCTTATGCCAAATACATCTGGTTTTGTGTAGGGAAATTCAGGAGTGTAATCCTGAACCATGCAACCTCCTTCAGGGAGCCTGGCTGCCATGTATTTCAGAAGTTACTGAAAGCTCTGTCTCCCTCTTGATCTCCCTCTTGAAAGATGTGTGGTGACTAATGAGTCTCATGGCCTAACATCTTGGTCTTTCACATCTCAAACAACTGCCTGAAGCAGCAGCTGTAGAGTGAGCCACTCTCTCCTTTGGATCCTTGGAGTCAGTCCCTTTTTTTGTGCGGAAAGGAGGGGGAGGAAGAAAAAAAAAGGTTCTACGATATAGCAGAAGCCTTGAATACATGTCCTTGTTTCAAATCATCTTTTGTCTGGAAGCTTATTCCAAAACATCCCATTATTTCTATGTCAAAGTTTCATTGCAGTAGTCCATGACATAAAGCCCCTTATCCCCTTGTACTTTTAGATAGATATGAAGCTTTTACACAGTGATTATCACTGTTCTAGAAAACAAAATTGTCCTCCTCAAGACCTTGACTCCTCACATAATTCCAATCTAGTGCTTGTAGTTCTTACCACACTGATTATGTGTCTCACATATTTGTTGTTATGTTTCACATCTTACCTGATTGACCAGTCACACCAGCAAAAAAACCTGTTGCTGTAAAAAGAATTAAATATTGATGCTGTTACATGCATTGATGAGATCTTGATCAGCTAAAGTGAAAAACACAGGACCCTCTGAGAACAGGGTAAGATCAATCCAGCTCTCCAGGTACCACCAGTTCTGACAGTCTGCAGCACAGATGTTCATGTGGTGATCTCTGTGTTTTACATCATCCTTGTGAAGGTTCCTCTGCCTCCCATGTGAAGGCTAGCAAAGTTCCAGTGACCTAGCTCTGAGGGTAACGACCACAGGCTACACATTCAGTCTGAAGTGAAATGTCTGTGATGAAAGACCTGTGTCTGCCACTTTTACTCAGGATAACTAATACTGTAGTCCCTGCATAAGGCCACCAAAACAAATGCCTCCCAGACACAGAAAGGATTAATCCAGTGGTTGAAATAGATTTGTAGCAAAGCAGTCATCTGTTTCAGTCATTACAAAGATGAATCATATATTTAAGAAACAGGGTATCTCTTTCTTCAACCCTGCTTCGATTCTTCACTGTTATGTTGTGATTAAAAGTCTCTTTGGTGTAAAGTCTCAACATTTTAATTTTAAATTGCAGTTAAAAGAAACTTCAATCTGTATATTGAAGGTTTTACTTACTTTTAAAAAGGGACCATATTTATTAAAATACATGAAAAAACAGTAACCCCAGCAGTAAATTAATCTTAAAATTTATATGTACTAGTTTCAGCAAAATAGCCAACCTGGAGAACATTTTACAGTAAACTTAAGTTCAGGATTTTAACTTAGTAGTGCTCTGGTTACAAAATTGCATTAAACAAAGTGTCTTGACATTATTAAAATAGAAGTAGCCATAATAATAATTCATGATTTAAAATCTAAAATTTCTTATTAACAAAAAATAAAAATCCTTCTTCACTTTGATCACAGGTTTTTTTCACTCTACAGAAACCACATGGCTCTGAATTTCTGAAACATTATCTGCATGTTTCATCTCATTGCTCCAAGACTTTCAACAGACATTTTAGCCTTCTTTTCATTTTTGGGTTGGTTTTTTTTTTTTGTTTGTTTTTTTTTTTGAGGGGTACATAATCATGTATCTGATGAGATTTGAAAAAAGTTTCAAGTTAGACACATGATTAAGTACTTGAAGATCCTTGGAGGCCATCATCAAGGGAAAAGTTTTTCAAATGTAAATACATAGGACTTATATCAATATATTTACATTTTTTTAAAAGTTAGAACATTTATTGCCGAACAGATGAATATACTTTGGAGAATAAAACATATAATAAAAAAAAATTTTAATGAGGTACCTATTTGATAGTTCTCATGTAGAGATACAGGGTACTTGTTTAATTCCATCCATCTTCCCATGAGTCTCCCCAGAACAAATTCCCTGAAGTTTATGGGAATCTTGTGACAGACTGCAGTTGACTCTAGATAGTGCATTTTATACATTTACAGCATCTGTAGAATAAATTGCATTCCCGAAATGCACTAAACAAAATATATACAGTTTTTTTCTTATGTACGTGCAAAAAACCTGAACTCCATGAACTTCATAGAGAGGTGGTAAAATTTTTGAAGCATAAATCTGTGTTTTGCTCAGAAACACTAGTTTATTAAAGCTGAATTCCTTCACAGACCTGTATTGGTTTTGGCGAATCTTTCAGCAAAACATTTTTTGCTTGACTCAAAACATGTGTTGACCGTTTTGCTCTGGATTTGACCATTTTGTTTCAGATCTGCTCTTTCATTGTGTCTTTGTTTAATGCACCTTTGTTGTTTCACTTTGGTTATGACACTTTGGTTTGGCATTATGATTTCATTCTAGCTGGAGTTTGGAAAATTCCAGTTCTGAGACAGTGTTGTCATTAAGTGTTCATCATGAAAAGAGTCCAATACAGCCCCATCAAGAGTGAATGCAAGTAAACTACTGCTTGTGACAGATGGCCTATTTCTTTGATGCTTTGTCTGCCTAGAGTTCAAAATCAGAGTGTGTTTATAGAGGAAACATAGGAAGCAGTAACCTTCATAGTATGTAGCAGGACAGACCTCTGGTGTCTCTCTGAACACCTCACCCCGGCACACCCTGAAACCTCACCAACCAAGTCCCCTGTTTCTTGTCAGTTTAAGTTAAAGTATTTCACTAAGACAATGGTGTTTGTTATTGCAAGGTGACTTGCAAGTGATTTATTCTTTTATGGAGGACTTCAGAGCAGGGAAAGAGAAAAAAGCACCTACTTTGAGAGGTCCTACAACACGAGACACCATCACTGCAGGCTAAAGCTCAGAAAACATCATCTGTGCTCTCCTTGTCCAGCAGCAGGAAGGATAAGATTTTTAGGCATAGTTCAAAAGCTGGCAGAGGAAATGTTGTCTTCTCTTTTGCTGCATGTGACTTAGTTTGGAAAACTTTGAATAACTAGTCAGTCCTGCCCTTCTCCACAGCAACTGTCGGTAGCTGCGTGTCCCAGCTATTTCCTGGATGAGGGAATTATTTCCATCCTGATGTCAGGGGCTGCATTACAGGAGATCTGTGGATGTTTGATGGGTTTGAGAATGACTACAGAGTACTGAAGACATAGGGTGTGGTGACACGCAGAGAACAAAATTGTCAATCTGGAAAAAGAGAACAAAAGCCAAAGGTTACCTTAGACAAAACACAGTAGAGTGCTGAACATAATAAAACCAGTGTCCCGCACCATTTCACAGTCCAGTATCCGAATGGGTGAAATGCCTTTGAGCAGCCAGGCACCTCAAGGTCATGGCACTGACCACAGTGTGTACAAGACTCCTGGCTCTGCTCCTGCTTCCTCTCCCCTCTATGAAGGTGAAGCTAAGCAAAGGGCTTAAGCTGCCTTACTGAGGCAGCTGCCACTAGATAACTATTCTCTTAGCTTTTATTGTTTGGCCAAGAAGGTAGATTTCTTCCCTCAGAAATGCAGTTTAGCAAGACCTACATAACTGCAGAAATCTTCAGTAATATCTTGGTCCAGGTGTAGGAGGACTAAATCCCTGCAGCTCTCTGCTGGGCTTATAGCGACAGACAAACACCACAGAGGCTGTGCACACAGCTTGCAGCATGTTTCTTACTCTAGTGTGATTCAGTTGCATGGCTGAATTTTGAGAGGTCAGTCAGTCAGACCATGCTGTAGGCAGGAGAAAGTTCTCAGTTCACTTCAGACAACCGTATCCTGCAGACCTCACTAGTACCTCAACCTGAGAAGGAGGAGAAGGTGGTGTTTTGGTGTGGGTCAACTGTTTAAATTCTGTGTAGAGTATGAACAGAGAGAACCTGATTTATCAGTCTACCTGATGCATGTGGAACAACTGTTTAGAAACTCAGGAAGTGGAGGGAGCTTCAGGGGGAAATTCTGATTTAGCCAGCACAGTTGAACTTGCAATTATCTGAGTGATTCAAAACTGGGAAAAATTGTTCAGGGAGGAAGAAAGGAAAGAAAAGAAGACACAATTGAAGGTATTTTCCTTCCATTCACTCAGTCCGCCGAACAGGTCAGGTAACAAGGATGGGATTAGGAGCAATAAGGTGAAGAAGTAAAAGATCTGTCCATTTTACATGTTCAAGTGAAGATAAATTAGTTTTGCCCTCTAATACCTTTGCTCACTGCTGTGAGAACTGGGTATCACTCATGGGACACGTGGGCAATTGGTCTCCTTTCATACTGGGTGGGGAGAGCAAAGCAGGAAGAATTTTGCTATTGGTTCCTGACACAAGTGACAGTCTTGACTTTATTTTTCAACTGTTTTTTGTGGTTAGGAAGCAAAAATTGTTGCTTTTATTTGGTACTGGGATTACAGATGACTGAAGAGGCTCTCTGATTTGTTGTCCTCTTTGGCAGTTTTATTATAAATAATGTGGAGAGAAAAATATTTTTTATTATTGTTCTTCTGGGGATAGATTGACAGGTTATAATTTGTTCACAAAATTACACTTGCATGTGGGAAAACCAGGAGATAACATATCCTTCCCCTTTTAACCATCTGACTTCAGAAGGTATGAAATAAGAAGTGGTTTTACTTAAGAGTGTTTGCATTCACAGCATTAATCAAGCCTCTGCTGTTTTGTCAGCTGGAAGAACAGAACCTTGGGCAATGGTGTGAAGACTGTGCATGATCTTTTCTTACCATTTTAAGTTTTTCCTTACAAATAAGATAGACTACTAGTTTTTATTTAATTTTTAAGAGTTCCATTAATTTTCTCTGATATTACTTATATAAAGTAAGTGGGGATGGACATCACATTTAGATTTTTTAATTATTTTTCACATTACATTCAGCTTGTGTTTTGATATTGACACATCATGTAGGTAATTGGGAGTAACATCTGAGATTAGAGAGAAACTCTTACAGCTCTATTATCAGCTTTTGAATCCTCCTCATGCTATCACATATTTTGACTGTCTCAATGTTAAAGAAATATTTCAGCTGTTATTGACAGAAAGAATTCACTATTTCCAAGTTTGGTGACTTAGACCAAGTTTCTTTTGTTTCATCTCTTGGCAAGAACTCGAAGTAGCTTCTTTTTCTATCTGTAGGGTGTATGTTCTTCCCAGTTCTTAATACTTACCTAAACTTAAACACACAAAAATATTTCTGACTACAGAGAAAATGCTCAAGTGGTTCAAGTTAAACACATGGTCAAATTGTTGGTTATGATGAAAATGCATATATAAAACTATATTTAATCTTTAAAATAAGAATTTTCTCCTCTAGAAAGTATATACAGATATCCTGAAATTATTATTAAACAGCACAGAAAATATTAAAATACTTATTTGGTAATTGTAAATTTAACCCATGTCTTAAGTTGTGTAGTGTGATTTCCTTGAAAAAATATTGGTTTAATATTGCTCCATTATTTTAAATCCTTATTTAAGCCATAGTGGGAGAGAAGAGAAAGAAAATGCTGTACAATGAAAGCATAAAATAAATAAACAGAGTGAAAAGTATCTCTTCAAAGTCATATACTCCATCCAAAATCAAGTTCATGCAGGTTGTTCAATATAAAAGGAATCGATTAAAATATGACGACTGTCATTGATATGAGCAGCTGTTGGTGAGATAACTTGCTTTCTTGCTGCTAATATGTTCATGAATTTTATTAGGAAAATCATTCTCATGTCTTGACTCAAGAATGACAAAGGAGATAGCATATTGCATGCATGATGCAAGGAGTACAGTAATGCAAAACATCTGGGTGGAATGGATGACAGTTCAAACTCATGTTTAGCCTATTAAAAAAGCAACCTTCTCTTTAGGGTTTGGGGGTTTTTTTTGGTTGTTTGGTTATTTTTTTTATTTCCTCACAGGAAAAAAAATAATAATGATAGATTTCTCCATGAAGAGCCATATTATTTTTTATCCACTCATGTTTTCAAGCCTGAATGATCTGTATGAAAAATCTTACATATAGTATTTATGATAAAGAATTTTTAGAGGCTTGAGATTTTAAACAGAACTGCTTTTTTTCACAGTGGTAACCCTGTGTTAGTTTCCATCGGAGAAAATCTGACTGTTTATTGACAAACTCTTTTTAAAAATGTGCTTTTCTCACACGAGTCTATAAATGCAATATTTGTTGATTCACTTGTTAATAAAAGTGATCAAATGCACCTGTTGGTTTTAAAGTTTTACTCCATAAATACATATCTATTTTATCAAGTAATTAGCAGATAAGAAACAATGAACTGCATCTCAGGCATAAATATGTGAACTTTTGTGACTTCCATAAAAAGCTACATAAATGGTAGTGAATAAGTGTACACGATTTCTGAACTGTAACAAAACAAGTTACCTTTTTCCCTCACAAATGTTAAAATCTATTCCTATGCTCTCATTTCTGTCTAGGTTTGTTAGAGGGTATTATATTTGCATGTTCTTTCAAACAGTCATCTTGATAGTCACAGAAAAGGTGGTAGTTGGGTTCTGCATGAGTACTCAGTGTTGGCTACAAAATATATTCAATCTGTGTTAAGGAAACTCATATTGTGGCTAGAAGAGGCAAGATGTGACTATGTTGTCTCCTTTCATTTTTGCCATAAAAATAGCTTTTAAGGCAAATTGGTGGATTTTTGATGGAAATTCAACAATTATCAACTACCACTCAGGAGGGCATGATAATTATATGCATTTTTCACTCCCTAGTTGTGAAGCAAAACTCTGGTTTAAATCATCAAGCAGAGGAAAAAATTTGCAAGAATTTGTTGATTACTGATTGTGTGAACACCATTCCACACTTGAATCATATACACATTGAAAAGAGCAGTAAACGTCCACTTCAGGTTGTAATGCTCCAAAGTACAAAAGCCACTTGTGTTAACTCTGTGCTTGGCTTATTGAGATTTCAAGAACTTTACTCCTTCTGGCTCAACTGGATGCTTTATTCCACAAAGAAAAAATAAAAGTATATAAGTAGCAAGGTTGTCTATGTAAAACCACAAAATGATTTAACATACAGTAGGGAAAAGAATCCGTTAGTTTTACTGCTGGGAAAGAACATGAACATTTCTAATCAAAGTGCTGTCATCTTTTCTTACCCTTACAATTTCACTTTCACTTCTCATTCAAGAAAGGTGAAATATCATCCCTTTTCTTTCATTTTCCTACTCTGTAAATCTACCCTTTCTTGTAGAAATCCTAAGTGGCCATCATCTCACAAGCCTGTCTACTTCAAATTAAATCAAATAGATCTCTTGCAGAGGTGGCATTTTCAAAGCTTGGTGTCTGAAACTAAACAAATATTTGAAGGACCCTAGCTTACAGTTGTGGAATTCATATCTACAAATATCAAAGGGGCACTTAATTAGACATGGGGATGTGAAAAACACTGATCTGTGCATACATACTGCATATGCTTGAGTATACATTATCTCTGCACAAATATCTAAGTTCAGTTTTTCTAATTTTTTCATGTATTTTATGTATTTTCCTCCTCTTCTCTGCTCATTTCATTAGCTCCTGCAAGTCCTGAGTCAGTCAGAGGCTGCACCATCACCTAGGACATCTTCATCTCAATATGCCAGGCAGTAAAAAAAAACCACTCTCAAAATTCCCCTTTTCCTCTGATAACTCATAGCTTCATTGAGTTAAATATCCTAACCTTATTTATTAACTCACAGCTATAATAATGAGCCTTTGGCTTCAATATTTTCCTGTAAAAGAGTCTTTTGATTTCTGCACTTTAGAGTTCTTTGTTAGAAGTTGAGGAATATTTTCTTTTGCAAGAAGCTACATATGTAGTTATGTCTGTCTGGTAAGAGGTTAGTCCTCATATTTGCAGCTTGTTTAATGCATTCTTCTTATGCTTGGTGTGTTTTAAAGGACCGTATTTTGCTTCTTTAGGAGCTTAGTGTGATTTAAAGGAACAGCTTTTGACTGTCAGTCACTTAACAATTAACAGCAATGATTTAAGACACTCACATCTTCCACCTGTCTGCTCCCATTGCTCTTCTGAAGATTACCGACCTGGAAGAACTGGCAGAAGAGACAATGTTTCCACTGTGGGCTTTTCCCAAGTAAAGCCTTTTTTTTCTGAGCATAAACTCACTTTTATCCGGAGATTACAATCTGCTACCAGACTTTGCAGTGTCATGGTTGTCGGCACACATTTCCTCCTCAGATTAGATGGAAAACTGGGCAGATGAAGTGGACTAGGCAAAAGGCAGCAAGATTCATTAAAACATCTTTAAAAATATCGCAGTTTGGTTCACTGGAAAGACCTTTCTTTATGTCTCTTGTAAATTAGGATAGCTACCCCCTTACTCTTCCCATCATTCAGAGGGCTCAGCTCTCTGCCTTTTCATGTTTAACACTCCCATAGAAGCTCTTTTTGTGTGTGAAGGAGTTTCAGATGTGTGCCTTTGAAGTGTTTTCCAAAGATCAACATCATTATAGTATTATGTTATTAACTCTTATGGCTTACTATTCTCACCTTTCCCCATATTAAATTTCTCTCAGTATAATTCAAGTGCAGGGCAGCAGCTCTTGCAGCATTGTAAAACAGTGCATGTTTGCTCCTGTTGCTTAAGCGCGCTCTCACTCCAGTGAGGGTTCCTTTTCGAGATTTGTAATTATGTGCTGAAAATAAACTGAAGTGGTATTTCACTCCCTTCATGCATTTGAGTTGTACACTACAGTAGGCTTTGAAGAAAACCCACAGGTTTGCAGTGCCACTCATGACATCATGAAATAAACTGCCATACTGCCTGGTCGGTACTGAGCTGTGTGCTGAGTGCTCTTATAATATGAGGACTTCTAGGAGTGATCACATAAACAATGAATATGATGAATACTGCTGCTGTTCTCATTTCATCTGACTTTATTAGATGTTCTGCAGCTTTATGATGTATTATTTTATGTCATTCAAAGCTCTGTTGTATGCTAAACAACTATTTAAAGCTCTTGAACTTATTACTCAGTGTAGCATTTAGTTTTTGTTGGGAACATTCAAACTGAACTAAATTTTTTTTTTTTGTGTTCTGCTGGAATAATTCCTTGACTTTTTTTTTTCTTTTTCAAGGTAAAAAAATCATAACAGAGCCTACAACTGTTAAGCTGACTACATCTCTGAAAACTGACAGTGTGAAAACACCATTTGCTAAAGTTACTCTTAAACCTCCTGGTTTTGAGACTCCGACTACTGAAGCGACTGTCACCAAAACAGAGGTGCCTTCTTTGGAGGCAACAACCCCAGAGACTGAAGAAGATACAGAAATGACTACTGATGTGGCTGAGGAGAAAAGGGAAATGGAAGTGCTTATGGAGAACATTAAGTTAACCACCCTTCTACCTCAGACTGTCACAGATGGTGAAATAAGCACTTATGATACACTGGGAAGGACTGAATATGATGTTTCACCTAGGTTAACAGAGAGTACATCTGCAGCTTTGGAACTGGAGAACACTTACTCTGAAGCAGAATTGCCGGAGGAACAAGGTAGGTCTGAAAGCATTGAGGACGCTTTCTTGACCTCTGTAGGTTTTCAGGATAGCACAGCTGTAGCTAAGAGTTCCCCTGGTTCATGGGAAGATACTGAAACAGGAGATACACCAAAGCATGATGCTGATAATCAGACTGAACAAATAGAAGTGGGTCCTATGATGACAGCTACAGATAGCTTGTTACCAGCTTCTCGGAGAGAGTTTCCCAGGACAGGGACTTCAGTTTCCCTAACAAAAGAGAATATATATCTTGGTGCCCACTCAACAAAGGAACCCACAGAAAAGTCAATGGAGGTGAAATCTGACAAGAAACTTACAACTGTTGTAGTCCCTAAAGCTTTGTTCACTGATCAGTATGATCTTACTGGAGAGGGGGAGGGCAGAGAGAGCATGTACACCGTTATGCCTGATAGAGTTTCTGGCATGGCTACTGTTAGTGTCCCAGAATCAGATGTGCCTGCCGCATCAGAGACACTCGGAGACGAACATGAGGTAACCACTGGACAACTTTCTACAGCAGATGAGTCAACTCCATTTGTTAAATTTAGTTCTGCAACAGTGTTTGATAATGAGGCATCTGCTGAAGGAAGCAGAGAGGACCTGGGAGATGTGCAGCCCACCGTTTCATCTGGAATACCCGTATCCTTTTCTGTATCAACTGTTAATCAAACAGGATCTGAGACCATTGCTCTCTCAGGAAGCACTGTTTCCCCACAAAACTTTGGAGAAAGCACCACGTATGTTATCCACTCATCTCCGCAAATGGAAGGATCAGACCTTTTAGAGGAGCAGGGAAAAACAAAGGAGCCAGAAATGAGAACAATGGATGTGAAGATCCCACATGCCACAACTGCTATTCCTACTTGTATTACAGCAGAGTCTGAGGGATGTTCTGCAAGTGAGAAGTTCACACAAGCTCCTCCAGCTTCTGGCACGTGGCTTCCAACAGATAAAGATCAGGGGTATGTGACAGAAGAGTTGTCTCATACTAAGGGAATACATGAGCTAGATACAGAAGATGGTATCTCTGGAATGGAGCCGACGTCATCTCCAGGGCAAATTACAGAACATACAAAGCATCCAGGAGCTTTGACTTCATCAGATGAAACCGAGGCAAGCATTGAACCAGAGGAAACAGAAAGTGATGAAGAAACTGTATCAGCTGATTTTGATCAGAGTAAAGATACTACAGATGTCTCTCACACAAGCAGCTCTTTGGATTTGGATAAGATGACACCTTCCAAAATATCAGTGGATGAAGGTAGTGCAACAATAAAGTTCTTTAGCTCTTCAAGTGTTACTGTATTGCCAACTGCTTTGCCGACAGTCATGGAAGTAACTGAACATGGAGGACATGAAACATCAGAATATGTTACAAAAGCATCCATTTCCACCCCGGAAGTTGAACGAAGAGAGACTACTGATGCATCAGTAACAATGACTGCTGAAGATGTCTCTACTGAAACGGAGGTCCCAAAATACACAGCGACAGATGAAGGTCAGACAAGCATAGCAACATCATCTGAGGAGGAGTCAGAGGCAACACTTCAGGACAGAAAAGGAACACCATCAGCTGGCTTTGGAGGGACAAAGGAATCTACTATCTTTGAAGATGTAACAAAGGTAGATGCTACGGTTCAGCAGAAAGAAGATGATGCTTTCCTAGTTCCAGTTACTGTAGCAAGTGAGGTCACTAGAGATGTGACAGTTATTGATCAGACTCCTTTTGATGGTATCTTTCATACTGAAGCAACAGAAGCAACTGCAAAAGACAGTGAGGTGTTCCCAGAGAAACTTTTCACAGATGATCAAGATAAGGAACTAGTTACTGCCACAGAGTCTACCTTATTTGTGACATCTGTCCAAATACATGAAGAGAAGATGTCACCAGTTCCTGACTTGTCTCAAACAGCTATTCAGGAAAAGCAGGATGAGACAGGTTCAGCTTATGATGAGACATATCCAGCAACAGAAGTGCCTGCAGTGAAGCTCAGAGATTATGGAAAAGTTCTACAAACTGAGGAAACTAGTTCTGGAACCTTACATCTGACAGTGACTCCAAAAGCTGAAACTGCTACTGGTCAAGAACAGAAGGTCACTGAAGTGATGCCTGTAACAGCGGGTACCCAAGATAAAACATATGACAGCAGAGGAAGCCCCAACAGGGAAGAAGACAGTGATGTTGTGAGCTGGGAATCTGTGTTGTCACTCCATACGAAGCCAACAGGTCATTCTACTGTGGAAAGCTTTACTCATCTGACTTTGGGAGCATCTCCAAGCCAAACTCTGGAAGGTTCAGGAATATCGGAAGAACCTGAAGAAATCAAAACATTTTCAACTAATGCAACAGATGAGGCAATGATTCACAGTGACATAACAACACCTTTTATTAGTTCTGTAGACAAAATTCAGCCTACGTCATCATCCAAACCTTTTGTTACTCAAAAGTCGCCTCGTATCATCCCCGAAGAAGAAGAGGAGGTAACAAGCAATGACATCATCATAATTGATGAATCCATTTCTCCCAGTAAAGCCACCACTGATGATGATCTGGCAGGAAAGATGTTAGAACCAGAAATTGATAAGGAATATTTCACAACATCAACTGCTACTGCAGTTGCACGACCTACTGCACCACCCAAAGTGAAGGAGACTACAGAGGCTTTACAACCTCAAGAGGTGTCTCCTACTTCACATCCTGATAGTGGAAATGACATAAAATTATATGTTGTTCAAATCACAGGCAATGATACAGGTAAGATTTTGTCTTTTAGACCTGCAGTCCATCAGAATGGACAGTTTATCATATCAAACTGGCATATCCTAGAATATACTGGAGATGTTTCTTGGATCACTGAAGGATGCAAAGCACAAGTTTTGTCTAGACAGCAACTTAATAACTATTATTAGGTCTATTTTTCTTGCTGTTAGAAAAATCTCAGAATTTTTTTATTTAATGTCTCCAAATTTAACTTCACCTATGTGTGAAACAAGCATTTTAATTTCACAGCTTTCATTCCATGCATTACTAGTCCTAAACAAAGCACTAGATTATTTTAACATTCCATAAGTCTGTAGCAATTAACAATACCATGTACAATGTAGTCAGCTAAAAAAAGTTACTCTAAAGACACTCTACTGCATCCACAAGTGGACATCCTGTCATTTGGGAGAAGGGATTTTGCGTGTTTTCATAACACATCATATTTTTAATCTGTTTTATAAACTCTATGAGGCAAATTGACATAATTCTAAGTTTTGTTACGTTTTTTTAGCTGATGGCACTGTATATGTATATATAGCTTCAATTCCATGGGTATCCAGAACAGAAACTCCTGAAGCAGCAATGAACTGTTGAGTTTTATGATGAGTATGTCTCCATAGTGCAATAACTGAAGGCTGTGCAATTTGATGGTAAAGAAGTCTGTCAACTGACTACTGTTTAAGATGTATTGGTAAAACCTTAGTTTTTAAAATGAAATGTGAAAGAACTAAGAAAAATGATAAAAATCAAAATTTCTAATTTTCTTTTAGGTTACACTCTGTTTAATTATTTTATAGTTATTTTATAACTTTTCTGTTTTTTGTTTTTTTTTGTTTTTTTTTTTTTTAAGGAACACAGTAAACATTAATTTTCTGTCCTACATATGTTAATTACAGGCAATGCTTCTGAATAGTTATATAAGAAACCGTTTTCTCTTGGTTCTCCGTCTTAACATCCATATCTTATCCAGAACTTTTCCAACAGAATTCACAGTTTATGGAAGTATTTTGATTGGTTTTTGTCAGGTTTGTGCTTGGTAGAATTTAATTAAAATATCAAAATGTGGAAGTAGTTTCCTTGAGATGTGACATACTATTAACAGATTTTTCATACAGTAGATTTTTTGTATCTTTATTCACTTTATGCTTATTATAGTACTTCATATTTACAAGATGCCAAACTGCACAGGTCATATCAGTGGTAGCTTAACCTTCTATTTCAGAAAATAATAGTTCTATGATTTTTATATTTAAATAATACTTTTGTTTCTCTGGTGTGGTACATTATCATTATTTTGTTTGAAGTGTAAGATGTTGCCAGTGTCTTGGAAGTCTCAATTAAATGAGATGTGTCCGGTAAGTCAGAACAGAAGCCTAATTTCTGAAGAATGGAGTTAAGCCACATATTAAATGCTTTCATGCCTGTGGAAATTTTGTTAATTCTGCTTAATAATTAGTAGTTGAACTATGTAGTAGTGGCTTTCCCTGTTACATTATTGAGTTATATTACAGTTTATTGCTTATAGGAGAGTGGGTTGTGCTGGGCATCTGTATGTTCCAGGTGGATGGAAAGAAGTAGGATGGTTTGGGGGGGGGGGCAGAGGTTAGAAACTTGGTGTTTACTTCAAATAGTGCATATGGTATCTGATTCCAGGTTTCTCTGTGAATAAATCAGAGCAGTGTGGGTACTGTGATTCATTAAGTTAGGAATTAGTTCAAGCTGGATTATATGCAAGACAGTGGATCAATACATAGGTGCTTCCCACAGCTACTCTTGCTTTCACCTGAGTAATCAGGTCCTTAGGACACACTTTCTTATTATGTATCTCATGTAGGGCCAAAAAAGCAGCTTGCTTTCTTTTTCTGTTTTCAGAATCTGACAGTGGAAATTCCTCCATTTAGCTATCCACAGGGAAAAGGCACCCTAGGACTACTTACGACAAGTTAGGTTAGAGCTGCCAGATTTATTTGGTCTGAGGATTTGGATTAGTGTTTTCATTTCTTTCTCCAGAAAAGAAACACTGCATCTGAAAAATCCTGTCAAGCCCAGTTTCTCTTCATTGTTCCACAGCCCATAAACTTTTCTTTGTTTTGAAGAAAATGTACATAGGATGTGCTGAAGAGGAATTAGACAAATTTTGTTAACATATGTCTTTGACTAGGGCATAGTTCAACTTCTTATTCTGTCCACTTTGAAAAATGATCTGCAGTCATGGAGGAACTATACAAATCGTAACTTTGGATTTTTGTTCTCTGCTAAATGAGAACAAGAAATACAGATTTCATCATCACTCCTCTCTGATAAAAAAAAGGGTTTTTCCTCCTTTGCTATGGCATATTTTCAAGGTAATATAGCAAATTACTATAAGCAAAGGCCTTCATTATTTCCAAGCCAAAATTCCAAAAGTGCCTCCTAAGAAATGACAGCTTGCTTATCAAAGCCCCTCAAATAATAGCTGTTTCAAATAAGAATTATAGTGAGAGGTTTGCTGTATAAATGGTGTTGTGATAAAAAATATATTTCACTTTTTGTGTATTCACAAGTGTTGGAAATATTTGTGACATTATTTTTTTTTCATCTTTCTTCACCTCCTTGTTATTCAGCTTTTGCCAAGAGCAACAGTTTAATAGTGAAGCAGGGCTCAGTGGAAGTATGGTACCACGTTTTGTTCCCTATCAGCCATATCACTTAATTACAGTAAAAACTTGTTATTATACTAACACAGCTGAATATTACTCTCTGTAGGTACATTTACCATTTGAAGCATAGGCATAATAATGTTTAAGTGCTCCATGGAGGTGCTATTAGGCTTTGTTAGACATGAGCAGTATTTTATAATCTACGTGGAAGAGAAGGATCGTGTCAAGCAAATGGAGTTTTGAGTGATGCAGACTCTTTTTAGTAGTTCCCAGCAAGGACAGAGCTTATCCCTTTCAGCACAGGTTCTCTTTATGATGGGTGGGTGTCCTACATCCTGGTGAAGTGTGCCAAACACAGCCCACTGCTGGTGTGGGTCTGCTGAGTTCACCTGTGTCCAGGCACTGGCAGAGGGAGAGGCAGGAAGGATTTCTTGTGCCTTTCTTCTCAGTCTCACACCCCACTAAACTGGCACCAACTTTGCTGAAGCACTTTGAAGTCTTTGGTTGGAATGTGCTGTCGATATATGGAATGTGTTATGGATGTATGGAATGTGGGGGATATTACTCCTCATCATTATTGCAGACGCAAACTGCACTTGAAAGACGTTGGATGTTGACTGGGTTAAATTCAATTAAATAGAGTGGCAAGGATCTTAAACTGTCTTATATGCACAATCCCCCTAAGTTTGAAGTAGTACAACATAGAACTGAAAGCTAATATTAAATACTTTTTATTATTATTACATAAAGCCCTTAAACATATTAGACCAGAAAAGGTTTCTCCTAGAGGACTTCTTCTCTTATGCTAAGATGTAAAAAGTTATAGTCCTTTTAAAAGGCACGTTTGCAGTCAATTAAAACTTGGATAAATGAAGTTTCAGTTACTTTTAGGAAAAAAAAATGTGCCCATGGAAATACAAGGAATTTGGGGGCCTGATGGAAGGTCAAGTTCATAGGTTAAATTCTGGAAAATGCACTCCAGTGCTGACAGATACATGTCACTGAATGAATCAAGTTGCTTATTTGTATAAGAATACTGCAGTTTTCATTGAGAAAATGCATTGTACAAACAATTCATATACTTCCATGTATATTCCAAGTGTGAGGCAGGTGCACAAATTAATGAGGGATATAAGGCATGTTTTCCTTCTGACAGCCTATAGCACATGGACAGATCCAGGGCAGGTGTTCCAATTAATGAGGAAAGTATATTTGCGCATGGGGAAACATCCCCTTTTACGCTACAGAAAGGACCACGCACATGTTTCATAATGGAAGGAGCTTGGGACTTCCTTCACTTCAGTGGAACAACAGGATTTTCCCTTGGGATTTGACCATGTTATGTGAATGAGAAAGCAAACTAACCTTGTTGTCACATTAGCAGCTTTCCTTTGCGTCAGACAGGACAGAGGAGCTTGACTTTCACTCCAGAGGTGTGAGGCTTGCCATCTCATGCTCTTTTATGTCCTCTTAGCTCCTATGTACTGTAGTGGTGAAGGCCGATGCTGTTACTGGAAGGTAATGGAGTGGCAGCTGAAAAAAACCCAAAACCCAAACCTGAAGGAACTTTTCAGCTCATAAAGCTTTAATGAGCTGAAAAATGCTTGTGGGGGTGTTGTTTAACAGTGGCTGAGGGGATGCTGGAAACATAATTCCTGCCTGTATCAGGAGTAATTTGCACACCTGCATTTTTTGGAGACATTTAAAAGTCTACTTAGTGACTGTTTCAAAGTGCTTATTGGACCCTGGGACTCACAAGAGCTCTGTCTGGTTTCTTGTCCCCTCCAGCTTTGAAAAGAATAAAATTGCAGTAACTTGTGCTTTGTAGATGTGGAATTTTATGGAAAGAGGTTGCAAACCTTTGTGTTTCAACATGTAATTCTCTGACATGCATATTTCTGTCTTAGCAGTGTAAGAGGTCATGTGAAATTTGAATGAAAAGCAGAACGGTAATGAGTCATAGTCATAAACCTTAACAAAGAAGGGAGAATAGAGTCTTTTCAGGTCCATTTTAGGCCTTGTCTTAAAATTCACTTAATCCTGTTGTCTTCACGGCTCCTTCTGGAAGGCTGTCCCAGATCGTCATGGCTCTCTTTAAGTCTGATTCTAATATCTAGCCTGAATTGCTTCTTGGCCAGTTTATACCCATGCTTATTCTCGCCAGCATTGTCTTTAGCTTGAATAGGTCTTTTTTCTTCCTGACACTTATCCCTTGATACTTTTATTTCTCTGTTCAGTTATAGAGAATAACCATGTCCCCTTTCAGCCTTCATTTTGCTAACTTCTGAGGGGAATGTATGCGTGGGAGAGCGGAAATATGCTGGGAGCATGCTGGGAGGAAAGTCACTGTCTCTGTTCTGGAGTCTGTGGGTGTCAGGATAGTGCTATGACCAGATCAGATGGTGGTGTGGAGGGACAGGGGAAGCACGCCTCCTCAGCACACCATTTCCAGGCAGGACCACACTTGCAGTAGAGCCAGTTTAAAAACATGCAGCATGTAGGCTTGTATCTGTCTGCACCTGTAGCTGCGTTGTTTGCTTTCAAGTTATTTTATTTATTTTGCCCACTGGCAAATATCTATCTGGACACTGTGCTTTGTAGTTTACACACATGTGCTACGTGCAATCTTTGGTGTGCCTCTCAAAAATTGTATGTATTAGTTATTGTGTTAAGAGACTTTGTCTTTTATGTGCTGAAATTACCGTTTGTTTTTCAACAAATGAAAAGTATGTTCTATGGAAACCTATAGTTTATGCACAGGACCTATTTTAAATCAAAGTTTATTGTAAGGGAAATATGCTGTCTTGCATTCACTGCATTCTGCTGCTTTATCAGTGACTGATAACTTGTCCAGGAGGATGCGTATGAATAGGACTCCCCTGCCTATGCTAGCAGTCCATTTTTCTTTGAAAATGCTTAATTCTCAATATCACTGTCATGCATTTAAGAGAAGGAGGTCCAGATTTATCTAAACATGTCAATGAGCAAAGTACCATTTAATTAGCATTTCAACTTTTATGCATTTGGACATGGTGTCCTGCAGCCTTGGCTTATTGATATTGGGCACTAGGCTGATCTGAATTCATTTTGGTGGAATGAAGTAAGACTAAAAGTGCCTCTTGTGAGCTAAACCAAGCTCCCACCTTCTTAAATGGAAAATCTCCTGTTTACTGAATGGAGAGCTGGGCTTGTCCCCTTAAATAACTGCAATGTTCCAGCTGATGTTAAGGCTAACTGCTGCTCCTCATAAAACCTGGAGAAAGACCTCAGTCCCTGCTGCCCTGAGTGCGCTCTAGTCAATGGACATGGTCTTGTGTCAGTATTTTTAATGCAGTCCTTCATGGTAGTGCTTTGTTTTGAGCCTAGGGCTTGAGTGTTCAGCTAAGACAGAAAACCACCTAGTGTTTTTGAAACACATTTCCAAATGAAACAGGTTTGTCAATGTCCAAGTCATTTTCATGCCCTGAATGACCGAACTCTCCCTGTTATTCATAAAATCTGGCAGAGACAGCCAAGCTTTCTTTTTGTCTAGAGTAACTGAAGTGTTAAATGCTTAGTAACATGGCCAGATTCTGATATCATCTTCCCCAGTGTAATTACACCATAGTAATTCCAATGAGGTGACTGAAAGCAGAATTCTTACGGGGATGTGGGGATGGTAGGTATCAAAACGTCTTTGTAATGTTTACAGCTTCCGGTTCATTCATTAATTAAGTGATTTTTTTCTTTAGAACAAATTTCACATATTTAACCTGAACTGGTAGACCTATTACTTAATTAAACCAGTTTTTCCCTATTAGAATAATTGTCTTGTACTGTTGCTGTGGAGGACTTTTTAAAATGGGTTGGACACTATCACACATAAATCATATTTAAAATGCAAGAGCAGTGATGCCCTGTATAAAAGCAAGCCCCAATAAACAAGTTTTGTAATAAATTCAAGCTTTCTGTACACTGCTTCTTTTTCCAAAACAAAGGAAAAGCAAAAAAACATAAATCCAACAGAGTTGCAACTTGATACTTTTAAAGTTTCACATGGCGCTAAGACTGTGAATTAATAAATAGTCTTTAGGCCACTATTGCTGGCTCTTCCTGAAGACTTATTATAGAACAATAATTTCTTTTTTCACATTCCTTTATAAATTTCCATAGATACAAGGAATAGTGCCCTCACATTAAATCCTGTTCAGAGGATGCCTACACATTCCCTGCTGTTTTAGCATTGTTTCCAAGGAAACGTCTCAGATCTAGACATAGGGATTACACATTTCTAGCTTTCTTATAGCTCTTTGTTTATTCATGAGAGAAATGAAGGAATTTTATTCATAGGTACAATGTAGTTTTTCATACTTCTTCTGTGAAGAAGAGGAATCCTTTTAAAGTTTTGTTTACACATGAAGAAAGTCTTAAAAGATCCTATTGCAGGAAAGATGGGCTGTCTTTCACATGGAAACACTGTATGAATTAAACTTTTTGAGGAAGGCGGGTTTCTGTACCACAGCTTTCTGAATGTGTCCAGACTGTAACAAATCTTAGTACTTAAGATGAGAATATAATCTTTTTTGCATCTTTTGGAAAATATTATCTATACCTTTTTACTTTACAATGATTCATTGGATGCATTGAAACTGAGTGAATACAGGAAGTGATCCTGAAAATGTGAAAAAAGATATTTTTATAAAGGGCTCAAAGGCTAAAGATCTTAATAGAAAAGCATTCCCTTAGTTGGGTCCTGGATAATCTGTCTGATAATAGCACTTTAAAAATATTTGCTGACTAGTCTTTCTTTTTGAGTATGTAGTTTTCAGCTGTCTTATTTTAGCAGTTGTTCTTTGAATAATTTAGGCTTAATGAGTGAATTAATCCTTGTTAATCCAGTTAATCTTTTTCCTTCTCCCTCTTTTTGGAAATGTTTAGATGGTAAATTTGATTAATATTAAATGCCCACCGGTGTCTTTCAAGATTCTTGTGATTTATTTCCTGGCACAAGTCAGGATGTGTTCAGAGTGCCCACTGCATATTTTGAGTCACTATTGAGAACATGAAGCTGAAGTTATCCTTTTTTTTTTGTGGAATAGTTAACCTTTTTTAAGAAAAAAAGCCATTCAGTGAATTGTAATAGGCCTTGTCTGACCAGTACCATATTACTATATTGGCTTAAATGAGGAGAACTCAGTATAAAGTTCGTATAGAAATTAATAATTAGAGCTGAAATCCCTGAGCAGAAAAATTATATTGGATATTTTTTTGCTGATCAAGAGCAATCTTATCTTCCAGCAGTCTGTGCCTGCTTTAATAATACCTGAGCTGCACTTCATTATTTTTGCTACCCAGCATTAACTTTAAGATTGTGTAAGAAACATGAATTCTTAAGTTTTTAAACCATAATCTTGGATTTTTCATGTGGTACCTCATCAAATGAGAGTACCATGTTTCAGTGGGAGGTTTTTTGGCATTAGGGAAAGAATTTCCATGTATTTGATGTAATTTCTTTTGGCCAAAATAACAGCAAAGAATGTGCCTATATGTTCACAGAGTAGCATTGGGATTATTTTTTTTAATAAAATTTTATATAAGGATTTTGTCTAAAGGCTTTTTTCTCTTCTTGCAAGTGGTGAGTGAAATGATTTTTGGGTCACTCATGTATTTACTACTCAGGCTTGTAGTGAGTTTCAAGTGACATATTTAATATGTTCAATATTAAATATTACAAGCAGTATTCCAGAGTCATTTGGAAATGTCATTTGGTCCAGCTGACAGGGAAAGATAAAGACCATAGGATATACCTTCTGATGAAACAGGGAGTGATAATGGGCTTGTAATGGTGACTGAACCTGGAAAAGCTTTTCAGTGGTCACAGCAGGTTTTGCTATAGTGCAGGTACTCCTTTTTGTGCTTGAAGAAAACAAAGGTAGTGTAAGTCCCTACATAATTTCTTGGACTAATCATCTAACAATTAACTTTGATTTATTTCACGTCCTTAGGGAGGGCACTAATGTCAAACTCATCACAAACTGGAAATTACTAAATTGAAATAGATAAGAAGGATTGTAATGATTGGTTTTGTTGCTTGTGGGTGTCCAGCATAGCCAAGTGGGAAACATTGCTGAACACTGCAGTGCACGTAATGGATCAGCACTTTGGCACAGTATTGAGTTACCAGGATTACCAGGTGACCTAAGAGGGTGTAAACTAGTTGTATATTCTGCCCTTTGTGCAGTTGGAACACTATGGAAATCAATGAAGCAGAAGAATATCTCCAAAATGTCACTCAAGCATTTACTTCTTACCTTAATTGAATTGTTTGGCTTCTTGGGCTATATATTTTTTTCAGTCTATTCTGTGTACATTCAGAGCCTGTCAAGTAGGAAATAAATCTGAGTCAGTGCCATATAATCATAACAGTATAGGATGGAGTTTTGCTAACAGGTTTATAGTAAACTTCCACCATTTTTTAAGTACTGTGTGAAGGTCACCACACATAGTGTATTCTTAGCTATAGTTGGTTGAAAACTTTTCTTCTGAAATATTTTCCAACAATAATGTCATTTTCAAAAAACACGTTTTTAAAAACACATTTTTGCCAAGAAAAAAGAAACTCTAGATAGAAAATGTTCTGCTTTCAAAAAGAAAAATGAAACATAGCTCACTTTTATATATACAAGTGATTATATAGTTCAAAAGAAGCTCATGCTCTATTTGCCTTGTATTTTCTCAGCTCCAAGTAATTAAACAGTTAAATATGTACAGGTACACTGCAACTTACAGAAAGATCTCCAGTTATAAGTTCATCTAGTGTCTGCTGCATCAGGCTGCCTTTTGTACTCTGCTCTTCTTTCTCTTTCATTAGCTGCTCTCATGTATCTGCAGAGTTCAGGAAAGTACGAACATCAAATGTATCCGAAAAGTTGACCCCGGTAGAAATTGTGTATCAAAATACTGTTTAGTATATAATTTTTGAATTTTATACTTTCAAGCTCCAATTATCTCCCCAAAAGGATCAGCCAAATAGTGTATCTAATCAGCTGTGATTTTGAGCTCTGGTTGCATGACCAGCGGTCATCCCTCCCTGCCTCCCCCCCTCCCCCCCCCCCCCCCACAAATCCCCAGGCACATACAGAAACAGTTGTCTTAGTGCCTCAGTATCAGAGTAGTTTCTCATTTTATTTTTGACACATAAAATTCCTCTTCTGAGAAATATTATTTAGATTAGGAAAGTATACCAACAGTTTGCTCCTGAAGCCAAGGCATTACTGAAGAAAGGGGCAAGAGAAGGGATATACATTACAGACCATCACACATCTGAGCAGCCACAGAAACAGTCAAGTGGTGGACGTCTTCCACACTGTAACTGTAGTATTTTGACTTTTACATGGAAATTTAAGGTGGGTTTAGTCCTTCTGTGAAGGGGATGTTTTCTTCCCATGTTAGTAAGGCCAGAACTGGTTCCCTCTTGTTCCATCTGTCTATTGTCAGAGGCATTTGAGGTTGCCCCAGTGTAACACACTGTAGATGTAACCAAGAGATGATAGTGAAGTGGGCTGGAATGGGCAAGACCCATCTATACCTCGCTGTTTCTGTCTCAGTCATGAAATACCACCCATGAGATCAAGGCTGGAGTCATTTTGGCGAGCAGTGCCTTTCCTTCCCAGCCAGCTCTGGTGTTTGCTCCCTGACTGGATGAGTTGTCCTGTGGAGCTGGACTTTTCTTTATACATATATCAAGACAGAGCAGCAAATCCAGATACCGTGTGACTACACAGTCTGGCTTTTTGCTTTGTTTAGAATTTCAACTGGAGAAAATTATTTATTACTTGCCAGCTGGTTGTTTTGGGGTTTTTCAGCCCCGCAGAGATTTAGAATTGTCTTCTCTGTAGGCAGTAAGTAAAATGTTGTCGTTGGAAAGATGCTCGTGTCAGGAACTGCTCAGGAGGAGACACTGCTGGATGGAATGTCTCTTTGTTAATGATATATTGGAGTAGAAAGGAAGTGGGAATAGGTACCCTTAGAATATTGTATAACAAATATTCAGTCATTATCCAGGGACCTGTATCCTGAACTTGCTGGGTCTTAGACCTGACACAGCAAGGCTGCCATTTTTAACAACTTTACATCTCACTTGATCTGTTTTTTCTTAACAAGTTTACCACTGTGTCGCTGTGGGGGGAACACAGGATGCAATGAGGCTGGCGGAAACACCAGATATTGCCAGAAGGCTTCATGATATGCTTTTATAATGAAAAGGTTCCTTTATTTCTGACATGGTTTTTGCATCATCCTGTCTATTAATTCAAAATTTGGCAAGGGTTTTTAAGCACAGCCATGCAGGCCAGGGGCCGGCACAAAACAGATGTCCACATCAGTGACATCCACTTTCCACAGGTGTTTCTGGTCATAGCCAAGAGCTCTGTCAAGAGGAACCTTGAGGGAATAGTATAGCTGTACAAAGATTGCTGTTCAGGAACATGCCAGCAATTGATACTCAGGTTTTCAACAGGGCTGTATCTTGCATGGAAACAGGGACACCCAAATATGGTAAAGCAGATTGGGTGAGTGAATTTGACTAGGCAAGACTGACCACCCACCTTGAATTACTTTCAACTCTTACCCAGTCAGCTGTGCAAAAATTATTCTTTTCAAATATTTTTTTCTAGAGATTTACTTCTGTAATTGAGATTTTTATGCAACATCAATTTATATATGATGGGTTATTTTCTTATGTCTGATGAAATTTTAAAAATGCAAACTGCTGATGTGACTGTCAGAGTGTGAATGAAACATAAATTTTAACAAAATTTAGAAGGTAAAAAAACCCCAAAACAACCTGTTGAAAGTGCCCTACATCCTTAATCATTTCTAAAGTGAGCCAAAGTTAACAAAAGTTTTAGAAATATATATCCAGATGGGGAACATTTTTAAGTGAACTAAATAAAACCTTTTGTTTATTTAGACTGAACAGTAAGCAAGAACTTGATTTTGTTAGACCTCATCATACTTGCTAGTCATCTTAATGTGAGGTAGACGAATTAAAATGGTAAAAAATTTAATTATTTTTGGACCTTTCTTTGCTGTCTTTTACTTAGGTGTGTGTAATAGTAGCCATGTTTCTTTAACACCTTAGGCCAGCTCCTTGGCAATATTCCCACCTTTTCCTGATGGGAAGATGGGGTATGCCTCAAGCACTGTTGCTCTTTGACCGTGCTTAGGTAGGTTAATGATGTTACAAGATGGCACAAGTCAGAGGTTCTGCACGTACTGAAGGCTGACACTGGGAATTTTCCTTCAGCAGGAAATGTCTGTATTTCAAAATCTTCTTTCTTTTGAAATGAGATGAAAAGAACAATTTTTTATAAAAAAAAATCCCTTTTCTGTGAAGCAAACTGGCCTAGAAGATGTTATTATAATGTTTTATTTCAGTAAAATTGAAGCTTTCTGTTACAATTTAAATGCAATATTTTAGGGGGGTGGGGGTGGGGTGGGGACAGGACAGGATGGGATGATGACACAATACCTAAATACAATTTTTTTAAAAACAAACGAAATTTAAATTTTAAAAAATGTTTTTCTTTTTTTTCTTTTTTTCATGGGGTCCATCTTGTCAGGTCACCTCTTTTCCACTATGCTTTCAAACCAAAATATATTCAATTAGATCAACACATTCCTGTGGATTTGGTTGAGTTTGTTTCACTGGAAGAGTTTCAGCCAGGCATAATCATAAACCTGTGTGAATCCACCCAGACTGCAAACGGGTCCCTGGCGTGGCTGAGATTCAGGGGAGTCAATATGACAAAGAGCGGTATAGATCTCTCCTCACACTAGTTCTTCTCCCAGCCCAGATACAAGGCTTCCCTGGACCTGCATGGAGTTTACGTAAACCAATTTGAACCTCTTCTACTTTGAGGACTCATGAATACTTTCAGATAAAGTGGAGACGTTGTTGGCTGAATTGACAGTCTGCTGACTGCAGGCTGGCTCTTTGAAGGTCATCTCTGCAAACCTCTCAGGTGCATCCCACAGACCTGCAGGGATTTTAGAGCAACACCTTGCAGCCATTTGTTCAGGTTATTCAGAGAGTCTTCATCAGACACAGTGTGAAACTTTACTGTGTTGTTCTGTGTGTCTGTTTGGATCTGTAACATCTTCAATCTGCAGCAAATTCTATGAATGCATGACAATGAGGAAGATAACTGTCCTCATTGCCATCAGCATGCTTTTCATAGCATATTTTTACAATTTGTTCCTGCAGTGACCTTCTCAGAGATTATTTTTTTTTAATGAACAAGGGCCTGATTAATAGATGTTAAAAAATTAAGACATCTTGAATGCAGACTTCAGTTGTCATTTAACAGCTTACTTAAGCTGATGATCTGTTCTTCCATGATAGGCTGAACCATTGTGCTAACACCTAGGTTTGAGGTATTTTACTGGTCCTAGTTCCTCTGAACTTGATCTCAGAGCATTCAATCTGTTGGAGTGATGTTTAAGGCTGCTGCCGGGGAGTGGAAGTTTGCCACCATGTGTATGATGAGAGGCATCTACGGGAGGTGATGACCATGGTATCATGCAGACCAACAGTAGTAAAGAAGGCATATAGAAATAAATGTAGAGTACTTCTCTTTGGGGAAGAGACTTAGCATGGAAAACAGAGTCATTAACAAGTATGCCCAGGAGGAAAAAGCCCAGCTTTTCTCAATTTCTGTATTAAATTATTTATTGCCTTTCTCTGAGACAAATATTTTTTATTTTTATTGCAAGCTACTTTATTAGCCTTTTCACAGTCACCAAATGTTGCATTTGCAGAAATTTGATATAAAAGCACATATATACAATATTTTAATGACATTTAGTCATGCTATGTTCTAAGTAGTTCTGTTGAAGACAAAACAAAAATTTGCAGTGTAGGAAGAAATTTTGATTAATTTAAACTATTTTACTATTTCATGCTAACCTCTCTATTTTTATGAGTTCTTGGTAGTGAATGTTACAGAGTTTGTGATAGTAACTGCACTGGAACACAAGATTTTAGAACAAACAGTCCAAAATGTTTTTCATCTTTCTAAATTTTTTTTTTTTTGCTATTTAGCTCTATTCTAATCAAAATATAGTCCCGATTCAAAGTTGGTAGAACATTTTGTGAATCTTTCTGCAAATTTCTTGAATATATCAGACCTTTGTCCTACAAAAGACTCAACTCTCTTAACTATCACAAACAATTCAGCATGTTGCTCTGAAGGAATAAATGGACAAATTACAGGAATCTATAGGTGAATCTCTTGTTTGAAAAATTTCAGAATGTACTTTGTATTTAAATCTCCAGTAATTGTTCTTCTGCCATCTATGTATTCCTTAGACACAGGAAATGCTTTTACCACTTGCCTCCTCAAAAATCATCTTGGGAAAAGTCCCTCAGAGTACTCTGTGGAATATTTAAAGTCATCTAAAGTAAAAATACTACAACATTGTACATGGTTTTGGATATGCAGATAACTTTTCCACAGACACATCTTTTGTATTTGATCCAGTGAAAAAATTAATGTGGATTTAGTAGTGCAAATTAATGCCACCTCGCTCTGTTACTCAGTGGTTATATGTAGTAGCAGTCAAGTCCTCTTGCAGCTAAAATGTGCCCTGTAGCCAGAGGGATTTCCATTTCCTACTCATAGCTGACTGTTACTGAGATAGATCCCTATCCAATACAGGTAATTTAAAACATCTAGACATATTAAATCAGTTAAGAAACACTCTAGGCTGCATATAAACTTATCCTACTATCTATTCCATCTCTCTTTCACTGCATACCTCATAATTTTCCTCAATAAGAAGCTTTACTGATAAATTTCCTTTAGGGCATGTTTGGATTGGCAATCTGAACTGACGACCCTTGGTTTTATTACTTTTTAGCTACTGGGTTTTTACTTTCCTTTTCTTGAAGTCGTAGTAGCAAAGCACCTCTTTGAACAAGTGCTCCATTTGGCTTGTTTGCCATGCTAATGTGTGAACTATTGATAAACATATTTAGGAGCCAAACTCCTTTTCTTGTAAGTCCTCGTTTCATCTCTTATTAACAGGTCTTTATGTCTTCACCTGCAGATGCAATGGACATGAACACAAATAGAATCATAGAATCATAGAATGATTAGACTTGGAAGGGACATGTGTCAGCTGCCTCTATCCACTTTAAAACTATTACAAGTGTTCATGTGTCTACCCTGAGGGTCTAGCAAACCAGTTCAACAGATAAGACTTTTTCCTCCTGTATTCATCTTCTTTGGCAGCACTTGGGTTTTCATCCTGGGGTCTTGCTTATTCTGAGTAGACAGAGTTTTCTGCTATGTTACATAGACTATTGTCTGTCCCTGGGATCAAAGAGAATTTTCCATAGCTGTTAACCCTGAGCATTGTCAACTTGATTGCTAACACCGAATAATCAAAGTTCTAGAAAGGGGAAGAAATTCTAAATTAAAAAAAAAAAAAAATCAATTGGATTCTTTATTAGTTTTTTAAAAGCTAGGGTTTTTTTCCTTGGGAAAATAACCAAACAAAACCGCTTATTTTTTAATAAAAGAGCCTTCTGAATGTTTGTTATTGGAATATCATACCTTTAGCTAAGGTTCTTTTATGTGGATCTTTGTGGCATGTGAGATCTTGAAAAAGCTAACAAAGTAAAAGTAAGGTTTGATAGAGATCTTTGTATATGTAAGAATTTGTATATGTCTTCTAGGTGAATTTGGAACAGATGTTGTTCATTAAATTTATTACCCACCATAAATGATTTACCGTGAGCTAGTAATTTGAGGGACTCCCAGGTGTGCACTGCTACAAAAATAATACACTGGTCAGAACTTGTTAGTCATGGTACCCTCCTACAAATTACAGCCTATCCAGTCCCATCCAGGTTTTATAATTTTTTTTTCATGAATAGTTCTGTGCAATAGCATGCTGCATGCTTTGCACACACAACCCTAACAGCTGCCTTTGAAATCATAATTCATCCTTATGCCACTATATACCCTATATATATACCCTGTTCATGAGAGTATGTAGCAGTGTGATGAGGGGTGATGGTTTTAAACTAGAAAAGGAGACATTTAGTTTGGATATTAGGAAAAAGTTCTTTAACATGAGGGTGGCAGATCACTGGCACAGGTTGCCCAGAGAGGTGGTAGAGGCCCCATACCTGGAGACATTCAAGGTCAGGCTTGATGGGGCTCTGAGCAACCTGATCTAGTGAGCATGTGTGGACTAGATGATCTTCAAACATCTCTTCCCACACAACATGTTCTGTATTTCCATGGTTCTGTGATCAGGTTATTTATTTCTTCTGAAGCTATGTCTCTTTCTCGTGCACATTTCTGTATGTAGTTCTCTGGCTGTCTATATTGGTGCAGTAGTTTTGTAGTGAATTTGCTGAGATTCAGAAACTGCCAAAGCTCCCCAGCAGCTTTGACTTGTCATTCCCCTTTCTGTTACTGAATTCCCACAAATTTTTGCATTTGCAGTTTTGAAAAGAAGGAAGGTGTACAATTGTCTTAATTATGAAAATGTGATTCCTCAATATAAGTAACATTGTATACTAAAAATTGTGGATTTTGAAAGTGGCAATGTTAGACATGTTTCTCCACATCACATTGCAAATCTTTAATGAATAACTAAATTCTTGCTTTTCTGCTTGAACAAAATTTGGAAGCGAGATCTGGGAAGCCTCAAGTAAATGGCTGCAGAACATGGATTTTTCTGTGGCATAAGACAGCCTCTGCAAATGTTTTTAATGTATTGGAGGAAGGAGAGGTAAATTTTTTTCTTTGTAAATAGAGAACTCCTAACAAGCACATGTGAAAGAGACAGAAGATACTTTTTGTTCTGTAGCCATCTAATGGAGCTGTCATAGCATGAAGTAAACACCAGGTTTCATTGGGGCAACATAGAATAACCAGGCAGAAATGAGGTTAAAACCAGCTTCTTTTATGTTGCACTGGGAATGCTGAGCTTAGGGATTGCTGTAGAAACTAAATATTTTAGTGAAAATACACAATGCTGAAGGTGTTTTGTTCTCAGTAAGGCTGATGTGGACTTTCCCAAGTAGTTTAATAATTATATCAAGCCTTGAATGCAGTGTATCTAATTATATGTTCTATGTAAAACAGAGCTGAAGTTGCTATTCACTCTTCAGTTGGAGGTTTATTAAAATGAGTTTAGTTGTAAACGGTGTGTGAAATATTAGAAGATTAATTTTCAACAGAGTTTCAATGACATTTTCAAGACCCACCTTGGAGTTGGTTTGCAGACACAAAATAATACAAGACTTTCAGAGTGAACTGTATCAGTTTAAAGTGACTTGTTTCCAGAATGATCATCTGAATACTCTTTCTTTAAGGGCTCCATAGTACTAGAGGTTAAATTATGTTCATATGTAGGGGAATTACTTCAAGCTAATGAAATTCTTTACCTGTCAGACTCTCATATTTTTACGCCTTGTAAATAGATTTAATGAGGAGGATTTACTTAAAAATTTACTTAAAAATATCTGTCTTATACTGTGTGTGCCAGAATACATGCAGGTATTTGAGGGAGCAATCATGGGTAACAATGCTGTAAGATAGGAGTCCTGTGTGGTGGTTCATATCTTTTACTGGCAGATGAAGTTAAAGGTCAATTGGCCTAGTTTATACCAGCAAACAGTATTTTTGCTTTGGATGAAACAGTTACAAACATAGACTCTAAAGAAGGATGTACTCATGGAATAAGATTTCAGCATATTTTCCTGCTTCAAGTCAGTCAACCAAGCCTGAAATGTGGCTCTTTTTTGACATTTTTTTTCTTTAGTGAGGATAGTGTCTATTGTCTCGAACAGAAGGTTTGCAGCAATGTTCGGGCTGAGAATGCAAATCTAAAAAGTGGCTATGGAATTTGAGATAGTAAATCTTGGAGGAATTAATGAGTGCTTCAGCAGCTAAAACCTTGTCTACTTAGAACTTCCCTATCCCTCTTTACCTGTGTGGACATCTGAAAAAAGGATTGAGAGGTTTTTGATCTGTGGGAGTATGTAAATAATTCTGAGTGAGTGGTAATAGGAGGAAATAGCTGGACTTTGCTAATGCTACTGACTGAGTGGTGATAGCTTTTGAACACTTTTTTTTCCTTCATAATGGTTTGTATAAGCATAAGCAACAACTTTATCAAGCAAGACTTTTATTTCCTGACCTAGGATCCAAATGTAAATGGATGTAGTTTTTATGGTGTTCCCATTAATTTGAATTACTCTGTATTGAGAATAAGTAGACTTGTGGAAGCATATTTTGTAAGTCCTATTTTATTTTAGACCTTGCCTTGCTTAGCTTTGTCTAAGTGAAAATATTGGTAAAGTTTAGGTAGTATCTCAAATCCATAGAAGCCATTGCTGCAAGTTGTGACCAGAGACCGTTGATCTAAAAATTTTTTTTGTCTTGTCCATTTCTTATCTCTGTTGAATAGTATAGGGTAAGTTAGCTCAGGTGTGGATTTGGAAGTAAATACTCACAGCAATTGGCAGTATTACATAGTCAATGCATTCAGCATACACAAAGGTTTGTCCTACAAAGTCCAACACCGTGGCAACATTTAACTTTGTGTCAATAGAAAAACACACTGAATTTACTCTGTTTAATTTTGATTTTTTGATGTGTTTTTTTTTTTTTTTCCTTTTCTTCCAGTGGATTACATTTACTTCATAGTCTACTATAATGCACAACCAATGCTGTCACTTAGGGATTATGAAAAGCTCTCTTTTTTTTGCAGATCATCCTGTGAATGAATTTTTGGATCTGTTCAGTCGCCACATGCTTCCTCATGCAATAGATGAACCCCAAATTGATGCTGAATCAGCTCAGACTGAACCCTGTACTTCAGACTCTGTGCAGGATTCATCTGAATATTTAATATTGGATCCTTTCTTTCCAAACTTGATAGAGTTTGAAGAAGAGGAAGACTGTGAAAATACTACTGATGTTACGACTCCTCCAGCTTTGCAGTTTATCAATGGAAAGCAACAAGTTACTAGTGCACCTAAGAGCACAAAAGCTGAGGAAGCGAGAAGTGACCAAATTGAAAGCGTTGCACATTCCAAAAATGTAACCTTTTCTCAAATCAATGAAACAAACACATTTATAATACCTGAAACTGAAGCTTCTGGTACTGTGCAACCAAGCAAAGCTGGAGAAGTAATAGGGGCATTTGAAGTTACACAACCGACAGCAGATGTTGCAATGTTAGAACCTGTTTATAGTGGTGAATCGGAAGTTGCCACAACAGAAAAGTCCATAGCCATTACTTCTTCATATGAACAATCTCTGCAAAAAAATAAAGAGACCGTAACATGGCATGGAAATGAGGAGACCTCTACTAATGATATAAAGAACCTGCTTTTGATTACTAGTGAATCTTCTGGAGATGGCTCTACCGAATCTGATTTATCCAGTTCTATCTTTGCAGAAACTGTGACAAAGCCAAGAATGGAAGATGCTGAAAGAAATTCTGGTATAACTTCTGCTTCTGTTGCATTTACCGTGGAAAGTTCTGCTGTAACTGCTTCTCTGGATGCAGTTTTAAATACTGCTACAGTAGGTGTGAAAGACATTATTCCAGAAGTAACGCCTGCTCCAGAAGATCATTATAAATCGACTATTAAACTTAATGCAAATTCCCCTGATGAAAATCTTCTGGAAACAACCAGCCATACATCAAAGCCTGAGATGAGTGCTGCTTCTTTCATAGTTCTAGAAGGCTCTGGAGATGTAGAGGAGGACACCACTATAACTTCAGCCATGACAATGGAAACAGCAGTAACAGAAACACTTTCAATGAAAGATATTTATTTGGGCTCTGGAACAGTACCGCCAACAGAAATTCCTGTAACTACTTCAGGAATCACCTCTGCTTCGCCCAGAAGAACAAGCACTCTTTATTCTGCTTTTGATAAAAGCTCTGAAGTAACTGAGGCCACCAATTCTGTGTCAGAGTTTATTATGGAAAAAGAAGTTGCCAGCTCTTTTGTAACAGAAAAGAATATAGAAGGTGAAAAAGAAATACAGAGCACTATTTATGCAAGTCAGGAATATTCAGCTACTACTGCAGAGGGAAATTTAGAGTTGAATGAACTTGGGAGTACTACTAGTGAAGTCCGAACTGTAGGTCCCGAGCCCACCATGCTCAGAAAAACAGTACCAGTAACAGGTACCGTAAGTTCTGAAACCAAAAAGGTCACCATTGTTCCTCTCTTGAGAGAGAAAAAGCTTTTTCCAATTGAAGGATCAGCAGAAGAACCAGCAAACATATTTTCAGGGGGTCCCACAAGAAAAGTGGTAAGTACTGACTCCCCGTTTATTGATCAGGGCTCTGGAGACATAGATGTTATCATTGAGTCTGCTACCTTGACTTCAGTTCCATTAAGGCCTGTCACAGAAACACAAACAGAAAACCATGAAGGACGTTTTTACAGCATAGATGATGCTTCACTGAAGAATGCCACCACTGAATATGAAGAACACACAAGAACAGATGAACCAGCAATACCCGTTTCAAGTACTGAGTCATATGGCTTGCCAACGGAGTCTAGCACAGCAAGTCAGATGACCCAGGATGTGTTTAGTGCAGAAATCTCAGGAGAACAAAACCAGGAAAAAGAACCAACTTCTACAGCTCCTTCTGAAATAAAATCTAGCCCTGGTTCTAGAAAAGAGGTAATATCTCATGTTGCACCAAGAGTTAAAATTGAAGATTTAACAAGCGAGGTAACATTATCTCCAGAATCAGTGGTTAGTAACAGCCCTCAAGATATCAGGGTGACACATGGTACTGACAGTATAAAAGCAGTAGCTGAATCTACAGAAAGCAAAAATCCAAAAGTTAGTTCAACTGTCTCATTAGGCAAGATTCTCCTGATTGAGCATGGCTCTGGAGAAGAATTCAAAGGTGATAGCAGCACCACAAAACTAATGTCTAATGGACCTACTGAAGAAATACTTGGAACTAATCTCTCATTCATTGATCAAGGATCTGGACAAGAAGACACATTCATTGAATCATTTGCAAAAACAGCAGTTTCACCCACTGTGAGACCAGAAACAGGAGAGAAATATGACGAAAAAGTTGTCAGCACACCACCTATGTATCATACCTTCACTACTGAACCTGATGAGCTAGTCACAAGTACAGATCATGAAGTCACCGCAATGGGAACTGTAACTGACATAACAATTGAAGAGAAAACAATTGAACAGACAATAAGAGCTTTTACTACGAAGATTCCTTTGATGGAAGATATAAATTCTGGGGAAGACAGGACAAGGGACATTTCACCAAAACCTATAGGATCTTCCGAAGAAACAACAGACTCATTCTTTGAAACTACACAGGCTAACCATGAAAATCTGAGATTTTTAAATTCTCCAACTGTCAATCCATATTCCGAGGAGAAAGAATCAGAAACTGAATCTGTTAAAGAAATAATTTTGCCATTTAATGGTGACAGAGTAACTGAGCCTGTGAAGATTGAAAGGAAATACATAAGCTCTCCAGTTACAAATGTAGAACAAGAGGAGGAATTGGCACAAAATATTTTCCCTACGAAAGATATTCCCCGATCACTCCTGATACCTGAAAAAGAGAAGCTAACAAATAATGAGCTCATCAGTGATCCATTATTTTCAGGACAAGGATCAGGAGATGACCTTGCTGTTACTCCTTCTGTAGTGCCATTGGCTGTCAGTGAAATTGCGAGTACTTCAAGTCCTCAAACTTCTCATCATGCAAATATGGGACCCAAACTTTCAACTGAAAAGACTCAAGACTTTGAGAGAGGAAGCACTGAATCAAATGCTGAAGTTAGTGAAGGAGTTACAAGTGCTGTAACTGAGCTGTTATCAGAAACAGAAGACCATTTTCCCAGTTCAGTGATGACCAGATCCCCAGCTTTAGCAGAAGAGAATTCGAAGAGCTACAGCTCTGAAGACATTAAAAACATAACACAGTATTTTGTTGTGATTGAAGAACCTCACAATAAGGAAAATAACTATAGGAGAGAAGAAAATAAATCAGATAGGACAATGGCTACTTCCACACCTGTTTTTGAAGAGGAACCTTCACATTTGCTGATCAGAGATAGTGTAACTCCTGTTTCTGTAATCCTGAGAGGAACTCCTAATCTTGAAACAGAAGAATCTCTCCTAACATCAACAACAAAAATGCCAAGCAGAGTATTACCTGAAGGCTCTGGAGAGGGATCTGGCTGGGTTGGTGTCTTGGAGTCATCTTCTCCTGATATGTTTACTCATTTGTCAATACCCCCTATGTCAAAAGTAGAACTAAATGTTACATCTAGTGATCCTGGAGAAGTTTATTCTGAAGGTATGACAACAGAAGCACCAACAGATAGATCACAGACTGTGATCACAGGACCAGTATCCATTTTCACAGAAGAAAAAGAGACCATGGCAAGTCCATCTGCTGTTCACCCAAAGACAGCTACATCTGAAGAACTAACAAGTGAAACCGGGATATATGAGAAAATTATTCCCATGATTGACGACAAAAGAAGTGTTATACTGAATGTTTCTGTTTACGGTGATATTACACTAATTGAAGAACGACTTCAAATCCCATCAGAAGAAACAACTATTATAGATATGGATCACTCAAAGTCAATGCTGGAAGATATAATAAGTGTGCAGACAATGCCAAATCCTGTCGTTCAATCAACACATGGCAGTGATGATAGCATGACAACTGAAGGGGAGAAATATGATGCAACACCTAAATTTTCCATGACTAAAGAGGCGACACTTGGATCTGGAGATAGTGTTTCTTTGACTACTTCCAGTCAGTCAAGTAGTGAATCAGTAACAGCTGGGTACAGACCAAAATCAGATGACAAGAATTTGGGTTCAGGAAATGCCATGAAATTTGCTACAGAAAGTCTCATCACTACCAAAATGTCTGAACTGGACATTTTCCTTCCTACAGTAGCATCACTGGCAAGCCCTCATGTGCCTCATGAGTCTAAACATGTCGTAATAAGCATAATAGAAGACACCTATGAGCTGAATACTTCGTCAAACCACCAAGTAATACCAGATCACAGTGAAGCAATGTCTGTCTCAGGTTTTTCTGGAATGGGCCAAGAAAATCTGGATGATAAGCAACCTGCGATTCCTTCTCTTACACCAGTTTTAACTGCAGAGACAGAACAGGCTTTGACAACTGACCTGCCTGATGTTGTCACCACACAGCATACTGATATTCTCCCCACACAGCATACGTCCCAACTGACAACTCTGCCATCTATCAAAAATCAAGAAAGACATCCTACAGTATACACAAACATAAAATCAGCATCAGCAGAGTATGTAGAAACAGATTCGGTGAGCTTCTCTTCTGTACCTCAAACTCCTAAATCCTCAGTAACTGTTCAGTTAGTTAATGGAGTATCTGAGTATCCTGAGATAATTGTTCCAAGTACATCATCATCATCCAAGGATTCAAATAGGTCTGATCATTCATCAGAAGGAACCTTCAAAGAAGTCAGTTCTGATGTTGCGGCAACATATAAACCACCCACTACAGACCTTGTTGACAGAACAGAATCTTCTCTGCTGGATTTTTCTCCCCAGCCTGTTTCAGAAAGCACAACTACTGAAAGTACCCCTCTCTTTAATAAACTTGTAACAGACAGGGCACAGGAGACAGAAACCTCTGTAACTGATTTGGCTGTTGAGGAAGAAGCTACTGTTTCTGGAGATTCTCCATCAATACATGTCTTCCCTACTGCTTTTCTGAATTTTGGAAAAAGAACAAGCACAAACATCCCAGAAGTTAGCACAGTAAGAGCTGAAGCTTCACCAGTGAGACTGAACAACCCCCATCAAGAAGATGATAGGAGTACTGAAACAGAGATCCCACAGCTTTTTTCCACAGCTGTTTCAGATTCACCCAGTAGTATTGAAAGTGATGTCTTTAAACATGACCAGGAAGCAGTTACAATGCTATCTTCATCTTCACAACCCTTGGATAGAAGCACGGAAACACAATCAGCTTCGTTTGATTCAGAGGAGATCACAACAATTTCTTCTAACATTGCAACAAACAGTATTGCCCCTGGAAACAATCCATATCAAAATGAGCAGTCAACAATGAACTCTGAGGAGCCAAATACTATCGAACTTGTAACTTCATCATTTTCACTTCCGGAAGTCACTAATGGATCAGATTTCCTGATTGGCACCAGTGTGGGTTCAGTTGAAGGCACAGCAGTGCAAATCCCAGGTAACTTCCGAATACGATCACTGTTGTGTATGTTTGTTGTGATACTTGTAAATGTGTGTCTGAACTCTGATAAGATGTTTGACAACCACAACACTGTGTGAAATAACAACAGAACTTAGGCTTTGAAATCAGCGTGATTGTAACACCTAAAAGATGAAGGAAGATTGAGGGTACCAAAACTCAACATCAGTGACTTTTTCTTGAGTGTTTGCATCCTGGAGTTCTGCATCAGACTTGATCCAGACTTCTAGCCAGTGCTAAAAGACAGGAAGGTAACATTGACTGGTAAAGAATTCAGTTGTAATTATTTAATTTTATAATTTCCGCAGGATGATTTTTGTCTGATAGCTTTTTGGCACTGGCATGATGATTTATATGATTGGTATATAGGTAGGGTTGTTTTATAACATCTTGCAGATGACTTAGAGAGCAGATCTAGTACATATTTTAAGACTCCAATATCTTCTGAAGATTAGCTTCCCACAAGATAATTTTCCAGACAAGAGAAAAACAAGACTTCACGTTTTCAGCCTGCCTGTAGCTTTAATTGGTTGATATGGTGTCCATCTCTTATAAATAACAGATCTTTTTGTTAGGTGTTATTTCCCACAGTTTTTTGCTGTACATAATGATTATTAGGGACCCTTTCAGTAAATGCACACATGATGCAAGCAGAGTCAGTATGAATAGTATCACTTCAGTTCATGCAGCTGAGGAAGGAATTGAACTGGCTTAATTTTACAGTGTCTTTTTTTTTTTTTTCTGTTATCTTTACTCAAATAATCCAGCTAGCTGTCAATTAGAAGGTGTTTACTTGGAAAATTTCAAGTCTGTAAATGCATTTTGTAAGTTTTCAAAGCCAGGGCTTTTTTCTTGTAATCCAGAAGAACTGTCTTCGTGATTTTCCTTTAACTCTGAGAAGCTAGTACTTAGAAATGGATACCGAGTGTATACTTGTTTGTATGAGTGATTGTTTCTAGGCATTAAATCAAATGCAAATGCTGCAAATGCAAATCTAAATTCAGTTGAAATAAATTAGAAGGCATAAAGGTCTTCAAGGAAAAGATATTTTCATGAAAACTCCCATAACAACTGAAGATTTCACAGCAGGTAAGCCTTTATCTTCATGTTTAGTTAGTTATGAATGTATTTGCATTCTTGAAATGTGATTTTAAGAAAGACAAGTGGGAAATAAACATGTATGAAAACAGAAATAAGAATTTGTAGGCATTGACTGATGAAATAGAACAAAGTGAAACAACAGCAGCCAGCCAGTATGTTCTGTGTACCCAATCATTCTACATTAACTAACCCTGTTCAAAAAAAAACAAACCCAAAAAGCATTTTCCATTCATTTTGCTTATGTTTAACTGTTTTCAGCTATAATTAATTGTCATGTCATGCAAACTAAATCCTCAACAGAATACCATGACTGCCAAAGGTAGTACAAATTCCTATGGAAAAAAATGTAATTCTGAAAGTTATTTAGACTGGTTCTTGGTAAATGTCATGTTGTTACAGTTGAAAATAGTGATACCAGCTCCTTGAAACAGAGTCAGTTTTCTTTATCTACTTGCTTAACAGGCCAAGACCCATGCAAGAGCAATCCCTGCCTTAACGGTGGCACCTGCTATACACGTGGTTCGTTTTACATCTGTACGTGTGTGCCAGGTTTCAATGGTGAGCAGTGTGAATTAGGTAAGTGATGAATTGTCAGGATTACTATGGTTTTATTTCTGTTCTGCAAGGCAGTATGTGATTAAAAAATTAACTATCCTGTGTTTTCCTCTGCAGTCTTAGCTCATGTTGATGAGTATGCGAGTTCTGTTGTTGCTGGTAGATACCAAGTTTTAGATATTGCATCTTAAATATTCTCGTCAAAGTACATAGAGTCCCCAACACCTGGTTGCAAACCAGAAGGCAGAGATAATAATTTTCTTCTTTGTTTTCAATTATAAAAGTATAATCTGACCCCTAGAACTCTTAGTGCCATATTAAGAAATTGGAGTGGGACACTCCACCACAGCCAGTCACCATATAGAACTATGTTCTGTGGTGCTTAAGTAAACCTCAACATTTTCAGCTCTGCATTCAGGGATATTCTGGATAAGATTTCTGATATTTGAGATTCCTGCAGATATCTGATGTCTCCACTACTTATTGAGAATTTTTTGCACCATGGTCACACACTTAAGTCAAATTTTCCACCAGTACAGGAAAATACTACAAACTGCACAGTATCACTTATTTCTCAGCTACACAACAAGGAATTGAAGGACTAGATTTTAGAAATTAACTCAGGAGTCAGAGTGCAGGATATAAAGCTGTGGATCAGCAATGTCACGTTTCCCAAGAAAACTGCTTCTTGGCTTCTGAATGAATTGAAAAGACACATGCACAGTGAAATCAGTTACCATGCAAATAAACTGGTCACTGGGACCTTTTGCAACTCTTCATTCTTCTGGATTGAACTGGTCCTAATAATAAGTATGACTAAGGCTGAAGAACATTACCCTTGTAGGAGGTGGGTGGATTATAAAAACACTTTTATCTTTATGTTGTAGATATTGATGAATGCCAGTCTAACCCATGCCAGAATGGAGCCACATGTATAGATGGCCTCAATACCTTTACTTGCTTGTGTCTGCCAAGCTACATAGGCGCTCTGTGTGAACAAGGTAAGTTGTACTTCATGGTGGTCAAAGTCATCAGTTTCCTTTTCCACACACTTCTGGAGTAACTAGTCAAAACCTCCTAAAACTGAAGGGATGGAAGAAACTCAAGATCTGTGGGAAGTCACCAATGAAGAATGACTTTTTAGTATATTAGACTCTAATGATTCGTGGCTCAGGACTTTCTGTGCAAGGTTAAATCTACATGATCTTTTGTGGATGAATGAGAACAGATTCTATCCACGTGCTGACCTAACAGGAAGTCATGTTATTGCTGTATTGAATAAAAGCTGATATATTGGGCCATTTCAGTGACAAAATAGCAAGAGCTGTACAGTTTTCAGGTGGCTCCAAGGCAAGCACAGCTTGCTCATCCTGTCTTGCAAAGTACTGGGAAGACAGAACACAAGGTTCTTTCATTAATGTAGTGTTGCTTATGGAATAATGAGTGGGAGCAGAGTTACTCTTTGAAGAAGCTTCTCTGTCTTCAGTAATTCTATACTGTGATATAATAAGTATATGAAGGACATAACAGAACCCATCACTTCCAAAAAGCATCATTGGGAAGTAGGAATAGTTTACCAAATATGCTAGATTATATTTCCATCCACTGGGGACCACAGCCTTGACAACTTCATCCCAGAATTTTCAAACTGATCAGTGATTATTTTAGAAAAAGGAGGTGCAGTATTGCAAGAAAGTCACAAAGGACTTTCTAAAGTGGATAGCTGAGATCAGGTTATACATCCAAGTATCTGTAATTGTTAGAACTCTGCCTGCAAGAAATTCTACTGTATTTACCAGAAACATTTACAGTGTAAGATGCTTACTCAATTTGTACATATACAAGGAGGAATAAGGTAGCAAAATCCATTCTGTCAGTAAAATTGAAAGCATTTCTATAGGAAAAAGTGTTTTAAGGTGCACTCTCTAAAGCTTAAGAAAATACTTTTCTCTTTTTGTCAGCTGTTTTTGGTCACAGATGAATGAACTAGACCTTTAGTTAATTTTGCGTATTTCATGTTTGTTCTTCATCTTTAGCAGTTTGTAAACTTTTTTAGCTCAGAGATTTGTTTTTTAGAACTGAAAACTCCAGAACTTTTCACTGCTTAGCTTTCCAGTAGTCTATCTGACCTAGTAATTTGAAAGGACTGTCTTGAATATGTTCTCCAAAATTTTAAGTTGACTTTTTTTTCCCAACAAAAGAAATAAATGTTCTCACTCCCTTCTTCCTCCCCTTCATTCAAGCAAAGCCATAGTAGCGAGTGACTCTGAGTACTGTGGTAGCTTTAAGCTGCTTTTTATGACCAACCTGAGAGTGCATTTTAGGTGGTTAATGGGAACATTTCCTAGTTTGTCAATCAGAACCAGAGCCCTGCTCACTCAGCTTTGGAATTTAAATTTCCTCCACTTAAAGTCCTGCAGTGGTTTGGGACTTGGGAAAAGCATTTAGTGCCAAATTTCCACTCCACCAGACAAAATAAAACTGTGTTGGCGATTCAGACACAGTTGTCTGGCAAGCAGGCTTTATTTCAAGGCACCAGTCCTGACCTCACTAGATTTAAAGACCGTCCAGAACGACAGAATGCACACCTCAGTGCCACAGGAAAGGTGGAGTTGAGCACACCGGGATTATATTTCATTGCTCTTTTTTTTTTTCTTTTTCTCCAATATATACTATTCATTTCAGAAAGCTTTTTAAAAAGTCAAGCTGAAGGGCTTTCTGGGGCTCAGTGCTGAGTATTCAAAATGCCACGGAAAGGAATGGAAGCAGTGAGCATGCATTGCCCCTGAAAACTAAGCTTCAAGCAGGAGACAACTCCATTGCATCTTGGTCCCACAACACTGGTGTAAGAAAAATGAGAGCTCAGAATTTCATCCAAATGTGTCTCTGAGATTTTTGTAGACTAAGGGAGTTTTGGATGATGTATTACACCAATGTCAGTATTAGTAAGGGATGTGACCAGAGGACAGTGTAGCTGCACACCAGGGAGCCCCGGCAGATGGTAGATGTTAGAGAAGCCTTCAGGGTGATCTAACCTAGGGTTAGGAAATCAATCCTGAGACTCAGAGAGCTGTAATTGGCTCCCAGACAGCTGGGTTTTCTTGCCAGGTGGAAACAGTTCAGCAATCTGAGCCCAGGAACTTCTTCCTAAGAAGAAGAAGAAGGAAGCTAAAGTTGTCTGATGTTAGGAATAGAACAGCTGAGGGTGTTCCCTTTTAAAACTAGATTGGTACCTCAGTAAGACAGGATTGCTTCTGTCTCAAGCTAGGTTAACAGTAAGTGGAATAACCTCTGTTAGATAGTACCTCTTTTGCCCTCCACAAGTATATTTTCAAAGTACAGATGCATATTCTGTATGCTACTTGGTGACACTTGAATGTTACTTCTTAAAATTCAGGCTACGGTAGATCTTGAGAGACTTATCCTGGGGGAGCCATTGGTCTTTTCACTGTCACCCGTCTGTGAAAAGAGAAAGAAAAGAGCTCTTGTGAGAGCTCTTAGTGTCCAAATAAGCAAGCTTGGTGCTCTGATCCTCTCAGTGTTGCTGTCTGGAGCATTGTTTGCAAACACTGTTTTGGGAGAAAGGAGAGGAGGGTTTTTTGATACCCTGACTTTAACACAGGGCTGGTAGAACCAACTTTAGAGAATAGTCCCCAAGAACCATTGGGGTGTCTGTGGCTGTTATTTATTATCTAGCCATCAGTATTTGTGATGAGGAGTACCTTACATCATGAATGGTTACATGGGAAACAGCAAAATTATAGACTCTTGTCAATTTGAACCTGTTTCAAGAGTAAGAGTTCTTTATGAGAACTGGATAAGCACTTATTTAGGTTTTCTTCTTCCTTCCTTGGCTGGCTAGAGTTTCCTTTTCTTTATCTTCTTTTGCTATTCTAACTGGTGTCTACCTGCTTTCAAGGAATGGTGTTTCTGTTCTAAACTTTTTTTGGTTTGGCTTTCTCTGCTGCAGGATCCCTGCAGGCACACCTAGGCTAGCTTGTTTAGCCAATGCAGCTGCCTGCATGGACCTGTGTGCCAAAATGGGACATGTGTGCTTGTTATGGGATGTGCCTCCTTGGGAGAAATCAACCAGTTGCTCTCTTCCAGATTCTGAAAACAAAACAACTGTGGCTTTTTAAAATCATCATAACAGGAATAATGGGGTTTTTTATAACCCAACGTCATTGTTCAAATGTCTGTGATTACTCCTCTCATTTGATTCACTTTGTTCCTAGGACATGGTAGCTTGGGATGGAAGTATTTGTGAAGGGCTCATTGCAAAGACACTTCCTGAAAACAGATGATCTCTTCACTGATATGTTTTAGTTGAGAAGGGATTATTCTGAATATTTACCAAAGAAAAGACTTCTCCTCAAGATGTGTGGGCTAGTGGGCCTCAGCATTTGTTCATTATCTTAAGGCAGACACTCATAATACAATTCACAGCTGAGTAAGACTATTATTATGTTCTAGTACCTATTTTTCATTCTTTGTTTTCTTTAAGACTGCCTGTTACAGAATTTCCTTAAAGACAAGGAATCTATTGTCAGCACCTTATTGCAGCTGTTGAAAAAATGATACCTATCTATGTATTAAACCTACAGAGAACATTATTTTTTTACAAGCAGTGTTTGGAGATGTTTTTATACATATACAACTGCAGTTACAGAGAACAGAAGCTGTGTAAGTCCTTGCACACATCACCGACAAAACCTGTAAATTGTCATAAATCTTAAGAGTAGTCAGACAACTTTTAAAACACCATAAATATGGCAAGCAGTGCTTCAGTCTTTCCATCATATTCTGAAACAGTGTTAGAGAAAGCTGTGATCACCTCCCTGAATAAGTATACAATGAACATGAAGTATTGTATTCACTAAGTGCTTGTAGCTACTCTGCTCACAGGTGATTGGGTCACAAAATTTACAGCCACCTGCAATTAGACTTTACTGGTTCAGTAAAGGCATTAAGAACTTATTGCCCATGTGGAGCCCTTACCCCTTCAGCTTTATTGAAAGGGTAGAAATCTGTAGAAAGATCCACACAAAGCACTGCAGGTATGAAACTGTCTTCACATTTTTACTTGCTTGGTTTGCATTTTTCAACCTCTTACCTCCTTGCTCTCCTTTTCTCCTCTCTTCTCATTAACCTTAACCCTCAAAACCAAATAAAAAGTCCTCTTTTACCTTCTAAAAATCACAAAACCCCACATTGGTTTGGGTAGGAGAGGACCTCAAAGCCCACCCAGTCCCACCCCCTTGCCACATACAGGGACACCCTCCACTAGCCCAGGTTGCCCAAAGCCCCATCCCACCTGGCCTTGAACGCTACCAGGGGTCTAGGGGCAGACACAACTTTACTGGGCAGAGAGAAAATTTTATGTATTTTATAGCCATCATCCTTGTCTTTTTCTGTCTGTAGCTACAAACAAATACAGAAGTCATTCATCTTTTTCCTTTCAGAAAGCAACATGCCACTTTGTGTAGGAGGGAGCAGTTACATATGTGCATTCCAACAGAGAGTACCTATGTCACTGTGCAGCATCCTCTGTCTTAAGAAGAGAAATTTTGTTTTTTATGAATCATGCTCAGTCCATTATGCTTCATTCTTTAAACATAGTCTACAAGGTTTTGTGTTTTCAAGCCTCTTTGCCTCCCCCATGTGCCTTTCAGCAGATCTCTCTAATCAGCATCTTAGCCTTGTGTGGTTAAACAAAAGTTTTAGAAAGCAAAAGGCAGGCAAATCTTTAAAAGGGACTAAGTGCCAGAGATTACAGCTGTATCTGCAGCCTTAACCTCACACAGAATACAAAGAGGATAAAGATAAAAAGATAATAAATTGGTAATATAGATTACATTCTTTTTTCCATAGCTGGGAGTGGCACAGGCAGTTTTCTACAGCTTGACTTCTTGAGAATAGAAGAGAGATCATCAGCTCTATTATGTTTTTGTATTTGGTACTAATGACTTAGAAAATGATTTTGATACCAGACTCCCAAGACAATGGCTGCTGTGTCATTGGTGTTGCCGGGAATTGCCAGAGAAATTATAATAAGCCTCCAAACTTTGCAAGTTTGCACTTGTAAATCCATTATACACATGTCAAGTCTAGTTTTTATCATGGGAGACATTAAAATTTTGGGGGAAAAAAGAAAAAGGGCACTTTATGCTTGAGACTGTGAATGGCATATTCCTTCTACAAATTAACCACACTTGTGTTGTTAAAAAACTATTCCATAATTGTCTTTCAAGTGTTCACTTCTCAAACAGAAGAAATTTCATAGATAAATAATTTTCAGTCACATATTGTTGGCATATTCAGTAATATTTGGCTTTTTCTGTACTTATGCAAAAAGAGACACTTTGGCCAAAGCATGTTACTGACTAATGACTGTATTGATTCTATTTCTTTTTTACTGAAAATAAGAAATCTAATTTCACGTCTCGAACATATCTATACCCCTGGAAGGTCCATGGAGTTGTTTTCAATCATGGTTTTGTTTGGGAATTGGTAACATTCGGGAAGTGGCAAATTGCAGTTTGGTGGGTGGGGTGGGCAAGGCCAAGCATTGCCTTTCTGTTCTTCAACATTCTGCAACCAAGGCTGCTCATGGTGAACTATTATGTAGTTACAGATCTGAAAGCAGCTGTAGTTGGAACAAGCTGTATCTTGTGCTGAAACATCCTTCATGGTGCCATTTCATCTGCCACAACTCAAAACAGCATGTGCTTGCCCTATTGTTTCTCCCATTCCTCCCTAATACTCTCTCTTCTCAGTGGGAAAGTCTTACCATCTCAGACATCTCAGGCACATTCAAGCATCGCACTTATTTTACCCATCTTTTTAAAACTGATTTTTTTTTTTTCCGTGATTCATTGTGACAATGTTGGTGCAGAAGCAAACTTGGAACTAGAACATTGTTGTTTCTTTCCATCAATTCTGTTCACAGCTGCCTAAACTTGACAGAGTTATTGATGTCACATCCACAGAGCGTTACTGTTCCAAGGCTCGTGTTTCTCTTCAGATGAAAGGATATAGTGGCTGAAGTGCACTTCTCACTGTTAACGTGTTCTTGTCAGTACTGTCTCATACCAGCACGATGTGCATGTCAGTACTTTGTATTTCAGCTTTACATCCTTCCTTAGAATCTGATGTGTAAAGTTAAGTTAGACTTTGTCAAGGAAGATGGGATTTGGAGGAGGATTTGGAGGGACAAGTTCAGAGAGATAATACTGCATTTTTTATCTGTGGACTGAACAATCACAAGCACTTTTCCTTATGTTATTTTTAGTTATCAGTTTCTCCCAAACCAAGGTAATTCAGAATAGTCACTCAAAGTCTCAATATTTGCCCTTGCAACGAAAAATTCCCATCCCCATATGCAGACTCAGAAAACGCAAAAGAACTGTAGACTTGACTGTGGTCTAACATCCAGGCATTTCATTCATCCAGAACTATGGACTGAAGTTGTTCTCCCGAGATTGTCCAAGTGCAGCACAATTGGATCAGTGCAAACTCAAAAAGTTGTCATTTGCAATTATACTCCTCACATAAGTAATGTCCTTGTAGCTTGTGCTGAAACTGGGTACCCAAACAGAACTACCTGAAAATGTAATGAGGTCTCGAGGATGACTACTGGTTCTCTGCATTTGTACTTAATGGGTGGATATATCCTTCAACCTTTGCACTGCAGAAAATCCATCTGCTTGCACAAAACATGCCTGTGTTTAACATCCAATGAGAGAGATGTGATTTATTCCTTTGTCACAGACACAGAGACCTGTGATTATGGCTGGCACAAGTTCCAAGGACAGTGCTACAAATACTTTGCCCATCGGCGCACATGGGACACAGCGGAAAGGGAATGCCGTCTCCAGGGAGCACACTTGACAAGCATCTTGTCTCATGAGGAGCAGATCTTCGTGAACCGTACGTATTGTTAGGATTCCTCTAACAACAGTGGGCACTCAGGGTCCAGACGTAGGGAAATATCACTCAGCTTTTACACCTCAATCTTAAAATACAGATAAATACATTTAGAACACTTAAACAGGCACAATTTATGTCCTTCATGTTTACTTTTGCAGTCAATGCAAGTTCCTTATCACTGGGAAGGTTTTATTTGTTACATAAAAAATACTTTGGTTATGAAGAAGAAACAAGGAAATATTGGAAACTCATGAAGCAGTTTTTTCTAGAAGTTTTACACATTTATGTACCTCACATCAATGACCACACCACCAGAAATGGTTTAAATTCACTATTGTTCTAGATAGACATAAAGAAATAGTTCCTGTAAATTGCGTTGCACAGTCTAGATCACACACATCACAGCCTGACCAGAACTTGAAAATTTAGGTTAAAACACAGGCTTTTTTTTTTTTTTTTCTCTCCCTCATATGCGTTCAGGTAGGAAACCAATTGTTTTCTTTGGGAGATGTCATCAGAAGCAGAGAGACAAGATTGTATTAAAATGTTAGATGAGAATCTGCATTTTTACAGAAATTCCAAATTAAAATAAAAAAGCTGGAAAGCAGCCTGTAAATTTTTGTTTGCCTAATGAGCAAGAATCTCAAGAACAGGATGTCTGATTCATTCTGTGCAAATTCTATTTTTCTTGAGGAAATCCCTTCCATTTATGGGAAGATTAATAAAAATATCCTTCTGGTTCCTTAGGTATTGGGCATGACTACCAGTGGATTGGCCTCAATGACAAGATGTTTGAGCGTGATTTCCGCTGGACTGATGGTAGCCCTCTGGTAAGATGCCTTTGAAATTAAATCACTCATTCATTTCTTTTTGTGGTGGCTTATCAAATTATGAGCAACAGTGAGGGAAGCTACGTGGAAAAATGCAATCATTAAATATATACCCAAGGAAACAGCCAGCCGATTCTTGTTTCAGCTTAACTACTGTTTTGTGGTACAGTTCTGAAATCTTAGTTTATATTGTGGCATTTGTGGGAGCTCTCAAAACTTACCAACACAGAAACTTGAAAATGGGGTGCATCAAGGATGGCATTGACAGATGTTCCAGGGAGGGGATTGTCCTACACTACACTGTGTTGGCGTGGCCTCACCTTGAACACTGGGTGCAGTTTTGGGCACCAAAGGACAAGAGAGACACAAAACTATTGGAGAGTGTCCAGAGGAGGGCAACAACGATAGGTAAGGGTCTGGAGGGGAAGTCTTATGATATGATTAGGGGGAGAGGATGAAGTCCCTTGGTTTGTTCAGGCTGGAGAAGAGGAGGCTGAGAGGAGACCACACTGTAGTCTTTGGCTTCCTGATGAGAGGGACCAATGGGACAAGTGCTGATTTCCTCTCTTTGGCAACCAGTGATAAAATGAGAGTGAATAGCATGAAACTGAAGCAGGAGAGGTGTAGGCTGGATGTCAAGGAGAGGTTCTTTCCTGAGAGGGTGATTGGGCACTGGAACAGGGTCTCCAGGGAAGTGGTCACAGCACCCAGCTGGACTGAAGTGAAGAAGCATCTGGATGATGACCTCAGTCCACTGCTCTGACTTGTCTGGCTTGATAATCCATATGGGTCCCTTCTAGCTCAGGAGATTCTGTGATTCAAAGACTGTAATTTAAGGGTCTCTGCTAGATTTGTTTTCTGGTCTTATACAAGAACACGAGGCAGTTCTTCCTTCTGTATATGGAGCAGAATGCATTTTTCAGACAGGGATATGGTATGCAAGCTCTTTGCTGTCACAGAGTCTGTAAGAGTGCACAAAGGAACCTCTCAAGTGTAATTGGAGATTGGTCTAGTCTGTATGGCAGCTCTACAGCTAGGCTGGAGAAGCAGCTATCCTTAGGTAGTTCAGGAGGCAAATAATCTGTCCATAAAATTTTAAGATGCTGTTGATACTTCTTACTGCCTTAAAACAAGAAGGAAAATTAACAGGAGATGAGAACACTCTTTAGCCACCTTCAACTATCCTAAATCAAAGATCTCGTGGATACAGGAAATGATTGAGCTCTCTCCAATTCATAACAGTCTCATTTGCAGAAGAGACAGGTGATTTATCGCACTTTTGCACTCACTGAAGATCATTACATTAACAAAAAATTAAACTGGTTATACTTATTATTTTACTTTCCAGTTGTGAATTCCTCTTAAAGCAGAAAGCATCTGGACACACATATGCACGTGCTCACACATGCATGCAATGATGATTGCTGCATACCATGTGGCTACAAGAAAGACATAGAAAGACATAGAAAGACACCTGGGGCAAATCAGGCTTCATTTATTACTATTTCATCTTAATAACCAGAGGTTTTAAGTCCTCTAAAATCACTTGTAAGTAAGCCATTTCTTGGGGAAACTACCATGTGTGGCAGGCAACAGCACAGTGGGGAAGGAAAAGGTGACAAAACTTTTTGCTCAGTGCACCTGTGGTGATACCAGCGCACTCATTTGTGCTCTGAGCCACAAAGTCTTGCAGGATGCAAACAGGAGAGTTTCATCATTTTCTCTTGCACAGCCCCATGTATTTTTGGGAATACAAGATGGGCTGTGGCCTTGAACTCTTCATTCTGGATGAGTTTATTCTGTTTCTTGAGAGAGTGTGTCTCTTCTGTCTCTTGACAGAAGCCACAATGTGGCTTCCTACACCTCACTGACAGTGAAGCAATTTCTGAGGGTGGTTTCGGTTTAATTGATGCTCAGGGATGCTCTGGGTTGTCTGCAGTGGTTGGTCAAGGAGCCTACATTGCACTAAGGGATCTAAAGTTAGGTGAGATAAATTTGGGCATAAATGTAGAGCCTGAAGGGGCAACCTACTGTAAGCTGGGAAGTGTGACACAAGACACATGCCCGTATCTTCCGAAGGCAAATTTCATATGTCACTGAATGATGAATTCAAGGAAATTAAAATTACAGTTGAGGTTCTATCTTTTAATTTGGGCTACTGGGGTAAAGTGGTATTACATTTTTACTTTCCCATTTTAAGAAATTAAGATATTCTAGGAACAGAATAAGACAATCTGTCCAACAGATTTCTTTTTTGATTGATTTTTTTTTCCAGTTTTATTTTTTCTTTTCTTTTAACGACTTCTCCCTGTTTCTTCCTTCAGAAACAATTTAGGTGTCTCTTGAAATCATTTATATTCATTGCTTAAATAGCTTTCCCTCATAACTTATTCCATATGGTTTCTAGATACCATAGTTCTTACCAGCTTCCTTATTTGCTCCTTTTCCCTAGTTTTTAAGTTATTTTTCCTTCTTTCTGGCCAGTTTTCTAGTGACAGTGATTTACTACATCTCTAGTAATTAATAACAACTGTAACATAACTAAATGTATGCATCAAAAGAACTTTCCTTATTATGTCCTAACATTCCAATGAATTTTAATATTGTATGGCTCAAAAACCTATCTATTACAGGTGAACAGGAGTCATGATCGTGTTAAATGCATTAATATAATTTGTGATCATAAATATCAGCATTATTATACCAACACTCAGGTTCTAAATTAACTTTCTGAGATTAGAGGTAGCTCTTGCATATAGTCAAAATCTAAAGAGCCTTCTTGTGTTTCATGTATCAGAGTGCATCTGTAATTCAGCTGTTTCTAATTTTGTCACCCAGCTCCATGCTTTCTCCAAGATAATATTATCAATCTACAGTTCTGTTCAACACCTCAGACTTAAAGAAAAACTTGTCAGGTCTACTGAGGATTCCCTTGATATAAAGGTTTTCTTGGAGAGACTGTCAGAAAAGTCACCCCAGCTTTTAGACTGTGTGTCTACAAGTGACGTACATTCCTCTTTTCTTGATACCTTTTTGAATTTTCTTCCAGTAACAGCTCAGTTTAATCTGAAAATCATGCTTATATGGGTTTATTAGCATTTGAATATTTATTTTTATCAAAAGTTCTGATGCTTGGTAGACTTAGGAAAAAGGAAATGAACAAGAGAAGCATCAGCAAGACACATTGTGGATAGAATTGTGGGCCCAGTGCTGCTGCTAACCCAGCTCTGCCTAGATTAAATACTTATGATACCTTTAGTGATTTCTCTTTCACATGAGTTTTCTTTCTGAACCAAGAAGCTCCTCTAGAACTGGGAATCATTAACCCAAGGGCCTACTATTGGAGATTATGGAACAAGGTTTGAGTTACTTTGGTGCTCGTATTCCATGGACGTAAGGAGACCCACAACTCATTATGCTGAAAGGAACTCTTTAGACAGCTGTTAGCATGTATTTTACCAGAAATTTCTGAAAAAGAGATCAAATACCATTTTGTTCTTTGCACCCAAAAGGTATTTTAACTGATGAGTTCAATAGAAGCAAATCAGTTATAATTTTGTCATTTTCAGTTGGTGCCAAGTTGTGTTTTTCCTTTTCTTTCTTTTTTTTTTTCTTCCAAAATTTTAATCTAAGTGACAGCTACCATTAAAAATGATAGTTGGACAAAACACATGCACGAGTTCTTTAGTGAAAACAAGGAACATGCTTCCAAGTGCACAGTATATTGCTTCTAACTACAGTGGGCTATTGAATACACCTGCTCACCTTAGCTACTTTTTATGGACTTAATAGTCATAAGCAGCCCTAGCAGATAAATCTTGTGCTGTCTCACTTCCATTGGTTCATTCTTTTCTTATGACCTTACAGAAATTGTTAGCAATTGATCAAAACCAGCAGCAGCCAAGAAAGCCCCTCTATTCCCATGCACATTTTTCATGTATCAACTTGAATTACACTTAACATCCAAAAATAATGCCAGTAAGTAAGTCTTGGAGTAAATGAAGAATGATATTGTGTACTTTGATTCTTAAGAGTTCTGCAAGGAAAACACTGGTGCCTTGGTGAACGAAGAAAATACAATCTGATTCTGTCAGTAAACTTTAATATTATTTAAGAAATGTTGTTAATGTGGATATTTGTCCATATCTGTTTTGAGTCAACCTGTTTTCGATAGCAAGAACTTTTTAGACAAGGACAATTATCCTGTCCAAATAGAAATGGCCACAATCCTAAATCATAGTAATGTAAACTTGAGGAGGCTTTTTGATCCACCTCTCTAAAGTGTTTGGTGCATAGTTATCTGAGTGCTCTTAGGGGATTTTGGCAGGTTTATTTCTTAATTGCAAACTGTTTTTTTAATTTAAAAATGCTTAGCAATTTCCTGCTTTTATGGCAAAATATCATCATCTTATGTAGTGGATTGGTTGTGTAGATAAAATCTCACCATCTCCAGGTAAAAAGAAATTTTTTCAGCATGCTGTACCTCCCAAACACAAACCAAGCCTTAAAAGTGAAAAATAATGTGAATAAAATAGGTGGGTGATACCTCTTGTGCCCTAAAGTTTGTCAGTCCAGGTGCTACTTTTCCATAAACAAATTGGTTTCCAGGTAACTGATATTGCATTATACCATTATTTGCCAGGTAAATTTGCTTATATTTGCCTTTTCTTTATAAAAAAAACACAAACTGGGACCTTCTTTACTAAGGTCAGATCACATCTTCAAAGGAGCTCCTTAGATAAGCTTAGGCTATCTTGTCTGATATGTGGAACAAAATAAGCTATAATTATACTAAACTGTGGAATCCATTGCTGGCCACCCATATGAATCTAATTACTTCTGATTTGCTGTACTGTATCCGTATGGCAGGAAGCAATCTTTTCTCATCCACAATGAGTTCCTGCTCCCTCTCCTTCTCCCTTTTCTTTTTTTCTTATTTTGAGAGAAAGAATTTTTTGGTGTTTCCGGTGGTTGGAAGAGGTGGATTTGTGTTCTGGAGCTGATGGGCCACATGAAAAACATTTTGGCAACAGCATCCATTCCATTTTTATACCAAGGGAAAAGAGTTGACTGCAGCTGTCTTAGAACAACATAAAAAGTGAATGGTCCTTCAGGAAACTTAGATCCTCACTTGTGCTGCAAGTTCAGTGAGAGCTGGCAATTAGGGGTCACAGCCACAAGCATGGGCTTGTGAAATCAAGCCAATTTCAACTCAAGACATTTCAGGTGTGATTACATTGACAAATTCAAGAGGCAGAAGAACATAATACAGTATTTTAGAAAGCTTGTTTTGTTAGCTCTGTTTTTCTTCTATTGTAGTGCACTTACAGAGCTGCTTTGTTACCATTTAGTGTGGGAAAGTATTTTTCCTCTGATTTATATTCTATACAGAAATTTAAAAAGATTATACATAAGACTTCATTTACATTGAATCAAAATTATTTTTGCACTTTTCTGCAGACTTTTCTCCCAGCATTTATGTGATTGTGCATGACTCTCTAAGGATGCATCCTGGACAACCTTCATCCCACAATTATCACTAGAAGCCCTAATTTCATTTGGGGAAACCACAGTGATACAGGAAAAGAAGGCTGGGTGTGAATCCTCACATGACTATGTGTGAAGAGGAACTTTTCCATGCCTACCTAGATCTTTGCATAGTTTAAATTTGATGTAATATGAACTACAAAATAACAAAACTTACATTATCAGTGGAGACAGTTAATAACTGGTTTGATCAAAGAATGAGTGAACACAATGTGACATTTGAAAATATCTTAGGGAAATTGAATTTAAATAATTCACTTAGTTCTGTGAATAGTAACTTTTACAGCTGTAAAGCACACCCATCCAAACAGAAAAAATCTGGTGTTGCTTTTGGCAGCTTCTCCATTGTATTTGGATTGCTGGAGTTTCACTGTTAAGGACCCTTGTGAGCAGGCACAGTGGTAAAGGAACCCTTTGGAGCTATTCATGTTATGGATTAAGCGCATATAGCTACTTGGGGTTGTGCCTTGGGCCCCCGTCTCACAAGGGGAGTTATTCATATCCTTTGGAAAATGCTGTTGATAATTAGTGCTTTGTAGGGCGGTGAGCTCACTTCCATTACATAAGATTAGTGCTGAAATAAGGAGCTGGCTAGTGTCTGTGGCCAGATTGTCTGTCACTTGGAGAATGCTGCCAGCTAGGAAAGTAATGGGGCATATTGCCACTTTTAAAGCTGTCCAGAGACTCTACACTAGTTTCTTCCCTTAAGCATGGGAGCATTCATGCTTTGTGTTTTGCAGTGCTAGAACTCAGGTTGTCAGTGTTAGGTAGCTACATTTAAAAAAAACCCCAAAAAACAAAACCAAAACAAAACAAAAAAACCAAACCCAACCAAAAACAAAACCACAAAACAAACCAGAAATTTAATTCTGGCAAAAACAAAGCCCTCTCTTTTCCTTCCTTTATTGGTCAGTGAATCAGAATGCTTTAACTTGAGCAAATCTGTAACTGCACCCCTCTCAGGGTAACTTGATTGAACACAAAAACCTTCAAAAGGCATGGAGTATTGTAGGGAAGGAGCCTGCCTCTGAGGGTTAAATAAAGCAAACAAACTAAAAAGTACTGTAGTCAGCTGCAGACAAAAAGCTCATTGTGCCCACGTCCCACAGGATCCTTGGAGAAGGAGATTTTAAATCTACCAAATGTTTTGGTTTTGTGCTGCAGTCAGTCATTACAGGCTCTTTTTAAGATGCTCATTTGACCTGCATTTAAATGGAGGAGAACTATATAATGTTATTAATGACAGGTATATTTTTAGTTCAGTGTGTCGTAGGCAGTAAGGAGGGCCTCTTGGACAAAGCGTTTTTTTGTCTCATTTTTACTAGGGGGGTCAGCAGTTACTTCAGAGCCTCGTTATAGTTGGCTCTGGGCTAAAACACTCGGACAGCTTCAAACCTGCAGTAATTGTTGACATAAATGACAAAGTGCAGGATTTTCCTTTTTTTTT